>WWET01001626.1:276926-293466 GCA_011038615.1 Limnodynastes dumerilii
GAAAATGTTTTTTTATTTGGGATGGGGGGGTGGGTTGTTTGTTTCTTATTTAAACTGTTATTTTTTTTATATATTTTTTTTTTAAACCAGTTTTTTTTACGTTAATGTTTAAATGAAAACAAAAATCAAAATGCTTATTATATTAATACAGTAAACATTGTTATGTACTATAAACCTCGGACAACCAATATTTATGTACTATAAACCTCAATCAACCAATATTAAATGGTTTTTAACATTAACAATCCGAAGTTATTAGGCTTTGATATGATTTATTTGACATCTTTCAATGAAACAAATTTTTTACTGCTTACATCTGAATATATGTCGATAGACTAAATATATTAAATATATGAAAGCACGCACAGTACACTCAGAGATAAAATTGAAATGAAGAATAAGTGAGTGTTAAGCATTAGTCTTACTTATTACTGATTGGAAGAGTGTGTACAGTGCCAGGATCCTTTCAGCAGATTTACAGTTAAATTGGACCGGGTGTATCATGAAATTGTGTGTTGTATCTGGGAACATTGGTCACCTGTAGGATTTTGTGTAGGCATGAGTTGGATCTGAAGAGGATTGGACAAGTGTGTACCCAATTTAACACTCAAGTACTGACGTACGTAAGGAATTGTCGTACGTAACCGGCAATACTGTACAATTTAAATGCCTCCATCCGCCTACACGGCGTAATTTCGGGTGTCGTATGGAAGACACGCCCTCTCGTTCGTATTTACGCTTAAGGTACGTACGATCAGAGTTATGTAGCGTAGGCGTAGTAAATACAAATTGCAAATTTTATGTCATTAGCTAGCGTAAATACGCTAGCGTACGTAGCTCAGTGTTTCTTAAAAAAACCATTTAGCCAAGTATTTATTGTGAAGACCGTGAATAGGAGACTTCTTCATCCTTATAAAAAAAAAGATAAAATTAAGTGACACTTCAGCTGCTTAACAAGAGCCCAAAGTGTTTTTTTCATTATTTCTCTATATGTCTCTATTATTGAAGTCGTGTTGGGGATTGTCGACCCATCAGGGAGTCCCCCTGATAAACAAGGAGAGTTGGCAACTATAAAATAAGTTGAATAACTTATATGTAACGTATGGCCGACAAAACCGATGAGACATAGGGAAATAATGTTGCACACAGTCGTCACGACTGGTGTGCGGTAAATGGATATTTATTTATTTAGTAACAGGTTTTATATAGTGCTATCAGATTACGTAGCTCTTTACAGAGCATATTCCACATTCACATCAGTCGCTGCCCCATTGGAGCTACATACAAAGGTCCCTAACACATATACACACAGTACGGTCAATTTAAGCAGCAGCCATTTAACCTAACAGCATGCTTTTAGAGTGTGGGAGGAAACCGGAGCACTCTGAGGAAACCCACACAGACACGGGGAGAACATATAAACTCCACACAGATAACGTTTGGATAGGATCATCTATTAGTATTAGAATTTGAAACCAGATTGAATTTCCTGCTTGTTAAACAACACAAATCTTCTTCCAAGTGCCTCGTTCTAGCTACACACAGAACTGAAATTCATCCTGTACATAAATTTCAGGCATCCTATATTCTTCAGTCTCTTCTGTTTAGAACAGAATGTATTTTTTTTTAAGTTCCTTTTGTACATGGTGTTACAGACAGGTCTTGAGATTTCATAGTCCTGCAGTCCAGGGGTTAAATATGTGTGAATCGCTATGACCTGTAATGCACCATTCAAGCGAACGAGCTTTTGATCTGTCTTGAGGCTTATCGCTAATTAGTGAACACATGACTATCAGCCGTACTTCCACACAGACAGAATTACCTCTACAGGGGCCATCAACAGCAAACGCCAATCCCCCAGCTTGTTTGTTTTATTGAGGCAATGGCTGCTGTTAAGAGACGCTTTTATTGCTTTTTTTTTTTTTTTTTTAATATAACATTGAAGGACAAATAGGATTTCATTGTACTAGTATTTCCGCTGCCAAATCTTTGGGTGACCTTTTAAGGAAAATGACTTGACTCGGTTGTACCATAAATTCCGCGAGAAGTATATATAAAGTCTGAGCAATGCGGCGCTGAGTAAGAGCCTCAATCTCTCTGCCGCAGCCATTTCCCATCCTCCAGACTTTTCACTCCTACTTTCCACAGCGTGACAACTCATTCATCCCAAGCAGGTCATTCTGTCTGTATTAATGGAATTGGACTGTGGCTGTTCAATGACTACCATAGATAAGATGAGGTGTCAAAGAGGACCTGGCTGGCTGCAAATTGCTGCATTAAGATATTAAGATGCTGTGGAGGAGGGATTTTGTTTTATGCTTTAAATATAATCGGTGGCTCTAATGTGGCTTGAAATAATATAATTAAGACCTTGAGGATAGATCTGCGTAGGTAAAGGAATGGAGTTACTCACAAAAGCAATTAAAGGTGGAAAGAGGTGATATGGAGATAAATGAGGTTTGGAGTCAGTAGGTGGGATGGATACATGGCTGATTAATCAGCTTATGGGTTTGTATTCTTTTTCTCCACATAGACGTGTATAGAGACAGACTCCTGGGTAAAGGACTATGGACTGGATTCAGACCCCCGCACGTTTTCCGTGCGTGCGGGGGTCTGTATTAACGCGAGTGAGGGGGGAGTGCACACCCCCTGTCACCCCCTCTCTATATTATCTATGTCTGTAGATGTGATTGATATGATCATTTCTTCCCCCTTCTAGACTGGCGTTTAAAAAAAAAAAAAAAAAAAAAGTTATAAGTTCATTTTTATTTAACACATCAACTGTCCGACTCCTATCTGCTTATCTGTCACCTGTGAGTGTATTGATACACGGGTATTACAGAAGTGTGACCCGGCTGTAAGTAACGTTGGCCATGCACTAGTCTGATTATTGGTCTCAGCAAGAGGTGGCCCAATAATCTAGGGAAAAGTCCCAATATTGGCGCCTCTCACCTCTCCCGCTCAGACTGATCATCTATGTAAAGAGTGAGGGGCTGCTGACAATAGGCCAGATCCAGACGTAAATTCCCTGTAAGTACGATCGTGTTCCCCCTGCACTCCCCTCGGACGCACGTAATTTAACTAATTTACGAGTCCCAAATACTGCCTTAACTTTTCCATGCGTAACAGCGTCGTACGTATCGGCTTATCGTACGTAACTGCCTAACCCAGCCCATACTGTACAATTTAAATGCTAGCGTAGGGATGACCCGCTCCTTCGTACATATTTACGCACTTGTTACGTACGATCAGGGTTACGAGTCGTAACAACTGCTGTGCGCATGCGCAGAACATACAAGCAGCCATGCGTAAATTCGCTGTGGTACTTGGGTCTGGATCTACCCCAATATGTGTTTGGGGAGTAATACTTTTTTTAAAGCACTAAGGACCAGATTTTTTTTTACTTACAGAAGCACTTTGTTTGGAGCTAGCGCCAGCGGGGATAAGGCATCAGATCCAACCTCCTGTGTGGGCAAGTGGAACCCACTCCCTTAGTCATGTGCACATATGATCCATGAACCCTACTTTGAAACATCTGCACCATCCTCATTTAATATGGGGACGACATGAAAGACTGGTTAGAATGGAGGCCGCTTAGCACATGGCCATTGTACAATTATAGTACTCCCCCATCCCTCCTCGCCCCGCCATCGGAAATAGTCTCAGGACGAAACTCCGGATCCAGAGCTGTCCTGGGGATGCGGTGCTTGTGAATGCACGATCAGCATAAAGTGAGCGTTTAACAATCCTAGGACCCGATCCAGAGCTACGAGCAAATTCCATTCCGTGCGCTGGAATGTCGACAATCCCCCTACCCCAACATTCCTGCGCATGCAATGGAGTTCTGCGTCCTGCACTCTGCCCTAAGTATGGGAGTCCCCTCTACGATGGCTGTCTTTCCAAAGTAGAGATAGCTGAAAGTTCCTTTTTCGGCTGTCTCTATTTCGTATAGCAGCCATTTTAGATTTTTTTTTCTGAATGGGTGAGAATGCTGATCGGCATAATCACCCATTCATTTTCAGAAGTGCCGCCGGACCGCTGCAGGAAAGGTGTGTAACCTCTCCGGGGACTATTAGTATTAGGAGGAAGGTTAGGGATAGGCTCTGGGGGGAAGGGAAGGTTAGGGCCGTGGAAGGGGGGGAGGGTTAGGGTTAGGATCAGGCTTGTGGGTAATGGAGGCTTAGGGTTAGGCTGCGGGGAAGGGAAACTTAGGGTTAGGCTGCGGGGAAGGGGGTGTTAGGGTCAGGATGCTGGTAAGGGAAAGGGGTTGAGGATACTTACCAATCGGAGCACCGGGATCGATTGCTTTGCCTCTGTGAACTGACTGGGAGAGAACAGCCCTATCGAAATAGTGTCGATTGTGACGGGGATCCATCCGCATTTCACACATAACCCTGTCCGAACAGAATACTGGATTGTACAAAACTTACCATTGCTCTGTACAGTTATCATGCCAATGCCCACCCACCATGCATATCTCATGCAGTGTGCGGATAGTGGATTCCACACGGAGCACAGCTTCGGGCAGCTGTGTTCTGATGCATGCGCTGTGCAAACTGATTAGAGAATTACGTAGCGTGTGTAATTTTTTAAAAGGCCCTTTTAACTTTAGCTTGGACAGGCTCCACCCACTTCAGTATTCTGTCCTGCACTGTGGAGTCTTAACAAGGATGAAACAGTCTGTAGGTCTGCTTTAGTGTCTAAAGCTCTAAGCCAGTTTGTTACTCATTTATATAGAGAGCTGGAATCAGAGCTTGCAATGCACTCTCCCTGAATAACGCCACCTCCAGGCCACATCCAGGAAGTCACATAGAACTAGATCTCCACTCCTCTTAATAAAATTCATATTTAAAATACAACTATATTAGTCTTTAGTATTTTTTTTTTAATAAAATGACCAGAATTAATAAAGGGGTGAGGGGTGTATATAAATGCTACTTTGTTGACAGCCAGCTCCTACTTCCTTATCCTATATGTAGCCCATAAATACTGATCTGCTTAATCTTAAAATGGTTTTGTTTGCACAGTAAAGTTGCCTCTCCCTGAAGTGTGATATGGCTTTGCCAAGTTCCACATTTGCATATTTAATGGGTTTTTCTCTTTATGCTGAATCAGTCCTTAAGTGGCTAAATATATTGCTAATAAATCTGGTACAATAGAAGTGCTAAAAATGTGTTTTGGCTGCATAGAATTGCTATCAAGCTTTTCATAGGCAATCTGAAAAAGACTGGGGAGAGTTAGTTAGAGATAGTAGCAAAAAAATCTACACCAGGACAAACATGAAGAGGGGAAACTTTTTGCATATAGAATACTTACCGTCTGTTACAGAATATTCGGGAGACTTGAAATTTGAGTCTTAGGAGAGGAGATATAACTGTATTAGGTCCACAGGGAGGCTTGATGCCGAAAATGGTGTCAATAACAATATTGTGCAGTGGGGGGCCGGGCTTAATGCTTTCAATGCAAAATTGTGGCTCTGTGTCTACAGCATTGCTCAGCGGGGGTGGGACTTAATGAAACCAGTTGCTCCCATGAAGGCCTTTGTGACTGTCGGCAGCTTCTTTTCTCCACCCACCCCCAATCTTCTGATAAGTTATAAATATTTAGAAGTATGGCTCATAGCATAGAAATACTGAATAGCTTTCAAACAGTCATTGAGAGTTAAGCTAGGATATGTCAAGTCCAAACTTTAATTCTGTTTCCACATGTCCTGTGTGGAACTGTCACTAAAAAGGAAAACTATTTATCATTAATAATGGCAGCATCAGAATTTATTGATAAATGGTCAATGAATAAATATTTCAGTATTATTGTGAAGACTGTGAATAGGAGATCGGCTGACTTCTCCATCTTGATAAAAAAGAAAAGCTAAAAGTATAAGAGACCAAAGTGTATTTTTCATTTCTGTCTCCATTATTGAAGCCATGTTGTCTTAGAACTGCCAGTCTTTCATTACATCATGGCCTTCATGAAAATGGCCGCCTCCATAGGCCTCAATGCAGGGAAATAGGACACAGCTTCTAAATTCTGGCATCCTATCATGACTTGTGTAAGTCATGGTAGGGAGATTGCCCAACACTTCAGGGAGTCAGGGAGAACATCCACTCTTTAGGTGATATTCAGGGGAAATTGGCAACTATGCTGAGGTGTTTCATATTCTTCTTGGCCCCATGTGACAGTTTCCTTTCTGTAGCGCACTATGGACAGTGTTGAGATAATTGCTTTCTCTTACTGGGACACTGGTTGTAAACACGAGTGTGTTCATGGCTGACAGATCTGTGAACACTGCAGGCAGAGCGCTAATGGAGGAAGAGGAGGAATAAAGAAACTGATGAAGCAGCTTATCTCTTTGAAAGGCAATTGGCAGAATGCTGTGTCTGCAGCAGCGTATGGCACAGGGGTTTAAAACCGTAGCGGATTGTGATGAACTGGCTGTGTACAGGAACAATGGGTTTAATCTGAGAAATAATGACTGGAAAATGGTGTAATCTGCTCTAAATTTAACGGAGCTAATATCCAGATAGCACTGAGTGCTATGCACTCCTGTTTTCTATTAGAGATTGTGTCCTTCTATCGGAACAATCAAGCTCTTTGCAGGCTTTCTGTCAGATTGGGCGTCTGGCTAACAATGCTTTTTAAGCTCTCCTAGGCCTTCGTGTCAGTGTAATTGCTCCGATTTGCAATGACAGCAAATCACAGCGGCAAGAAAAAGTTGCACAAAAATTGAGCACCTCAGTCTATCGCAGCGGTCGTCATATGCGGAAAATGGGCTCAGTCCTAATGAGGTGAACTATGGATTTTCTTGTCTTAAGATGCTTCTGGGGCCTCTACAGAGATCCTGTTTGTTGAGTAGCCGTACAACGTAAAGGTTAAAGCCTTCACCATGACCAAACCAGGGGATTCTGTAATAGAAGAGAAAGAACACTTGTGGTTGTCACTAAACAGGCAGATATAAACCATAAGGCCCATCTAACCTGCATCATTTATTCATTCATCCATCCATTCATTCATTCAAAATCATTGATCATTGTTATAGTTTTTTTTTTTTTTTTTTTTTAAGCTATATGGTTTTTTTAAGGTTTATTTCCAGCATGCTTGTAATGCTGTACTTTATCAGCCTCTATTACCTCTGTGTCACTCACCGAGCTCAGAGCCGGACCAGAGGCGCGGAGTCTGACACCAAGCCAGGTATTCATTAGAGCCCCTGATGGTGGTGATGGACTTGGCTGCAGAGTGGAGGCAGGTCGCGGCCCTCTGGATAAGAGAACAGACAAAGGGATGGTGAGGCGAGATCCAAGAAGAGCAGAGGTAGTAGTTACAGGTATATATAGGTATATTAATAGTGGAGACACTGCTACTGAGGCTGGATTCGATGAAAGGAACGAAGCTGTGCTGGAACCAGAGATACATCAACACTGGAGTAGGACCGGATGGTGTAACACAACCAGGAACCAGAGAGCCAGAGCACATGAGCGAACACAAGGACACAAATCTGCAGACTAAGATTAGCTGTTGCTCTGACAGGGCAGTGAGGTTAGTGAGGGATTTAAATAGAACAGGTGATGAGGCAGTCCAGCAAGGTAATGAGTGCACCTGAGAGATAATGCCTGCAGCAGGGAGTGAACCAGGAAGTGCAAAGGTAAAAGGAATCATGTGACAGGCTGATGGTAAACAAAATATAAAGTGCAGAAAACAAGGAACTGTGCGAATCGTAACACTGTGATTGGAGGCTGTTTCACTTATTCCATAACCCTTTTATTGAAGTAATGTTTTCTATAAACCTGTGCTGCTCTCAGTAGAAACCCGCTGATACCTGCTTCTGCATATCTTAAGGTAAGTATCGACGGACCCCATCTGTCTACAGTCCTGGGACAATATTTCCAACTGTGTTCATCCCCCCACTCTCGGTGTCCTTGAATAATGCTCTTCCTTTAGAGCATACCACCATCCTGAACCTGGATAAACCCCTTTATATGTTTGAAAGATCAACCTGTACTCCCCCTAAACCCTTCTCTGCTTCATGATATACAGGTTTTCACATCATTTGGTTTTTCTGGGTACCTTTTGTGATCCAAGTGATGCACTATTCTCTAATGCAAGCCTGATTGACCGAGGGCTCTCCAGCTGCTGTAAAACTACAAATCCCAGCATGCTTTGCCAGGTATCGGCTATCCCTAGTTATTTAAATAATGCTGTGGCTTGTAGTTTTGCAACACCTGGAGAGTCACAGGATGGAAATATGTCCTCCAGATATGAACACAGGAGGAGCTGTACCAATGATGTATACTTTGGCATTACTACTTCTTTCTGCTACTCATTCCTCTCCCTGTGCAACCAACCATTGCTTTGTTGCATTGCTTGCCTACCTTTAAGTCTCCTAGTGCAGTGGTTCCCAAACTTTCTCAGTTCAAGGCACCCTTAGGGTCTCCATATTGTTTTCAAGGCACCCCTAAGACAGAAATTGAATAGAATACAATAGGAAATAGAAACATTCCGAGGCATCCCGGTGAGAGCGTCGCGGCACCCCAGGGAGTTTGGGAACCACTGTCCTAGTGACTTCTAGCAATGGCTCCTTTACGATTAGGGAAGTCTCTCTTCCCTTAGCCACATACACTCTCCACTATAGCTACAAACGTGACATTACTACTTTATGTATCAATTGTTATCCACACCTCTCATATCGTACACACATTGGGCCGTATGCAGACTACCGGACATATAACGTATACGTCCGGTGTTTTTTCCTTCTGTGCATGCGTAGTACATTTTTCATGTTATCTACCTATCTTTTCGTTATGTAGATTGCGTAAGTGCGGTCTGAAAGAAAAGATGTGTAAAAAATGTACTACGCATGCACAGTAGGAAAAAACGCTAAATGCCGGACGTATATGTCTTTATACGGCCCATTTTGCCAGACCCTTTCTGATTCATGCGATGTTAGTTACCTGTACCATGGTAATCTTGATCGGTAATACCTGGGTATTTGTGGCAGGCTTTAATGACAGTGGGTTGTGTACTTCTATGAATAGCACTGATCGGACATGTCATTTTTGTCTTACCATTCTGACATATAATTACATACATACTAATTGTCTCCACCAACTGACTGGTCAGTCCACTTGTTGTCTCGCCCCTTGCAGGCTGATTGGGTAGAATCAGAGCTATTTCCTCTGCATTGTGGTTGCCAAAAGGATGTATACTCAATACCAAAAATATAGCAGCATCTCTTGATAGTACATAGGGTGGGAGGGGGTGGTTTTAATGCAATTCATGCCCTCGCACCACCTAATGCCTTCACTAGGACCAACAATGCAATCCTTAAGTAGGTATTTAAGTAGTTTTGATTAGAAGTCACGTCTTCATCGACTGAATTCTCAACTACGTTTTTTCTTTTTACTTACGTGTAGTAACTATTTTACGCTATCTTCGTAGTGTTTTGTTACGTAGTTGGCGTACGTGTGGACTTGAAATGCTATGTAAATAGCGCAAAATAGTTACTACACGTGCGCAGTTGCTCAGCATGTATAACTAGGCACGCAAGTAAAAATACATAGTTGAGAACCCGGTCCCATTTGTTGTTTTTAATGTGTTACCAAAGCTCCCACCGTTTGCAATCCTGAAAATGGGGCAAAAAAGCTCCACCCAATCTCCGCACAGCCCAAATGACAACCGTGGCCCGGCCCAATCTCCACCTATTTCGTCATGAATTCCACCCCTTTGGTGCAGCTACAAAGGACAATCTAAAATGAAGTCCACTTATTTAGACAAATTAAAGGTGGCCGGACAATCACCTGATATCAGGACTGTCCTACTGGTATCGGGAGGTATGTGTTACTGGTAAGCTGGGGACACACTTATCGAATTTGCATTCAGTCCAACCTCAGACCATCCATTGGATAAATGTCTGCACTCATATGACTGCTCGTAACATCCAATCCTGGTTGGGTCAAATGATTTTTAAACCTGCTTAAATATTAGGAGATCTGACCACCAATCACCTGGCCAGTTTATAAGTGCGAGACTACTCTATCCAATCCTTCTCCGGTTCACGCTGTGTAGCCTTTGTGTGTGAGTGACCAGCGGTCTGGCGAAGGTTGGAAGAGTGTGTATGGTGACAGGGACCATAATATTCAGAGATCCGTTTAAGCAGCGACTTCCGTGCGTATTTTTAGGTACGTTTCAACTGCGCATGCGTAGTCATTTTTTTGTACGCAGTTCACGTAGACTTTCCGTGTGGATGTTCATTACGGACGGAGGGAAATGCAATGCGGACGGACTTGTCAAGCGGGCGTAGCTAGATACACGCGGAAGTCGATCAGAAATATACGCACCTAGGAATTTAAATATAAAAGGGCGAGGGAAGGCATTTAAATGAAGGGAAGTGGGCGCAATCACAAAAATACGCCCACACGTAAGACAAATACGCGCGGAAGTGGCGATGGAAAGTTAATGCTAGTCTATGGAGGCGGAAGTCTCTGTGACCTAGGTTTAGAGTGGGGGGTGTCAGGGGTTTGAAGGGGTTTGGCATGCTCCGTAGGTGCGTATATTTGCGCTCCGATCGCAGCACGGAAGTCTGAATACGGTCCAGGATCCTTTCAGCAGATGCAGATCAGAGATCTGCTGTAAAATTGCACAAGTGTGTATCGTCGATTAAGTGTTTTATCTGTGACCTTGGTCTGCTGCATGATTGTGTGAACAGTCTGGTCAGGAGTTGGATCTAAAGAGGATTGGACAATTGTGTACCCAGCTTTAGACCACCTCCAATCACTGGTATAAGATAACCCTGCGTAAATAAAGATTCATGGGGCCAGATTTACTAAGCTGTGGGTTTGGAAAAGTGGATTGGTTGCCCATAGCAACCAATCAGATTCTAGATTGAAATGTGCGGAAAAATGACTTCACTGAAAGGGTGATAGATAAGTGGAATATTCTCCCATCTGAGGTGGTTGAGGCCAATACAGTAGAACAATTTAAACATGCTTGGGATAAATATAAGGGTATCCTAAATTGTAAACCAAATTGAGGGTAAATAGGGTCTAGGGTCAGTATGGTTTTCAATAAACAAATGGGCAGACTAGATGGGCCATGTGGCTCTTATCTGCCGTCACTTTCTATGTTTCTATGTAGCTCTCACTGTCCTATTGCATACTAGAGAATGTTAGCTAGAATCTGATTGGTTGCTATGGGGAACATCTCCACTTTTCCAGACCTGCAGCTTAGTAAATCTGGCCCATGGGCTCTTTATTTTTTTTATATAGTGAATGTAACACTAGAGATAATTATTCTTCATCTTCATTTATTGCTTTCTACGTATTTATAGAAAATACAGACTTCAGAAAACGTTTAGCTGCATAAGAGCAAATTTCTTGTAGAGCTGAAAGTCCCCAAATGCAGACAGGGGAAAAGAACGCACTTTACAAGTCATGTGCTTTCTCCATTGAGTCGTTCATTTCAGGTTTTAAATCCTTTCCCATTGTTTTTAAATGGGGCAGGCAGATTAGACCTGGTGCGTATCGTAGAGTTCCGCTACAGTTATTTCTCCTGAGCTTACAGAACAAATATACGGAACAGAAAGCAGCAGCCTTTGTTTTTACAAAGAAGCAACAGTCATTTCTGCATGTTTTAGTCTAAGGGTGATATACTCACGTGGCTTCTAAACATAGCTTATAGGTCCATGGCTTTATTCCTATTGTAAAGGGCTTGTACACAGGGACAATAAGGAACAATACTAGAAAAACAGAGCAGACAAAACCACAGAGATCTCACATCCCGTCAGACGGCTCAAAGTGTACTTAAGGAGCACTCCCATAGAACTTCATTGCCTTTTATGACCCAAGGCGGCAGGTAGCATCCAGAATTGTTACAGAGCTGTTCACTGGCGAGATTTAGCTTTTTTTTTGTTAAAGCTTTAAGATCATGAGGCTTGAGGCGCTATTAAAGTCTGAGATGTTGTGCTCGGTCAACAACGACTGACACACGACCTTGTTGAAGCAGAGGTCAGAAAGAAGCTTTTGGACAGAAACTCTAAACCGCTCCTTCTTACGGTATATGTTCTCTGAGGTTCGTGTCATGTGAGCGCTCTTTGGCTGGTGGAAAAAAGCTAAAGTCAAATTTTCGCTCTGACCATTAGCCGACAAAGGTCCGGATTCACAGTTACGTAGTTTTCATCTTACGTACGTTGTTTTAAGAATTGTGCTACTATGCATAGTACCTTATTTACGCTATCTACTTACCATTTCTGTATGTAGATTGTGTAAGCTCGGTCTTTAGACAGTGTACGTAAGACTAAAAAACTACTTAACTGTGAATCCAGACCAAAATATTAATCCCAAAAGTTTATATATTCACTAATTTACCATGGGTAAAAGATCTAAGGAGCAGTATTTATTAACATTTTGTAAATGCTCCATGAACCTCTAGAAGTGTTTGGAACAAGTGTAGCATCCAAAACATGCACATGTGATACAATACTTCATTAAATACTCTGTACTAGATTAGTGAAGTATTTGCATCTAAGGATATCCTTCTGTCCTTATCCTTATATCCTCATAAATTCCACATGACATCGTCTCTACCATTTCTATCATAGTGAGATGGTGACTGCTTGCTTTAATACAGGTGCCTTTTATCACGGTTACAGCAAAATACAAACAATCATTCAAATGATTGAAGAATAGGGCTTGATATATTACGTTAAAAATACAACATTTTTCAAACATTATATATAGGATTTTGTACTTATCTCCTGTTACATAGTTGGGTGTTAATAGAAACTGTTCATAACCATTGTTTTTCCATAGTTGCCCACCCTCCTTGAATATTAGGGAGACTGATCTCCCTGACTTCCTGAAGTGTTTGACAATCTCCCTGATGCTGATTAAATTCCAGAAGTCATTGCGATACAAAGACCGATTTTAGAAATTGTCTCCTATTGGCCTGCATTGAGGTCTATGGAGACGACCGTTTTCACAGAGACCAAGATGTAAATAAACACTAGCAATACAGTTCGGTCTCTTGTTAATAAGCTGCAGTGTCATTTACTTTTATACTTTCTATAAATATGAAGACGTCAGAGGATCTGCTACAAAAATCTTCACAATCAATACTGAAAGTATTCTACTGACAATTTTACAACAATAAATATTGATGCCGCCATTTTTATTGAGTAAAACATTTTTGGGCTCCGCTAGACATGCCCATGGGTGGAGCTTTTCACAGGACACACCCCTTTGGTGGTACAGGACACACCTCTTTAATGCAGCACCTTGATATTGCTATCACAATCTCTCTGATATTCACTTGGCAAACATGACTCATTTACTACTTTCTTCTTAAAGGTATGAGGAGCAGGAGGGTTCACTTTGGGGCCTGTTAGACCCTAGAAAATGATGATTTGTCCATCACAGATCTACTCAAACTATCTAGTGGGTGAGACACATTTGCTGTAACAAATGACACTAGAAAATCCCTTGTCCTCTTAGTGACTCTACACTTATAAAATGATTTGCAATGCTGAAGTAAATGTGTACCACCGTGAGAAGCTGGAGGAGAATCTGCCTTTAAATACGGGGATTAGGCATTTAAATGATTTTCATAACTTTGTCAGGTAAACTGAAAGGAATTTAAGACATCAAAGATTTGAAAAGTGACCCTGGAGTCTGCTTGGGTTATTATTCCAGAACCCTGCTGGGTACAAGCGTTGCAATTAGTTACAGCTCTTTAACTCAGAGGTATGAATCCTGGCCAACAGGGGGAAAAGAAAACTCTCAAAAATAATTGATTACATGATTTAATTCAACAACCCTCTGAAATTATATTTCTATTATCCGTTGCCTGAAATGGCTTTTTTTCACAAGGCAGAGTCTGCAAATGAATGGCAATATAGCGTTCAGCTGTAGCTACCTGCGATCTATGCCAGGCATTAGTAATCAAGCCCTGCAACTCCTCTTATCCTGACAGGTCATGTTAGGGCTGAACATAGAAGCATAGAAAGCGACGGCAGATAAGAGCCACTTAGCCCATTCATTCTGCCCAATTTTTTTTAAGCCATACTGACCCTAAACTCTCAAATTAGTTTAAGATACAGCATGTTTGGGAGGCCTTTCCATTTATCAACTATAATGAAGTCATTTTTTCCACGCATCGCCACTCCTCCTTCTGGAGATATGGCTCCAGAACTGAATACAGTATTCCAAGTGAGGTCGCACCAATAAATAGTTAGTTTCAGATGTTACTAATCATTTATTCATTTATTTTTGCCCCGTCCTGTAGATCATTTATGTTTGATATCAGGCCTTGAAGACATATTTTTGTGGTATCTGGAAAATAAATATATCATAATGTAATAATCATATAAAGACCTCAGAAAATAATTGTGTATAACCTAGTAATAAATAATAGTACACCTGTACTTAGCTTTAGTGTAGCCCTTTTTATTTAAAAAAAATTAGGGTTACTAATGTAACGTTATCTGTGCTAAATATTAAATATCAGATCACATTACTAATGCACTTCAGAGTATATTTACTGGACCTTCTGAAGAGGAAAAATGGCACTGTCGTCAATAGCAACCAAAACATTTGTAACTCTCAATTTGAAGTGTGTGTTTTGGGTTTTAAAGCCATAATCTGATTGGTTACCAAGAAGTGCTGATCTCCATGAAGTTCTTGTCTATGTCCCCAATTTTCATATAGAAGCAGGAGAGAACAACCTGTATCACATGATTAGAAGGGTGTAAACCACAGTTTATTACAAATGAGAGGATCTTGTGGAAGACTGTGTCCTGTCCACTGTAATTGATCATGGATTGGATCCATCACTTGAAAATAAGAGGAAAACTGGTGGAAGTTTTCACTTGGGCAAAACCACATTGAATTGTAGGGCAGGCAAATTTCATCAGTTCTAAACAATATTGGGTGGGGGGAGGGATATTTAGCACCAATTCTCGAAAAACAGTATAAAATAAAGGTGAATAAAGCATAATATTCTCCTTGTATGCAAAGAATAACATTCGTCTGACTCCACCAGAAATTCCACATGGTTTTGCCCAGGTGTAACATTACACCTGTTTTCCTCTTATTTTCAGACTCTGGATCCGGTCTTGTGTTAGTGAGGACAGGAATACATGTGACATGGGATTTTTATTAATGTGCTTAGATAGACACAAACAAGGATCCATTTAGCTCTAGAGGATCCATGATATCCAATGAGTATGTGGCGCTCCTGTGTAACAGGTTTAGCATCTTAATTGTTTTGTCATACATGCCTTAATGGAAGACAAGATTTGACTAAATTATCTAACCTTTTTTTTTTTCGGTCATCCTGTTTTCTGAAGCTTAACATGGAAAATGTGCGCTATTTTACAGTGACGATAAGCTTCTTCAAGGCCGCCAGGAAGAGGAGGAGGATGTGGTAGAAGTGGAGGAAGAGGAAGTAGACGATGATGAGGATGATGGAGAAGACATGGAGGAGGAGCCTGAGGAAGCCTTTGAGGAAGCCACTGAGAGGACCACAAGCATTGCCACAACCACTACCACAACCACAGAGTCAGTCGAAGAGGTTGTTAGAGGTAATGACATATAAACTTAAATTTTATTATTGTTTTTTCTTCTAAAAGCTGTAATTTCACACAGTCTCACAGTTGAAAGAGAAAACAAATTATAGCCAAACACATGAAAATACATAATTTTATTATAAACCCTACCACCAGTGGGAGCTATTTCCTTTGCTGTAGTACAGTGGGATCAAAGGCAGGACCGGACAGACTCCGGTCTGATAGCAAGGTGGCGAGGCCTGAGTCTAGATGGGCAGGACTGTGCGGAGCCATGCTGTATTATGGGCAGAGATGAGCGGGTCTGTCTGCATGAATGTATCTGTCAGAGGTTGACACACTGACAGCTTCTGTGGGCACAGAAATGTGGGCATCGCTCCTGTGAGAACAGGCAAATCTCCTTAATTTAAACTTGAGGCTGTGATTTAATGCAAATCAAGGTCTCAAGTCCCACCCTCCCTCCTTTTCAGTGGTGTTATAGAGACCATTAATAAGAATAATTGTGACATCAAGTCTTGCCCCATCTTTTATAACACTATGGATTGCATAATTGCAATTCAGGAGGCGGGGCTTGAGGCAGTGATTTGCATTAAAAATCCCCTCCCCCATTCTGTCACCTATTTTTCCCTTCCAAGATCTCGGCAACTATGCTGGACTGGAATGTCTGTGGTAAGATAATTCCTCCATTTAAAAAGTGTGCAGCAGCCGTATTGGAGAGGGGTCAAGCTCCCAAAGTAAATTAGTAATTAGTAACAAGTTTACTGTATCATGTACTATACGCTAACCACCGATTGCAGAAAAACTGCTATACTGGATTTCCATGTTGTGGGTTCATTGCCACCTTGGTTTAATTTTTATTAGCATTGTGAGTTTATTTTTTACTGGGTTTTTTAATGTAATCAGATTAGATAACGTTTAATGTATTTTAGAATTGCAGCCATGTCCATTGTGCAGTACTTATACTGAACATACAGTCAGGGCCTGATCCAG
>WWET01001626.1:296841-308576 GCA_011038615.1 Limnodynastes dumerilii
AGAGGTGTAATAGAACACGAGGGCATGAATATAAACTGGAGGGTGGAAGATTCAGAGGAAATGTGCGGAAAAATTACTTCACTGAAAGGGTGATAGATAAGTGGAATATTCTCCCATCTGAGGGGGTAGACGGTAACACAGTAGAACAGTTTAAACATGCTTGGGATAAATATAAGGATATCCTAAATCTCAAACTAAATTGAGGGTAAATAGGGTCTAGGGTCAGTATAGTTTAAAAAAAAAAACCAAATGGGCAGCCTGGATGGGCCATGTGGCTCTTATCTGCCGTCACTTTCTATGTTTCTATGTAAAGGAAACAACACAAGACAATTCTTAATCAACTATAATATTTAATAAAGAATTAAGCAAAGCACATGAATAATGCTTAGCTTTGGCTGGTAGTTATTGCTTGATAATGATCTACAGGCTTCCAGGATCCCGATCTCGATTGTTGTTGAGCTAGACAGGTCAAACCAAGCTCTTCTGCAGTCAGTCCTACATGAAGCTGGGGAGATGACCTTGTGCTAAGACCTAGAAACCCCAACAGCAACAGAGCCGGAACTCCCGAGCTTATTTGGTTATAATCATGTTTTAAGCAAGTTAATTGGTATTATCGAACTCATTTCTACATTCCACATATGTGCTGTATGAGCTAGTATTGCATAATGATAGTGGACCGGATTCACACTTAAGTGTGAAATAAGTACGCAGGGATTCGCAAATATACGCGCCTAAGTTGCAAGGCAAAAACCCATGACACTCCTCTTGCACTTACGGATTTTAGCAGACTTCCGCCACCATAGGGCACCCTTAACTCTACGTGCGTATATTTGTGCTTAAGTTGCTACGGTATGTGCATACATTATTAACCACGCCCATATTAGGCCATTTAAATACCTCCCCCCGCCCACTTTCACTTAACTTCCTACATACGGAGGTCTGGCACGCCCCTTCCGACGAATCTCTCTAAGCACGGATTTGAAGTCCTAATGGATTTGCGTGCCGAAATTCTAAGTGGCTTGAGTAAATAAAGTTACTACGCATGCGCAGATTATCCGATCCTAAAAATACGCCTAGAAAAAGCAGCACTTTCTTAACTGTGAATTAGGTTCATTATTACGTACCCTCTGCTCCTTCCAAGCTATTTTATCGCCATGTCTGGGCCTTGAACGTCTGGTTCTACACAGTCTTCATAACACATTCGCATAAAAGCACTTTAAAAATGGAGACTGGCAGCCATCTTAGGCAGCCTAAACACAACCAGTTCCTAAGTAAAATACAGATTACAGAGTAAATTCTTTTCTGATAACAGTAACATGTATTGGTTGTCCAGTCTGGACGTTTAAAATAAATCTCTATTTCAGAGCATGATATATTCTTCACGGACAGTAAATGAATTTCCACAGAACTTTCAGACTGAAAGCGTATCACGTACTTGTCGTTGTTTTGCTTTTTTTTTTTTGCTTCTCTTTTATTTTTTCGCAACCATTGGAATACTTTGAGTTTTCCAGAAGGCGATTTCATAGCGCACAGTTTGGATAATTGCAAATGTAAATCGCTCTTTTAGTGCATTGTAATAATCTGATGCAATTTTCCCCCATAAAGCAAATTGCCTTTTGTGGGTTGGAAACGTGACGTTAATTGGCATTGCCATTGCACAGCTGTGCGCGAATCTTCCCATTACACAGAAAACCGGGATGTGGTGGGTATGAAATTCTCTGCTTCACACATTCTTCCACACTCCCCGCTCTCTTAATTCCCGCTAAATTGTCACAAGATAGTATGAGTGCTTAGTCCTGTCATATTAGATCTTTGTTATGTATATTTTTAAGGGAGTTAGCGCATCGATTCTGTCACCGCTGCTGTTGTAGAGAGAGACACAGAAACTGAAACGCTTTTCTTGGTCTTCTGTTACATATATTGGGCTGGATCCAGACTTATGTAAGTGCTTGAAATTAGTTACGCCTGGACTAAACCATGTTGATTGCAGGGGAGTTATATTTCATCTGTTGCAAACAGTATTAGAGTTGAGAGGTGATGTTTCCTATCCCAAGTCTAAATAACAGTGTGATAGTAAAGCTGGTCAGTATCTGTGTGCAGTAAGCAATTCAAAGATATATCCCTGCATGCAAAGAATACAATTACCTTGACTCCCCCTGCAATCAACATGGTTTAACCCAGGAGTAAATCATTTCAAGCACTTACCTAAGTCTGGATCCAGCCCATTGTAAGCAACAAAAAGTATGAAAAATACACTTTCCCTTAGTGGGCTGGATCCAATTTTAATTTCTTTTCTACCAATCAATGGTTTATGAACGGATCTCACCTATTTTGTTCTTCATTTGTTATAGGCTTTCGGAATAACCGTATGGTTCGGAATGTAAGAGATGTTACACTTCTGTCTGAGTGGCTGGGTTCAGTTTGGCAGCAGTGTAGAGGGATGTAGTTTCCCTTGCAGCAATCTCATTTTTGACACTGATACAGCCAACAGCTTAATCATGGCTGTATCGGTGCCGGGATCTGGCGAATAATGAATTGTTTTATGGAGAACGGGCACTCTGGCAAATATACCTGTTTCGACAAGGGGCCTGTTCCCAATGTAACTATTATGCCAAATTGTACTCTCCCCATTGGGGACAGATTAGGCTGTAGGCTGCAGAATGGAACATTTAGGTTAGGCTGGGAGAAGAGGATGGTTAGGTTTAGGCTGCAGAGAGGGAACTGTTAAGGTTAGGTCACTAGAAGGGGAAGTTTAGGGTTAGTCTGGGGAGAGGGGACGGTTAAGGTTGGACTGCTAGAAGGGGAACCTTAGGGTTTGGCTGGGAAGAGGAGGCGGTTAGGGTTAGACTACAGAGAGGGGACAATTAAGGTTAGGCTGCTATAAGGGAAATCTTAGGGTTTGGCTGGGAAGAGGAGGCGGTTAAGGTTAGACTACAGAGGGGACAATTAAGGTTAGGTTGCTAGAAGGTGAAGGTTATGGTTAGTCTGGGAAGAGGGGACGGTTAAAGTTTGGCTACGGAGAGGGGACATTTAAGGTAAGGCTGCTAGAAGGTGAAGGTTAGTGTTAGTGTGGGAAGAGGGGGCGGTTAAGGTTAGGCTACAGAGAGGGGACAATTAAGGTTAGGCTGCTAGAAGGTTAGGTTTAGTCTGGGAAGAGGGGCGGTTAAGGTTAGGCTATGGAGAGGGGACTATTAAGGTATAGCTGCTAGAAGGAGAGAGGTAGGGGATAATACTACCTGTGGCTCTTGGAATATTCAAATTCATGATGTCTTACCATGCCGAAAAATGACCGCCGTCACCGTTTCATTGCCAGGATGTGATCGCAAATCAGATCATCGTAGCAGCGAGCCACATCTGTAGTAGACGTTTGTCATGTCCCGTGCACTGACTGCCTGCCTCATGCTTTATCATAGTTTTCATTCATTACACTACTAATGTTAGATGCGCTGCAATATTACACACCAAATATATTCTGGAGTTCTGTAAAATAGGGAGAAGCCCTTTTTAAAGCCCCTTTATTAAATCCAGTCTGTAATGACAACATTTTTCAATATAGCTGTTGTTTGAATGTGATTATTGATAGGATGTTTGAATTGATAACACTTGTTTGAAAAGATTTATATGCTCAGAGATCAAAAAGCTGGGTCCACACTGAAGGTTATTTAAAGGATTTCTCTTTCAGAACACGTGTTATTTATGCCAGTCGAAGCTTCTTAGGTATGAATACGGCCCTTAGTGATCAAACAATGACAAGGGGCCAGATCCAGAACTACGTCCACTAGCGTATTTATGCTTGCCAGAGTCGTAAAAACGCAGTTTTGCATATACTGCGCATGCGTGCGGCAGATGTTACGCCACGTAGCTCTGAACGTACGTACCATCCTAGTATCAAGAGCGTAACTACGAACAAAGGGGCGTGATACCTGTAATATGACACCTGTAATTATGCTTCGGAGGCGGGGTGAGGCATTTAAATCGTACAGTGTGGGCGTGCTTAGCCGCGTAAGTACGTGCAGCCGTTACAGGTTACGCTTGGAAAAGTTAAGGTAGAGTTTGGAAAGCGTAAAACGTTTAAAGTGCGTACAAGTGAGAGGAGTGCCGAGGGGAGCGCATAGTAAATACGCTACACGTTGAAACGTAAAGGAAACGTAGGTCTGGATGCAGACCAAGATGTCTGCAAAACAGATGTGGGGGGGGGCACACAGAGGTGCCAGCATCCTTGTAGGGTGTATTAATGGATCGGTTTGCTCATCAGGACTGAATGTTGTTTATTAAATCATTTTCTTTTGTATTGGGGAATGCCTGTGTATACCCAGCTTTACAATGATAAAATAGAATATTTCCTGTGTTTGCTGAGAGGTTGCTTTGGAATATTGCTGAATATATTCTTATTCATAGGCTTAACCCCTCTACCTCTCTTCATCAGTGTCCGTGGTGGCAGATATTGGAATTCTGCACATGCTCCTATCATTGCTAGTCTGTGCTTCGGGCACTTCATAGACAGTCCTAGAGAGGCCCAGATGACAAGTCATTAAACACAGAGTAATGCACCATTAACATGTCACCAGAGTATGTTGAGGGACTGATCCAGGATCGGCAATAACTGTACAAACAGATGCAAATCTGGAGACACCATATTGCAATGTGAGAGGTGCAGGAAAAATACTGACTTTGCTTATGGCACAAAAATACTAAATAGCTTTCTATTAAAACTCTAGTTTAGAGTTGAGCTACATCACCTCTAAACTGCACGTTCTAAGTTTGCTACCCACTAGCAGCTCAATAGGAGGCAAATTTGCTACTCCCAATTCTGGATCAGCCCCTGCATCTGTATCTTGCACCTCTTTGACATAATTTGCTTGCGAGTAAGTTGTTCTCCTTTAAAGAGATTCTACAAAAGCATACCCTCCAACATGACCCATTCCATTAGGTACAAAAAAAATCTGCTCCTCAGTTTCCAACTGTCAGTTACTATGGTAACCACTTTTGTTGAATAGTTTTTTTTTTTTTTTTTTTAAATATCAGTTAATTCATTTAACAGTTGGAAGCTCAGGAGCGGATTAAATTGTACTTAATGGAACGGATCATGTTGGAGGGTCTGAAAATAATGTACTTAAAAACTTGATTGTGGTGACAAATGTTATCTTATGATGTGGTTTGTGTAAGCTGGATGAAATGACCACACACTCTCTAGGATTACACTGGTGTATGACTATTAAATGCTATATAGACTGTTCTGGAAGGTCTTGCAGACTATACTGCCCTCATGCTAAATGTAGTTCCTCCAACATTTTGTAAATAGAGGTGTGCTCTGAGGAAGCGGAGACTGGCCCCTGCCGAGCAATGATCTCCCGCTGGTCCTATGACGTCCTGGAGAGGAAATGCGTACAGTTCATTTACGGTGGCTGCGGCGGCAACCGGAACAACTTTGATTCAGAGGACTACTGCTTGGCGGTCTGTGGCAACGTCAGTAAGTGGACCTCTCTTAGCTTGTGGCAGTCTGTTGCCACAGGCTCTGATCCTAACTACCTGATAACCTCCTGATCTCCGAGAATGGGCCTGCACTGTCACTAACCACTCCAGTTCCCGATGTTAACGCTTCTGGGCCGGATTTACAGCGTCGGACTACCGTATTGCATTACCGTTTTTTGACTACTGCAGTAGTCCGGTGCTGTAAATCCAGCCCTCTGTCATCACGTGTCTTGTCTATTAACGGCTGCATTGTGTGTTTTGACTAACTTGTCAGCTCAGGCACTAACACTGTCTGCCTCTGGGACTCTTTAAGAGCTGAATATTCTCAGCACTTTGTCTTTTGTAAGATAATTATTGTTCCTGCGGAAGAGTTTGTGTGCGGAAATTTATGAAGACGCACTCGGTAAGCTAATTAAGGTGATAAAATATGAAGTTCCTCTTTGCATTTATGGGGATGAAGCCAGGTTGCTCCTGTACTGTAAGAATAATAGGATGTGTATTAGAACAAATTCATATTTTACTAGCGCTGTCAGAAATGTGTTAAGGTTTCTTGGTCTAGAAAGTATTAATCTTTTAGGTTCCAAATAAAGTCTCCGAGTCTGCTGAAAGCCCTTGAAAAATCTCTGTGTAATGAAAGTCTCCCTAGCCATGTCATTCCTCCTTGTATTTATGTAACGTAAATATAAAGACGAGGGTTTAAATATATTTATGTTGCAGAACTTGATGTAACCGCTATAAAGGTATTATCCGTTGTTCTACCAATCACATTTTCCTTTATTTGTGGGATAATGCCTTGGTGTCATACAATCGTTCTCATAATACAACTGCCTGTGTAGGTAAGTAAGGGGGGGGATCCAGATGCCGGTCCAGCTGGATCTTTTTTGAGAGTGATACAAGCGCCAGTTGAATGACCGTTGTAGCATTGTTCAAATCTGGAAATATAAAATTCCTATTGGGAACGGGAACCTATTTCTCAATAGCTAAAGGCTGTGGTGAGCAAAAGGCTAGTGCTAGGCCTCAAGTAGAAAGTTAGGGTTAGGCTTTAGAACCTGGACGGTTAGGTCTGAATAAGGGGAACATTAGGGTTAGGTTGTGGGGCAGGGAGGGTTAGGCTTAGGCTTTAGAACATGGACGGTTAGGGCTGAAGAAGGGGAAGATTAGGGTTAGGCTGCGGGTAATTACCAGAAGTCTCCATTCAGTTGTTGTACTTTCGCAAAAAAAGACCATCGTAACAGCAAACCACTTCCGTAAAGTGGGCATGTCTAAGATCATTGGGGATGGGGTATGATGCCAGCATCATACCCCATCCACTGGCACTGGTAGATAGGTCATGTTAATGCAGTTACTGTGCCTGATTAACCATTAGGCTGACTAGACTGCAGCATAGGGCACATGGCTTTAGAGGGCGCCACTACAAGTTCCTTGGAGAGAGGAACTGAAGCTTGATTGTTTACAATAATTAAATTATAGTTGAATAAAAGTGTTAACATTGGTAAAAGTAAAGGAAAACAAATATGAAATAAAGGGGATTTGCCCAGCTCTTTAGTGTAGGCTGGCTGTAATTCTTAATCAGGCCCTGGGCGGCTTAATTTAGGCCTGGGAAAATGCAAGGGTAAGACCATCTGAGAATCCAAACTCTGCACCTAGCCTTCACAGAGCTACGGGACCGGATCCAGAGTGTGAAAATAAGTGGAAAACAGGTGGAAAGTTACACCTGGGCAAAACCGTATTGAGTTGCAGGGAATGGAAATGTCATCTGTTGCAAATAGTATTAGAGATGACGCCAAGAAAAAGGCACTTTTACAAATAGAGACACCCGAAAGCTCGTTTTCAGCTGTCTCTATTTCGAAAAGGTAGCCATTTGTGAGGGTTTTTTTTAGAATGGGTAAGTATGGCGATTGGCATACTTACCCATTCATTTTTCGGAAGCCACCCATCTCAGCCGCAGACCCCACTGGATAGTTCGGGTTAGAGTCATGGAAGGGGAGGGTTAGGGTTAGGCTATGGGAAGGGGAGTCTTAGTGTTAGGCTATGGGAAAGGGAGTCTTAGGGTTAGGCTATGGGAAGGGGAGTCTTAGGGTTAGGCTACGGAAAGGAGAGTCTTAGGGCTAGGCTGCAGGGAAGGGAGGGTTAGGGTAAGTTTCAAGGCAAGGGTTGGGAATAGATTTATACTCCCCTTTTGGCGCAGTATCTTCGGTCTGCTGGGGGTCAATTTCTTGCCTCTTCAAGAACGGCCCATTAGCGTTGAGAGAGATATTTATTTGTACAAGTCTAAATAACAGTGTAAAAGTAAACCTGGTCTGTGTCTGTGTGCAACAAGCAAAAGCAAAGGATTCTCTCTGCATGCAAAGAATAACATTAAATAGTCTTCCCCTGATAGTCAGCATGGTCTCTCCCAGGTGTAACTTTCCACCTGATTTTTTCCTTATTTTAAAACTCTGTATCTGGTCCCTTGTTTTTAGTGCTGAGTCTGGAGATAGACCTTGAGTATTAATCTGTATTGTAATGTTCATTCTGAAGAGATTCATTTATTAGTAATAAGACGGGTAAGTGTCTTCCATTAGACTCTGTATTACTGTACTTAAGAATGCATGAGTTTAACCTTTTCATCCATCTTTCTGAAATGGAATTAGATAAATCTTACATCCAGACACACAGTACTTCAAGGAAAAATGCAGATTACGTGAAATTCTGTGTGACGAGAGTCTGCTCTCTCCACGTTCACATCTGTATAATAGGAAATAATACTCTTTTATACATTTATGTGAATAATCTTGGCGGTCAGGTTGCTCATCTTAATTCCTTTGCAACTAAATTATTGCTACTAGCCAGCAGGTTTATGTTTATGATGATCTGGGTAAGTAACAGTAAGTAATAGTTTCTGCATGTAAGAAGAAAACGAGATACATTTAGTTTTTATTCTTTTTCATAAAATTAGGTGTTCTATAAAGTTCCAGTCTCTATGGTGACAAGAACACATTTGACAATGATACAGGCAACACCACATTGACAGCTGCTTCATTGCTAAAATCACTAACAAAAGTATACAATTCCTTACCTCCTCCCAATCTCTCCTCCGCTCTGTCCCCGCTCTCTCCTCCACTCTATCCATGCTCTCTCCTCTGCTCTGTCCCCGCTCTCTCCCCACTGTACTCCACTCTGTCCCCGCTCTCTCCTCTGCTTTGTTCCCGCTCTCTCCTCTGCTTTGTCCCCGCTCTCTCCTCTGCTTTGTCCCCGCTCTTTCCTCTGCTCAGTCCCTGCTCTCTCCTCTGCTCTGCCTCTGGTCTCTTTTCTATTCTGCTGCGCTCTTTCCTCCACCCTGTCTGCACTCTCTCCTCTGCTTTGTCTGCGCTCTCTCCTCCGCTCTGTTTCTTTTCTTTCCTTTTCTCTCCCTTTCTTCTCTGCTTTGCGATCTCTGATCTGTCCCTGCACTCTCCTCCACTCTGTGCTCACTATCCTCTCTGCTCTGTGTTCTCCTCTTTGTCCCTGATCTCTCCTCCACTCTGTCCCCACTTTGTCCTCTTTTTTTCTTTTCCACTTTGCTCCCCCCCACCCACTTTCTCCTCCACTTTCGCTCTCCTCTTTGCTCTGCATTCTACAATCTGTCCCCGTTCTTTCCTTTGCTCTTATCGATATTCCATCAGTGCTAGGGGAGTATTGCAGCCCTGTGACTACAGATCACTCCACATCTGCTGCTCATAGATCAGATCACATAAAAATTTTATATTAGGAACCAGTCTTATAAGTCTATAAGTATATATTGTCTTACTAAATGATAAAGTAAAATCTAGACACACACACAGAGCAGGTGTATACCCCAACCCCACTCAAAGCAAGAAACAAAGCAATAAGTATTATTTTCCTCCCGTTTCAGTATATCTCAGTACAACTTACCGGCAGCACAGTGTTAGTCTCTCACTTGGGACATAGCTGTCCCACTACTGACATATAGCAAACAGACGCCTATCCTGTAACTATGTACTTTCATTCTACAGTGTGGTAATATGCTCATTATCATCATACAATCATTATAATAAGAATAGGAATGTGTGAGTTCATTTGAATTAAAGACAGATGGATAATTACACAGTGATCTGAACTTAGAGGTATAAAATAGCCACCACGTTACATTTCCTATCATAAGCGCTATTCTGCTCACGGCTTTAGCTGGTACTATTTTTATGTAAAATAACTGCATTACGCCATTTGCATAACATAAATGGCCGTGTGGCCGTGCAATAGCTTATAATGAGCCAGCAGAGAAGGCCCTGGGCATGGGGGCACTGCTTCTAAGCGGCCACTCTGCAGATTTGGCAGTGGGGTTGATGCTGCTTAAGGCACATAATCTAAACTTGTTTAGGGCAAAGATAAGGTTGTGAGTAAGCTGTAAAACACTTAGGGCCAGATTTACTAAGCTGCGGGTTTGGAAAAGTGGAGATGTTGCCCATGGCAACCAATCAGATTCTAGCTCTCACTTTCCTATTATATAGTAGAGAATGTCAACTAAAATCTGATTGGTTGCTATGGGCAACATCTCCACTTTTCAAAACCCGCAGCTTTGTAAATCTAACCCTTAGTGTACGTGCAGAGGATGCAGCATAGCAGTGAGTGGAGGGTTCATAAAGCCACCCCTGACCCCTTCTGACTCTGCAGCAACATTATAGCTCTTCTGCTGAATATGGAGTTGTGGGTCTCACACAGAAAAAGTAAAGTTTACTATAGCAACGTGAGCGTGCGTTCAGCTTGAGTGGAAAGGCCCCTCCCCCGCTCTCGTATGGAGCGCTGGACACTTACCCGTCTAGAACCCTACCTTATCTTGTCCACATGTAAGTTTTAACGTGCGGACAAGATGATCGTATGTAAAGGCTAAACCCAGCCCTTACTGTACGACTTAAATATGAAAGCCAGCCCACCGTGTGTATATAATACGTACAGAGGGCTGGGCTGGGCCGCCCCACGTAATGAACTGAAGGACTTATCCAGTGTTCCGTGCGTTGCCCAGTGTTCTGTGCAGTGACATCAAAACAGCTGATTTATGCAAACCGCTTGTGTAAATTAGCTGTTGTGTGGGAGTCTGGGGCGCGCTCCTAATTAATTATCTAAATAATTGGCATTACTTAAGTTACCTTTTCACAGCTTTTCTTATGTGGAAATATTGGACTAATACGTCAGTTAATTTCCATTCCACCGTAATGAAAATACTGTACTTAGCTTTTGAAGACGGAATGTCTGTCTATAGTGTTTTGTGTTAGGAATATCTATGTCCACAGTGTGTAATTACGGTGGATCTCTGCTTCGTTTGATGTAACGTGGGTAATTGCACTGTGGTTTCTGCGCCAGCAGAATGTTCCTGAGCTGCAGTGCTGCCCGTGAACATGCTGAGGATTTCAGCGTTAACATCAAAGACAAAGGAATCACAGCAGCAAATAGCATTCTATTCCAACAGAAGGTCTCCGTGATAACACACACTGCACCAAGAGGGGGCAAAAACTATGGAACAGGTCCAGTTGTACAAAAAGGGTGTGGCTTCCGATCACTAGGAGGGGCAAGTATGTAGATAGTACAGTGGCGGTGAGCAAAGTGCGCTTCTCGCTTCTTCAGTGCTGTCCCCATTTTAAGTAAGCATTGCATGGAAATTTTAAGGTAGCAGCAGAGACGGATTAGGAATTTAAAGTGTCCCTGGAAAAAAATCTGAAGGGTGCCACGTGGGCGAAATCACTGTTGACGGAGTCAAAAAAAAAAAAGGCTTAACAAGGTTATGTATTGCCAATTATGTGTGTTATGTAAATAAGTTACAAGCACAGGCTTGTATTCAGAGTACCGGACGTATAACATATGTGTTTTTTACTACTGCGCATACGTAGTCATTTTTTTTACATAATATACGTATCTTTTTCTTACATAGATTGCGTAAAACGCATGCGCAGTAGTAAAAAACGCTAAACGTCGGACGTATATGTTATATGTTCAGTACTCTGAATACGGGCCAAAGACAACATCTACTGACTAATACTTCACAATCCAATAAAGAGATTTATAGTGACCTCTATGCAATGTTCTATACAGACATCATTTTAACAACCACCAACCATGATAGTCAACGTCTTAGCCTTCTTCAAATAAAATAGGAGCTGCTGAGTGGCTTTAAGAGGCCATCGGCCTTCCAGGAAAATTCCCTGAAAGTCCTATGGCCATTCCGCCCCTGTGTAGCGGTCAGCCATCACATGTTCGTATGAGGGAGGGGAACGTGGATCCGGCACCCG
>WWET01001626.1:309463-349996 GCA_011038615.1 Limnodynastes dumerilii
CCGCTTTAGCGGGCGGATGGGAAGCACAGCCCATTTGCACGCAAATGGGCTCGGACCGAACAAAGTTCAGTCCGATTGTTTAAACGCTAGGATTACTATAGTAATCCTAGCGTAACATCTGGAGAGCACCTTGCGTGCGTAAATCACCTGACGATCTTAAATCTGGATCCGGTCCGTAGTCTCTATTTACCGCTCGGGTCCTAACCAAAAAATCTTTCCTTGCCCTTATACATTAGAATATTATTAGATGTATAAGGGTATTTACTGGAGCATTTAAAGTATATTTTGATATTAGCAAGCAATCAGAATTAAGGGCCGGATCCAGAACTACTTTTAGACCGTATATACACAATCTACGTATCGAAACAATACGCAGATTACGTCCAATAGCTACTACGCATGCGCAGTAGCTACTGTTCATTGAACTACGTCCGTCTATGGAAGGCGGACGTAGTTCTGGATCCGGCCCTAAGCTATTATTTATTTTATTATTTTATGTATTAGAACAGGCTTGGACAACATATGCCTCTCCAGGTGTTGTGAAACCACAATTCCTAGCATGCTTTGTCATATTTCTCAACACTTGGAGAGCCATAGTTTGGCCAGGCCTGTATTGGAAAACTGTTAGCTAGATTCTGATTGGTGGCTACGGGCAACACCTCCACATTGCCTCTTCGGAAGGTTCATTATGACCCATAGCTGTTTTTGCAACTCTGAGCTGGCCTCCATTTTGTTTCCTCACATTCTTTAACTCTGTTTAACACAGTTTTCACTTTTTTGACTAAACACTAACACAATATTAACGCTGTCCTGCAATTTTTCTTGGAATGTTAAAGACTATTATGTTCTGTTTATTTCTTTCCACCACTAGTTCCCACCACTGCCGCCAGCACCCCTGACGCTGTGGATAAGTACCTAGAAAACCCCAATGATGAAAACGAGCACGACCGTTTCCAGAAAGCCAAAGAGCGCCTGGAAGGCAAGCACCGAGAACGGATGTCCGAGGTGACTGTTTCTTCATGGTTAATAATATTTTCCTAATGGCAAAATGAGATGTAGCTGGTGTATTCCCAAGAGTTATAAAAGATTTTATTCTGATATAGATCCTTATAAAGAGAGCAGCAGGTGTAATATCATTTTACATTGCACAAACAATAAGGGAGAAACATATTGGAGGTAATCACGTTGTTAGGTGCTTATTAGCCAACATTCTTTATTGCATACCAGCTAACTTTGTGACTCTCCAGGTGTTGTGAAACTACAAGTCCCAGCATGCTTGTCAGGTATCGAGTATGGTCATGCACCTGAAGTCACAGGTTTGCCAGTGTTCCCCCTCCCAGAAAATTTTACCAGCCAGTTGGCATTAAAAAGTAGTCAGGTGGGAAGAATTTAATAGCTTGCATCAATAATAATCTTCCAACAAGCGCCCTAATTTTGCCCACACTGTGGGAGGCATCAAACCAATGCTCTGCAAGACCCCGACATAGCAGAAGACCCCAGAGCAGTGTAAGAATTTTTCGCTGAGTCCTGCACAGAGCAGGTTCTTGGCATAGCATCAGACCTGGAAGCTTGCTGCTATTACAGACCTGGGTGATAAGCTAATATAGCCAGGTGAAGCACCCTGGGAAAAAGTCCTTGGGGAGAAACCCTGGTCTATTGTACACACTGGTCATGATGGATGACAGATCAAGGCCAGGAGTTCACTTGGCTCTGCCAGGAAATCTAAATGACCTAGGACAGCGGTGGGAACCTCACTAGATCGTGATGTGGTGAAGACGCCCTTCCCTTGAATGCCTGTCAACAGATTGGCTGCCAACTACATACATTTATTGCCACATAGAAACTCCAATATAAAACATGCAAAGCAGTCTGACAATAGAACACATTGGGCCCAGATCGGCGTGCGTTTCCGTAGATGCGTTAGAAGAAAAGGTGGGTGTGCTGTGTGCAATCCTAAAGCGCACGTAACGAGACTTCTGGATAACATTCAATCGAGGCATGTAGTGTACGGGCACAAAGCAGCCAAGCAGGTGACCACATTCATGGCTATATGGTTTATGGTTATAAAAAGTTTAATATTAAAAGAAAATAAAAAAGGCCATAAAAAATTAATAACAACTTCAAAATAATCCACCAGCCATTTAAAACATTTAATATTAAATTAAAAGTCTAAAAATTGAAACGCAAGTGGCCAAAATAGGTTTTGAAGTGTGTGCCTCCCGGATTTACCCATGACCTGCCCCTTGGATTTACCCATGACCTGCCCCCTGGATTTACCCATGACCTGCCCCCTGGATTTACCCATGACCTGCCCTCTGGTTTTACCCATGACTTGCCCCCCGGATTTACACATGAATATAAAACATGCAAAGCAGTCTGACAATAGAACACATTGGGCCCAGATCGGCGTGCGTTTCCGTAGATGCGTTAGAAGAAAAGGTGGGTGTGCTGTGTGCAATCCTAAAGCGCACGTAACGAGACTTCTGGATAACATTCAATCGAGGCATGTAGTGTACGGGCACAAAGCAGCCAAGCAGGTGACCACATTCATGGCTATATGGTTTATGGTTATAAAAAGTTTAATATTAAAAGAAAATAAAAAAGGCCATAAAAAATTAATAACAACTTCAAAATAATCCACCAGCCATTTAAAACATTTAATATTAAATTAAAAGTCTAAAAATTGAAACGCAAGTGGCCAAAATAGGTTTTGAAGTGTGTGCCTCGCCTCCCGGACCATGACCTGCCCCTTGGATTTACCCATGACCTGCCCCCTGGATTTACCCATGACCTGCCCCCTGGATTTACCCATGACCTGCCCCCTGGATTTACACATGACCTGCCCCCTTGATTTACACATGACCTGCATGACATTTTTACCTAAAGTTAGGTGCCTAAGCCCTCACTTTGTGTCGCAGTTTGCCTTCTAGCTGGGCTACTGCTTACTGCGTCTGTGTGCCCAGGTTCTTGCTAAATATATCTGCATTGTATATTTTTATGCATTTCTTCTGTCAAACTTTCTCTTTAGGAAATAAAGATAAATGTGTTGTTTCCCTAGGACTGTTTATAAAACATCAGATGTATTAAATAGCCACAGGGTGAATAACACTGTCTCAAGAACAGGGCGTCCTACTTCATAAATAGCAGAGACCGCGATCACTGGCTGTATAATGGTATGCAGGAATTATCTCTGATTCCTTATCGTATACTCTCCAGACAAGCCCAGAAACTTTACAGATCCTTAACCACTATTTACCGGTGTTGCGTGAGGAGGTCACCTCTGATATTATAACGTTATATTGAGAAATAACACAGGAGACGTGAATAAATCACGGGCATTTTTACAAGCAATGAGTGTGATGTACATGTGGCAATAGAATTTATCTGATTTTCTAGTCCCTGGAAGATGGATAACAGGGAAACAATATGTTTTTGCCTTTAAAAGTACGAGGATGTAATGATTATGAAGGCATAACTTTGGTTCCTAAGCTCTAGGTTACATCGGGTCTGATCCACACTTCCATACGCATGGACTTGCAAAAGTCTCGCGAAAGAGGCTGGGGCACTCACATAACACGCCCCACTCATTTGCGGATTTTAGCTAAGTTCCGTGTCCATGACCTTACCTTAACTTCTCTCTGTGCGGAACCGGTGCATATACGGAGGTGCCTAACCCTGTTCATTTAAATCCCCCCTCCCCCCGTCTACTCAGATGTATGGATTGTTGAAACGCCCTAATATACAAATCGATGAACATATAAAAATGTGTTCCGTATCTTTAGAGATCAGGGACCAGATGCACACTTTAGAATGTTCGGCTTCTTAAGTGCGGTCTTTTAGGAAACTACCTACTAAACGTGCGTAGTAGGCCATTTATGTAATCTACATACCATATAGGTACGTAGACTGAGTTATCAAAAGAGGGAGGGGCATGCCACGGCCCTTTTTTAAAGAAGAATGGGTGGGGGGAGGGATTTAAATTAGGCGGGGGAAGGGATCTTCTTCTTAAGAAGGATAATACGAGTTAGTTAAGGAAGCCCTATGGCACTCTAAAGTTCCATAAGGACCCTAAAAACAGGGGTGGATTGTGGGGCAGGATGGGTGAGTTACGCGTGGATACGACCGCACCTAACTCACTCTTATCTGTGAATATGGTCCCTGATGTATAACATCTGGTGTGTGCATGCTCAGTGCAATCACAGCGCCCGACTTACACTCACCACTTATGTAAGTCGACTTGTCTGAATCAGAATTTCTGAATCTGGTCCGTGGTTATGGTATGATTGGTCTGTGGTTATTGTTAGACTGATTAGCATTATGGTAAAGTTACAGTGTATCCCCTTGCACTTTGCGAGCGTAGGTGGGCTCTTGTATGGACCCGTGGATCCGATCCATTATTGTTATTATTATTGTTATTACTATTATTATAATAAAGCAGAGCTTACAATCTATAGGAGATCTTATGAGCTTACAATGCAGTGGAGAGCTTACAATCTATAGGAGATCTTACGAGTTTACAATGCAGTGGAGAGCTTACAATCTATAGGTGATCTTACGAGCTGACAATGTAGTGGAGAGCTTACAATCTATAGGTGATCTTACGAGCTTACAATGCAGTGGATAGCTTACAATCTATAGGAGATCTTACGAGCTTACAATGCAGTAGAGAGCTTGCAATCTATAGGAGATCTTACAAGCTTACAATGCAGTGGAGAGCTTACAATCTATAGGTGATCTTACGAGCTTACAATGTAGTGGAGAGCTTACAATCTATAGGAGATCTTACGAGCTTACAATGTAGTGGAGAGCTTACAATCTAGAGGATTTCTGGAAGATTCCATTCTATACCTTTTTATTTTTCTCAGGTGATGAAGGAATGGGAAGAGGCCGAACGCCAAGCCAAGAACCTGCCTAAGGCTGACAAGAAGGCAGTGATAGAGGTAATCTATGGCAATGCAGTATGTGATATCTAGATACCCTAAGTTGGGTTGGGTCGGAATACTTTGCATTTGATTAGTATGGTGTGACAGGACATAAACCACCTGTAGTAACAGGATGAGCCTTGTACTGACCTTCAAATGTAACAAGATTATTTAACTCCCAACCATTGTCCTGTTAGGCTGCCCTAGTTACCACGGGAAACCATTTATTCCACTATAGCGCCTACACCTTGGCTATAGGGGTTCCCTCTTACAGCCGGTGGCCAACTGTTATTGCCTTCTCCCACTGTGCTGTTAGACATTGTTGCTGCCACCAACCAGCATCGGCTGATAAGGCTGTTTCATGCCCCTTGTGCGTGTCTGGTCTGAGTTGTTTGCAGGAATTTGGGATCAACGCAGGACAGCCAGGGGATAGCATTTAGCTCTCATCTGTTGCTCACAGGATGCAGCATACGCAATTACGGAGCAGAAAGTTGGTTTATTGCTTCTTGCAGTGTGTTTAGAAGGACCGATAAACATTAGTGAACGGACTAGCGGGAAGATCTTACAGCAGAATACAACAGGTTAACAGTGCACTCAAGCACTACCCCTAATAAAGCACACAAGCTGCTTCTTCTACAGTAAAATATCATAAGACAAGAGGGGATTATTATTCCTCTTGCACTTTGAAACCAATCAAACTGGTTCAGCCCTTATTTAGCTAATTAACATGGCAGTGCAATATCATAGGTGTAACAGCAAAGAAATTTTTGTACCTTAGTAATGTATTGTAACATTGGCAACATTTATGAAATAACCTAAAAAGGCACATAACACACACAGGTTATTGTATCAGATTACGGAACGGTTTACAGAGAATATTTCGCCTTCACATCAATCCTTGTCCCATTGGAGGCCAATTTCCCTAACACACGCGCACACACACAGACTAGGGCTAATTAAGTCAGTAGCTAATTAACCACCAGCATGTTTTTGGTGTGTGGGAAGAAACCAGAGCACCCCGGAGGAAACCCACACAGACACAGGGAGAACATACAAACGCCACACAGATAAGGCCTAGTCCGGGAATCGAACTCATGACCTCAGCGCTGTGAGACACAAGTGGTTATCATTGAGCCACCATGCTATGGTACAGAATGGTAAATATACCGCCATAATGTTCAGTTGGTTTGGCCATCCATTCTGACAGCCAGAGCCAGAAGGACAATGTCAGTTTTTTCCCCAGTGTTAAAATGCCTACTCCAGGGGCCAGATTTACTAAGCTGCGGGTTTGGAAAAGTGGAGATTTTGCTCATAGCAACCAATCAGATTCTAGCTCTCACTTTCCTATTACATACTAGAGAATGTCAGCTAGAATCTGATTGGTTGCTATGGGCAACATCTCCACTTTTCCAAACCCACAGCTTAGTAAATCTTGTTCCAGGTATAGGCAACCTGTGGCACTCAAGGTGTCGTCAAACTACAGTTCTCGGCATGCTCCCAACGTAAAGCTGTGGGATAGGAAATGGGGAGCAACCAATCAGATTCTATCCTTTCCCGGAGCTTAGTAAATCTGGCCCCTGGCATTGCAAAGGTTTCCTATGTGTGTCCTGCTCTGTGTTCCACAAACCATCCATGTTTTGGACTCTAGAAACCTGATGATCATGTGTTGCAGTATTCCATTCATGGCAGAAGATGTTTAATTAAGCCTCCATGCAGCTGCATCCTTCATGAGCCACCGCTGCCATAGAGACAGCACTCTATTAAGGGGGGATTAATAGGCAATTTGTGCACTTTATCTGTTTTATTAATGGTCAGGAGTCATTTGTTGAAGACCGTAATGATAAATGACACACACATACTGATGGCGCTCTTGGGATTACATCAATAATTGGTACATTTAAGTAATTACAACAACTTCTTCCTATCTTTTGAAAACAGTAGCATGCTGGCGTAATTATAATCAAGAGCCATGTATTCCAATACAAGTCACACAGATTTCATGATATTGATAGGCTCTGGAGGGGATTCGTTCTGAAGGACTGAAATAAGGTCAAGGGGGAATTATCATCTGCAGAAAAACAAGTCCAGAGCACAAGTGGAATAATGTAGATATTGTCTCCTGTATGTGGCCGTTTTTCCAGGTGCTTTTCAGCCCTGGGTGAAAATATGTTGGTAATGGGCCAATATCACAGCGGAAGATTAAAATAAATGAAATTTGTAAAATAAAGTGTATGAGCCGTATTCACAGATCCGTTTTCACGTGAAGTTACGTGCGTATTTTTATGTACGTTTTAACTGCGCATGCGTACGTAAGTTACTGTATGTAGAATATACGCATGTATGTGCTTTAGGCACGGACATGTGAATCGCACTTGGTGACATACGTACGAATGGGCGGGGAGCCATTTAAATTGTACAATATGGGCGTGCTAAGCGTCGTTTATACGCAATGAACGTACGGGCAGCCGCGGAAACGAACACAAAAGTTAGGGTAGGGTTTGGCGAGGGTATGGAAGCTAAACTGGGTACGAGCAAGGGGAGCGCCTATTGCCGTGCATCGGTGGTACGTTTGGCGATAATACGCTACACACACCAGCGTAGGTCTGGATCAGGCCCTCTGTTACTTTATTTTTAGTTTATTTAGTGTTTTGTTGTGTATGTTTGTTCTAGAGAATGGATTCTACATATGACGGCGTTCCGTGCAGTTTTATTTCATTCTTTTGTTTTTGGTCTGTAGCGTTTCCAGGAGAAGGTGGAATCCTTGGAACAGGAGGCAGCAAATGAAAGGCAGAAGTTGGTGGAGACTCACATGGTTCGCGTTGAAGCCATCTTAAATGACCGTCGGCGAATCGCCTTGGAGAATTACATCACTGCGCTGCAAGCCGATCCACCCAGGGTAAGCCATCCTCTGACCGTCACATATTGGTTTGTTTGACGACAAGGCGTGTTTTCTGTGTCTGTAAATTGTGTGTTCTCAGAAAAGCGGATTTTAAAAATGGAGTTTTAAATGTATCTGGTGTTAGTGCTAATGGTGACCCTTCTAGGGATGATGACGCATATATTGTCCATAGGACCACATTAGGTTTCACTCGTATGTGCCAGCAGGTCACTTGACATTGTCAGCCGCTAGCTCAACGTGGAACAGGCCGGTGCGCTGGAGCCGAAATGCTGATTATTAGTTTTACTTTCCATCTGGAGGCACAGGTTGATGAAGTAAATAGTATTTGGGAGCTCTTTTCATAGAAAAGCCGTATTGGGTTGATAGGTGAATATCGTTTTTACTTGTCCTGCTCTCTTAGGGCCCGATTCAATTACCTAAAAATCCTTCGCCGGCGTATTTTTAAAGCAATTTTTTTTTTTAATTACAGGCGATATTTTTTTTACACTATTATTTACAACAACTTTATTATATGACCATCATTCCTGATTAAACCAAACTTGTTCTCTTTTATTCTATACTAAAATTCCCCTTATTTCTGTTACTAACACTGCTTTGTGACTGGATCATACAGAGCACTGAGCACTTTTACCATGCAAGCTGGCTGATCTGCTGTGTGATTATATAGCACTTTCCCTTATGTATCAATCCCTAATATCCAAGTGTGCCGCGGTGCAATGCCTCCAACCGGGCAAAAAGCACTGGAAGACCTTGCCTTAAGGAAATAAGGGGATACTGGGGAGGCTGCAGATACATGAAAGCGGAATACTGGAGAGCTGGAGACACATAATTGGTGATTACTGGAGAGCTGGAGACACATGATGGGGACTACTGGGGAGACTGCAGACACATGATGGGGGCTAACATAGTTAATTAGTTATAAGAAAAAAGAGTTATTAGCTGCGATTTTTAAATTTATCAAATAAAAAATAACAATTAAATGTAATATCTGTGAATGTACTTTGTAATTCCTGCTTTTTGTTGTATATTTTGCTTTTGGTGTGCCGCGGAATTCTGGGAAGGGCTTAGCACTGCTGTGTGACTGAATCATACAGAGCACTGAGCACTTTTACCATGCAACCTGGCTGGTCCATTGTGGGACTTTATAGCACTTTCCCTTATGTATCAATCCCTAATATCCTATAGAGTGTAAGCCTGTGGCAAGGCCCTCTTACCCACCCAGTCTGTCTGTTACCACCTAGTCCTGTTATAATGATTGTTAAAATTGCAAAGCGCTACGTAATCTGATGGCGCTATATAAAAACCTGTTAAAAATAATAAATAAATCATATTTATTTTTATTATTTTGCTCTATTTCCTATTCTATGAAGTACTTTGCTCAAAAAAAAAGTAGAGGGGGTCGCTGTTCTGATTATCATTGTTTTCATGAGTTGTATTTATAATAATAGTTTAGCTTTGATATAAATTTTCTTTGCCGGCAATACAATATTTGTGCACTTGCCGATCAAGCTTGTTATCTATAAATATATAATATGCTTATACATCTAAGTAAGGCATCCAAGATTAGAAGCCAGTTACGATTAGAGATGTGGTGACCTCTGTGTTTTGGTTTAGGTTCTAAATCTTTGCTTTGTTTTGGTTTAGAAAAAAAAACCCTCAAGATGTTTTGGTATTGAATCAGGATTTCTAAATCCCCAAAAGTGCTAAAATCATGTTATTTGCACCTGTATGTTTGCTGCTCTGTATTATTAAAATCAATAGGGTGTCTGTAAATAGATATATAATGATTACCAGCACTAAAATTACAGCTGGCATTGTGTTATATAGGATTCAAAACCTGAGATTTGGATTAGGTAAAAAAAAAAAATCTGGGATCCAAATGGAGAAAAAAAACGGTGTATTGCCTCAATTTGCGAGTCCCCGTCTTGGTTCGCCTCAGGACTCCTAAATAAGACTCTGTTGGATTTCACACAATTCGAACCTCCAATCTCTAGTTACAAATCTTTTGGTTTATTATAATAAAGCAAATAATCAGTGTTGTGGAAGCACAGACCTCTGTTTGCTGTACATATAATCTACTTTGGGTGTAAACAGTTCGTTATGAGAGGCGATTGGCATCACTTGTGTAGATACTGGTAAAACGCTGGATATTTCCAGAGTGATCGCTGCTAAGAAGACACCTTTAGTCAAGGAGAAGTAATGTCAGCTATTCTAGGTCAGACATTACAGTAATTACATTTTTAATGATGTTTGTTAGATTTTGCTGAATGCACCTCAGGCGATGTTTGATCGAGAGCCCAGATTCCTTGTTTTCCTTTCTGACAAATCCCTGTCTTCATCATTTCAAGCTTTTGGTTACGTTACATAGGGATTGGCTGTGATTTTAAGCACGACAAATATTTTATAAAATAGAAATGTTGTTATCTAGGTTTGATGGAGTGTTGGCGCCAGATTTACTAAGGTTTGGAAAAGTGGAGATGTTGCTCATAGCAACCAATCAGATTCTAGCTCTCACTTTCCTATTACATACTAGAGAATGTCAGCTAGAATGTTATTGGTTGCTATGGGCAACATCTCCACTTTTCCAAAGTCGCAGCTTAGTAAATCTGGCCCTTGATCTCTTACTGTATGTATATGTAACGGTATTTTCAGATCAGATGGCAAAAAAAAATAAAAAATTGTCTGTACTCAATCATCTTGTAAGATATATGGGCATTAATGGAGTTTAGTATAATCAACCCGTGTAATGTAGTTGCTACTCCCCGGAGACGTCTTCTGTAGGTTTATAGACTGACAGGAATTATTGCCTCTGCATTTATCCCATCAGCTACAAGCTGGCTTTACATCTCCTGTGTTGGTCATGCAGCATCCAGCACAGCAGACTTTTAAATGGAAGCTGCATTCTCCCGACATTGTTTGCATATCCTATACGTCCGGTAGTCTGAATCCGGTCCCGAGTCTGGATGGGCGAGAGTAGGCGGAGCCAGAAAGGACCGAAGTGGAGCTCGGCAGGACTGCTGCTTGATAGAAGGTGTCAGAGGCTGACAGCTTAAAACAGTGCTTGGCACTGGCCCCCCTCTCCTGCAGGCCCCTTAGCTGCCACACAAACAAGGTTGAGTAAGGCCTAGGGGATGCAGTTGCCAGTCCGGCCAGCACTATTTCAACAATGGTAGATCCGCCAGAAAATTGCTATTGGTAACGGGTACCTATTTCCACACGTTCCCAATAGTGACGTTGGGCTGAGGTTAGGGTTAGGCCTGGAGAAGTGGCTGTTAGGGTTAGGCTTCAAGAAGGGAGGGTTAGGATGCGTGACTTGGAGGGTTAGGGTTAGGCTGCAGGAAACTAAGGGTTAGGGGAAGGTTAAGGGTAGGGCTGGCATGGAAGTGCTTAGCTCTTGGCGGATGGCTCTTTGCGTCTCTGGGAGTCGCAGCACCCCAACTGTCCAAAATCGCTAAACTACTGACACTTCGCAAAACAGACCATCATACCGGCAAACCACGCCCAGTGCGTAGATACCATACATCATAAGTTCCAATCTGGTTCAGGCCCATAGCATTGGTGCCCTTTATATCAGGTAACTGAGTGAATAGAGAGGCTGTATGGACATATAACCACTCATTAAGGAGGTAGTGGCACAGGATTGTTCTCTGCAAATTCCTAATGTTCTTTATTAGCCCAGAAGTGAAAAAATTGCAAAATTCCTGGTTATTATTCTAGATGTTTATTACCTGCCATTAATATACAATGCCTCTATTATCATTTCCCTAAACATTGCTTTAATACATTCCATTTCAATGACCATCTCTTTAGATGTTAGCAAGTCTTTAATGTATGCGATTTTACTGTCGTCCTATCTAATGGAAATTAAATGGTCGTTTTCCCAGGTATGGGAAGTCTTGTTTCTATACATAATATTAGTCTATGCCTCTAGTTCAGTAGTTTTATTCATGTGTGTTCCAAAGCACTTCCTTTATCTGCTCTTATTACTGTTATTATGCATTGACAGACGTCTATCCATAGACATGACTGTAGCGCTAATGCAGCTATTTACAAAATAGCATTTCTACCTGATATTTTAGATGCCAAACAGAAAACCGCCCCCATGTACACATTTCAATGATCTGTCAATGTTATATTTCTATAGTTGCCTTCCTGGTCACACAATAACTGTATACTCCATTACCATGAAAACACCTTTTATTTTTCTTATACCTCATCAGTTCATCATTAAAGTGTGCAGCTTTTCTGTTCACCAGAAGCATGTGGTATCATCTGGTTACAGTCTACTCTCCGACAGCACAAGATAGACAATCAAACAGTCAACACCATACACTGTCGACCGGTGCACTAACTAGGCACTAATTATGTGGTAATGGGGGCCAGGTTGACCACTGTATATTCAAAATTGTATCAGCCCAATGGATGTGGTTTGCAGGTAGGATGTTTTTTTTTCAAAAGACTATCTTACCAGATGGCAGCTGAATGAAGACTAACCTGCAGCCTAACCCTAACTGTCCACACTTCACAGCCTAACCCTAACCCCCCATGCCCTGCAGCCTAGCCCTAACCTTCCCCTTAAGCCCTAAACCTAACTGTCCATGCCCCACAGCCTAACCCTAACCCTTCATGCCCTGCAGCCTGACCCTAACCTTCCTCTTAAGCCCTAACCCTATGCCCGCCGCAGCCGCCACATTAACCAGCCGCAGCCTGAAGCTATTGGCAATGAGGAAAGAGGAACCAAATAGCAGGGGGTTTTTTTCCGGCTATTTTCAAGCAGTGATACTGACAACATTCAGTTGACGGCTGTATCATGCTCAGAACAGGGCCGCTTAGACCGGAAAACGAGTCTCAGACCAATAAGGTCGACACTTGCCTTGATCCTCTGGTGTCCATATCCTGGTGGCTGCTCCTTGATCCTCATCCCCCGTGTCCACGTCTGGGTCCCATCTGCTTCACAAGAGGTCCTCTGCTCTTCCCGAACGCTCTCACATCTGGGAACGTACTTGCAGAACACTAGCAATCTATTCATTGCTTTATACATGGGAAGTAACAGTGAAATAAATGATGAAAGGTGGGGCTCTTAAGAAACACAGGGTGTAGATCCAGAGTTAGGCACGACAGTGAATTTACGTAAGTACTATCATTGGTAACGAACTTCCCTTACGATGGCCATTTAAATGAAGGCTACTGGGCGGGGGGAAGCCCCGTTACGACCACGTCTGTAGCCACAGACGTGGTCGTAATATTTAAGGTAGGAATCTGGACATGTAAGTGTCCAGATTTACTACCGAGAGTGGGGAGTGCAGGGGGCGTGCTCTCCCGCTACGCAATCGTAGTTACAGATGCCCCACATGTAATGCCTAATGTATTTGTCTTTCTAAATATATAGAGGGGTATATAGAGGAGTTTATAGATAGGGGAGTATATGGAGGGGTATATGGAGGGGTATATGGAGGAGTATATGGAGGGGAATATGGAGGGGAATATGGAGGGGAATATGGAGGGGAATATGGAGGGGAATATGGAGGGGTATATGGAGGAGTATATGGAGGGGTATATGGAGGGGTATATGGAGGGGTATATGGAGGAGAATATGGAGGGGTATATGGAGGAGTATATAGAGGGGTATATGGAGGAGTATATGGAGGAGTATATGGAGGAGTATATAGAGGGGTATATGGAGGAGTATATAGATAGAGGAGTATATAGAGGGATATATGGAGGAGTATATGGAGGGGTATATAGAGGGGTAGGAGTTTGATGGATGAATTCAATGTTACTGATGGCCTAGCCAGCCGGATTGCTGTAGATATAGACGCTTAGCGTTGCTGTAGATATAGATGCTTAGCGTTGCTGTAGATGTAGACGCTTAGCGTTGCTGTAGATATAGATGCTTGGCGATGCTGTAGATATCGATGCTTGGCGATGCTGTATATATAGATGCTTAGCGTTGCTGTGGCCATGCTGCAGTGTTGGTGTATTGAATGTGTGGCAGAATATGTGTCAGTGAACTGTGTAGGAGTTAGTAATCAGCGAGTGAGAATAGATGTTACGTCATACACAGAGAAACTACCATTTGTCCTGGGGAACAGATATTTAGTGGTCATATTGGGCCTTATTCACAGATCCGTTAGTGAAAGTTAGGCAATTATACGCACGTACGTTGCACGGCAACACCTATGACACTCCCCTCACACGGATGGGTTATCGGTGACTTACGCCTCCATAGGGCACCCTTATCTCTACGTGTGCTTTTAAGTGCGTATAATACTTCCATCCGTGCCTATGTAACTAACCACGCCCTGAAATGGTCATTTAAATGCCTCCCCCCATCCACTTTCACGTAACTTTGTCCTTACGGATTTCAACCACGCCCCTCCGCACGTATATCCCCAAGTGCAATTCACACGTACGCCGCGCCTAATGGACTTCCGTGCGTAAATTCAACGCAAATAGCATAAATAAAGTTACTACGCATGCGCCGTTACTCCGATCCTAAAAATACGCATTGAACTCGGGAAAAACGTATCTGTGAATACGGCCCATTATTATTATTATTAACGCTAATTTATATAAATTGTTCACAGCACTTTACAGGGAACATTAGACATTCACACTAGTCCCTGCCCCTGTGTGTCCCTATCACACACACACATAGACATTAGGGTTCATCTTAGTCAGAAGCCAATTAACCTACCAGCATGCTTTTGTTTGGCATGTTGGTGGAAACCGGAGCACCTAGAGGAAACCCACGCAGACACAGGGGAAATATACAAAATACAAGGCCTAGTCCGGGAATCGAACTCATGACCTCAGCGCTGTGAGACACAAAAGCTACTAACTGAGCCACTGTGCCGCCCAAGATATAAAGGCTTCCTGGTGAAAGCTGTCATATAGTCCAGGCCTGGCCAGCCCATGACTCTTCAGGTATTGTGAAACTACAAGTCCCAGCATGCTTTAACTATATAGGCATAGCTAATACATGACAAAGCATGCTGGGATTCGTAGTTTCACAATACCTGGAGAGTATGTTTGCTTACCCATCCAGACCGCTGCGCTTGAGACGGTAATCTTAAGGCAACCCCTAGTTGTCTGTGCGAGAGGCAGGATCCAGACAAAACTGTTGGGGAAATGAAAGCATTTGTCTGATAATAATAATTATTATTAATTATTATTAATATTAAATAATAATTTCCATGTTATGTGTAAAGGATGTATGTATTACTCACATTATCGCCTTTCTTTTCAGCCTCGCCATGTCTTCAACATGCTCAAGAAATACGTACGGGCTGAGCAGAAGGACAGACAACACACCCTCAAACACTTTGAACACGTCCGCATGGTGGACCCCAAGAAAGCTGCTCAGATCCGTTCCCAGGTAAAATAAGTACAAGACTTTGTTGTAACTATTGACTTCACTGGGTAACTCTTATTAAGGCATAGTTGCCAACTCTCCCTGACTCCCTGAAGTGTTTGGAAATCTCCCTGATGCCGTAATTTAGAAATTGTGTCATATGCCACTGCAGTGAGGTCTATGGATGTGACCACACCCCCAATTTGATTAAACCACGCCCCCTGATTATACCATTTGGATAACTCTGATGGGGGCGACCCATTTTTCGTCAATGATACAGCTAAAAGCCTATTTATGGCTGTGTCATTGGCGACACCTTTTGAATACAGAAAATTTCAATCCTGGGATGGGCACCACGTCGAATGGTCTTTTTTTTTTACCAGCTACCCGTTCTGGTTAGAGCTAGGTTGCGAGACAGGAAGGGTTTTGGAGGGAAGGGTTAAAGTTAGGCTGCAGGACAGGGAAGGTTAGGGTTAGGCTGCAGAGGGGGGAGGGTTAAGGTAAAGCTGCAGGATGAGGATGATTAGGGGAGGATTTACTTTAAAATGCAGCATGAGGATGATTAGAGTTTTGGGTGGTGGGTGGGCTAAGGTTAGGCAGCGGGAGGAGAATAGTTGGGGTTAAGGGAGGGTTGGCGTTAGGCTGCGTGACGAGGATGGTTAGGGTTAGGCTGTGGGGAGGGTTGCGGGAAGTGGGTGGTTATCGCTAGGGTCAACAAAACTACCGTTACGGGAACGATGTCTTCTCACTACAAACTGCCGAGAGCTGACAGCAGTTGGTGCTTCATTACCACAAGGTAATCTACACAGATACATGACTTATACTCACATTATTTACTGACGTAACCCTGGACAGTCCACCGATTTATCTGTGGTAGATGTCAGACCTCTCTCCGATGGATACAAATGAGCGTCTCAGCCACCTTAATGAGCTTTGGAATATCTAGCCCTCTCTATGACAGGGGCAGGGTTACAGGGGCCCCTGACTAATTGGTAAGTAGAAGAGTTAACTGGGTGAGAGTTAAAGCAGGGGCTGCTGCTAGTAGATCATTGCTGCTGTAATGTGCTATTGATCGATCGCTGGCAGCTTTATGCATTGGAAAACAGATGAACCGCTGGCGTGATTGGGAAAAATGGCTTATGCCGGTGTATTTTTGTTCCTGAGTCGATGTGCAGATTTAATATAGCTGATAGATGGCTGCTGATACAGTTTCGCTGTTAATCTGTGCATCTCGCACCATTTACATTCCATTGCCAACCAGTTTCTATTAATCTACTAAGCATAAAAGCAAATGAGGAGCGTTCCCGGGAGCCTGTGCTTAGCTTCTAGCTGTCCTGCGGTCTGCACAGAGACAGCACAGCTATAAAATTGCAGGCCTGGTTATTTTGTGCCATCCGCATCTGATAACCAGCTGTGCTGCTATATTCTCAGGCCAGGTTCACTGCTACTGTACCTAATGTTGCAGCAATAGTGATGTCTGCTGTCCCCCGGTCCCCCACTGGCCAGAGACGGCCACCCGCTAACTCTGACAAGTTACTTTTAATGTTTTCTCCTATCTGTAGCCATGGGGGGTGTTATATCTACATTATGGGCTTTCAGTATGTCCATGGAACTTCCAAGTACTCGGTACAAGTTTCTCCCAAAGATGGCGAGTCGTTTTCAGAGACCCGTCAGCGAAAGGTTCGCAATTATATGCACAGACGTTGCAAGGCACAAGTCCGTGACTAATGGACTTCCGTGCGTAAAATCAACGTAGATTGCGTAAATTTTGTTGCTGCGCATACGCAGTTCATCCGATCCTAAAAATACGCACGGAACTTCCCGCAAAAACAGTTCTGTGAATACAGCCCAGCTTCTAGTTACTGCTGCCGCAATCTCTATTTCATCACTTGATCGCGGCTTTATCAGTGTCAACAGCTCTCTATTAAAGAATATTTGTGTATCAGATGTGGAACAATTAATGTCCAATGTTTCTATATGGACAAGGCCCGTTCCCAATGGCGTTAAGGTGAGGCTGCTAGAAGGTGATATATGGAGTGGGGACAGTTAAAGTTAGGCTGCAGGCAGGGAGGGTTATTGATAGGCTGTGGGAAGGGGGGTGACAAGGCTGGGTGAGGATAGGTGGGATTATCATCCAATAGTATCACATCATGATTTTTCCTAACACTCTCACTGGTTCTAAAAATCAGTCCTGTGGCCGTATTCACAGATCCGTTTTCACGTGGAGTTGCGTGCGTATTTTTAGGTACGTTTTAACCGCGCATGCGTAGTAACTTTATGTAAGTAACGTAGAATAAACGCACGTAAGTGCTTTGGGCAAGGACATGTGAATCGCACTTGGGGACATACGTACGGAGGGGCGGGGTTAAGTTACGTACTGGAAATGTTGCGTGAAAGAGGGTGGGGGAGGCATTTAAATGAGCCTTTGAGGGCACGGTTTGATTGAATTGCATGTACGGCATACATATACGCACGTAAGTACACACGTAAAGTTAGAGGTGGTCTATGGAAGTGTATGTCTACGATTGGACGGCCGTGAGAGGGGAGTGTCATGGGTGTAGGTGGGTGTTGCCTTGCTACGTGCGTGCGTATTATTGCGTACCTTTTAAAAATGGATCTGTGAATACGTCCCCTGATATCAGGTATTCAGCACACTGGTGAATGTGAAATCTATTGGTCTTTCAAGATTCAAGCAGATTACAGTCCAATGGACACAATTCCTTATAATATATACCGGAACAAAGCTCTGATTGCCAAAAATGGGACATCCGAAAGTTACTTTTGAATATTTTTTGGAATACTTACCGCTTTCCACTTTTTTTTTTAGTGAATGGATGAGTATGCCGTTTGGCATACTTTACCCATTCACTTTCGCAATTACTGTTGGCCTTCCGCCGTCTGCGATATCCCTTCGCCACCCCTCAGCCGCTGCTCGCTGAACCAGGAACAGGTGAGTAAACTATCTGTGCGGGTTAGGGTTAGCATCAGGCTGCAGGGGAGGGAAGGTTAGGGTCAGGCTGCAGGGGAGGGAGGGGTCGGGTGTTCACATAATTGTGTCAACATTTTGAATGTTAAAATAACATCCAGCATTGGTTTATTTATGCATAAGCACCCCTGAAAAGTAGAACCATGGTTGAAGAAATTGCGGTTACACTCTCCGGTACGAGAGTGTAATTTCCCGAAAATGGCACTTCTGAAAGCTCATTTTTTAAAGTCCAATTTTAGAATACTTACCTCATTTAACTTTTTTTTAGTGAATGGGTGAGTATGCCGTTCGGCATACTTTACTCATTCACTTTTGCCATTAGTGATGTCCTTCTGCCATCTGCGATATCCCTCCGCCGCTCCTCCGCTGTTCGCTGGATTAGGAACAGGTGAGTAGCCTATCTATGCGGGTTAGGGTGAGGCTGCTGGGGAGGGAAGGTTAGGGTCAGCTGCAGGGGAGGGAGGGGTAGGGTCAGGCTGCAGTAGATGGTGGGTTAGGGTCAGGCTGCAGGGGAGGGAGGGTTAGGGTCAGGCTGCCAGGAAAGGAGGGTTAGGGTAGTGAGAGGAAAGGGTTAGGGTTAGAATTAGGGAAGAGACAATTTTTTCTTACCATTTAGTAGAGCGGAGCTTCCGGTGGATCGATTGCTATGCCTGATCGAGGCATAGCGATTGAAATCCCAGCCAGTTCGCAACTGGCTGAGAGAAATCTGATTTTTCACAAATCAGTTTTTTGTTGCGGAGACCCACACCCAATATATACATATTTTGGGGGAATGGAGGGGGACTTGTATATTGTTCTGTTGATTTTTTACTGACAAACTCAAGGTATGCGTTTATTCTATATCTTTCCTACACGTTATCCCTTTAGGTCATGACACACCTCCGGGTAATTAATGAGAGGATGAATCAAAGCTTCTCACTCCTGTACAAAGTACCAGCGGTGGCAGAGGAAATTCAAGATGAAGTTGGTAAGCAAATGAACCATTCAGAGATATCTGGTTGACGAGATCGTTCTTTCTAGTCTGTTTAATATTGCCCAATCCACATAATGTAAATAGACTAATGTGCTCTTCTAATGGCAATCTAGGCCCTGGGTTGTGACCTACCACTACAAAGAGGGAGCATTGTGTATTAAAATTGACTTCATGTCTGCACCGCGATGGAGCAGCCATTTTGTCATCTGAAACCATATTTGCTTCCTGTTAGGAACAGACATAACTGACATATGAGCCACATGAGATACAACCAGTATTAAGATGGCCAAACTGGTTAGCGGATTCCCATCCACACATCAGTGTGAGCACTAGGTAACCATCGCTAACACTGCTTTCAACATCAGAACGATACCTTATTATTTCCGATCCATTTGCACTTGCAAATCATTTGCCAGTACGAAGATGAAAATCAGTTAATTTCCAATATAACCCCACGGTCAGTTATTAGCCATGCCTATGTTACATGCATTAGTGCACTAATTGGCTGTGTTTCAGCAAATGAATAGGATCTTATGAATATTGGAGCAGCCGGCATAACGATACCATTTTTAATGTGTATTTATCAATCTCCTGGGCTCATTACACCGATGCTCAAAGCCGAAATTAATATTCTTTTCTATGTTGCATGAGTAAATTGCCCCCTCCCGTACCAACATCTGCCAAAATAGCCTACTTACGCCTTATTACAAGCCTAAATGCCGTTGGAAAGCCATTTCTGTGTCTGTATTGTCTCTCCGATACATCTTGTGTCATTTTCTTGTGTACATTGAGATGTGATTAGAGTTCCTGCTGTCTTGCAGGCACATCTTCCCCTTTATTCCGGAATATTGGCTCATTAGAAGCTTCTCTATTTGCTAAATCTCTGTGGGAATTTCTGCAGAAACGATAATTCATTTACAAGAGCAAATCTGAACTTGCCGCTATTAAAAACACACACAAAGAGGGAGAGGGTTAGACTTAGATATAAAAAAAAGAAGGTCTGTCTTCAAATATACTATAACAATGCTTTTCTTTTCAATTGTGGTTCCTGATTGGCCAGTCACAAGGGGACAAAATGTAATTAATTGCACTAATAGCAGTCATTCTACAAAAAGTAACAGCCAAAGTACATACAACAGTACTAACAAGTTGAATCTATTCCCTCCCTATAAATCCTAAGACTTGCCTGTTCAGTCTCTCACTGGATACTATAGCTAAAACCACCCATAAATACCCCTTCTCTCTTTACTCAATGGCTCAAGTGATCAAAGCTCGTAAGTGGTTGGCCGAGGACCCCCTAGAATAAGAGATCGGGTATTGCTGGCTCATGAGAGATAAGTTTATCATGCTAGGAAGGCACCTCAAAAAATCCACAAGGTGTGGGATCCCTTGATGGACTCCGTCTATTATATAGGCATCATGCCCTTTGTTCCACAGCTCGACACGGCACTTGCAGTCGAGTCTCCTAACACACTTGCTGTTGTTTAAATGACTGCTAGCTGTGAATGCATGGTTTTTAATCAGGCAATATATTATTATCTATGGTGAGCAGAATGGGCCAGATCCAGAACTACGTTTCGTCTTCCATAGACTGACATAATTCAATGAACAAATAGCTACTACGCATGCGCAGTAGCTATTGTTCATTGAATTACGTCCGTCTATGGAAGATGGACGTAGTTCTGGATCAGGCCCAATGTCACTAAATATGTCCATCGATACAAATGTAACTACATTCATGTTTTTTGCCAAATATTGCTAGACACTACCTGGATACAATAGGGTAGATCCTGAAGTAAATTCACTGACAGGGAACATCTGTGCATGCGTGTGGCAGATGTTTCCTTAGTGTAAGTACTTTTACTTACGTACGACAGAACAGAACATACGGGGAAGGGGCAGCGTCTTCCCTTAGGATAGCCATTTAAATGAAGTCTATGGGGCAGAGGGAAACCCCATTACAACTACATGTGCGGCCTTAAGGCTGCAGACGTAGTCGTAATATTTAAGGTAGGAATCTGGACACGTAAGTGTCCAGATTTACTACCGAGAGCGGAGAGCGCAGGAGGCGTGCTCTCCCCGCTACGTGATCGTACTTACAGACCTACGCATGCATGCCTGGGTCTAGATCTGCCCCGATGTTCTGAATGTTTTTGTTTGTTTTCTGTTTATTTTTTGTGTTGTATTAAAAAAAAAACTTTCAATAAAAAAAAATATCTGATTTAAAAAAAACTAAATATTTCTTTGCCTCACTTCCAGATGAACTTTTCCAAAAGGAGCAGAATTACTCAGACGACGTTCTGTCCAATATGGTCAGCGAGCCTAGAATCAGTTACGGCAACGATGCCCTTATGCCCTCTTTAACGGAGACCAAAACAACAGTTGAGCTCCTTCCAGTCGATGGCGAGTTCAACGTAGATGACCTTCAGCCTTGGCATCCATTCGGCGTAGACTCCGTGCCGGCAAACACCGAGAATGAAGGTATGGCGTGCTATGGGCTGCTTGGTGGCTCTCGGCCTATCAGTGCACGTTTTATAAAGACATTGCTGCATGCTCCTATATTGTTTCTACTGTTATGCTTCCAATGTCCTGCATGGTTATTGACTTGTAACCAGTAGACCAAGGGCCTGATTCAGAGATACGATTTCCACGGCACTTAGGAGCGTATATTTAAGATCCTAGAAAATTCGCAAAACTGTGCATGCGTAGTAATAGTGCAACGCCGTCTACGTACAGGTTAGGAGCGTAAATTCGCTAAGAGCGTAAGTTTGAATCGCACGCAAGCACTTAAGATCTTAAGTGCAGCGAATCTTTAAGATCTTAAGGATTTGCATGGAAAGGGGCGGGGGGAGGCAGGGAAATGAGGGAAAGTGGGCGCGGGCTGACACTTAGGATCTTATATGAACGCTACTACGTCACTTAAGATCCCAAATGACAGCGTAGAGTTAGGGCTAGTCAATGGTGGTCTAAGTTTAAGATCCACCGCTGTTTGCAAGGGGAGTGACTCTTTAGGCAGTGGGCTGGAACCTGCTAGGATCTTAACATTAGATATGTTACGTATATTTGCGATCTTTTCGCAATCGCATCTCTGAATCAGCCCCCAAAACTTGACACGTAAGTGGACTCCAATACTTTACTGTGCCGACTTTGATGTTTACATATGTATTACGTATTTCTCTGATTAAGTTAATAGAAATCTCATAGGGAGTAAAAAAAAAATACTTGAAGTTCTATTTCACAACATAATTTCGTAGTTTGGTGTGAGAAGTGGTTTAGCACTATGGTCCGTATTCAGAGTACCGGATGTATAACATATATGTCCGGTGTTTAGCGATTTTTACTACTGTGGATGAGTAGTCATTTTTTTACGTCATCTACGTATCTTTTTCTTACGTAGATTGCGTAAATACGGTCTGAAAGATATGTTATACATCCAGTGCTCTGAATACAGGCCTATGGGTTTAATTATAAATTGATAACTTCAACTAATTTCCATGTGGTTGATTTATGTAAATAAGTATCTTTCCTATGTGGTGTCTTTTATTTACAGGTTATATTTCAGTAAATGACATTATTTTTTTGAGCATTTATAAAGATTAAGGGTCGTATTCAGAGAACCGTTTTCACGGTGAGTTGCGTGTGTATTTTTAGGATTGGATCAGCTGCGCACGCGTAGTAACTTTATTTGCGTAAGTTACGTTGAATATACGCTCGTAAGTGCTTTAGGTACGGGCATGTACATCGCACTTGGGGACATACGTGCGGATGGGCGGGGTAGAAATCCGTACTTGCAAATTTACATAGTGGGTGGGGGGAGGCATTTAAATGAACGCATGGAGGCAGGGTTATAAAGAATCGCACGGATGGAGCACATATACGCACATAAGTCCACACGGAGAGAACAGAGTGGTCTAGGGACTCATAAGTCACCAGCAGCACGTCTGGGAGAGGGGAGTGTCGGGGGTGTTGGTGGGTGTTTCCTTGCTCCAGCCGTGCGTATAATTGCGTACATAAAAAAAACGGATCTCTGAATACGGCCCTATGTTAGCAATACACAAGTGTTGTTTTGTAGACTGAGTTATTTATTTATTATTTTATTTATTAACAGGTTTTTATATAGCGCCCACAGATTACGTAGCGCTTCGTGAGTTACTTTATATATTATATAGGCAGAAAGTGACGGCAGATAAGAGCCACCTGGCCCATCCAGTCTACCCAGTTGTTTATTTGAAACTATACTGACCCTAGACCCTCTTTGACCCTTAATTTATTTTGAGATGTAGACTATCCTTATATATCCTATACATGTGAGGGGGTTCTCTAGACATGTTCAGTATAAGCTGTGTCTATTTCCCATCCCCGGTACTGTGAGAATTGCACAGCAGACCACATCTTCTGAATGACACATGCTCATCAGAGGTCCGACCTGTGCTCCTATTATAAGGGGGAGTACAGTGATCTCACCAGGCCACTGCTCACGATTGTCTGTGGAACTCTGCAATGCAATGTTCTGTCCAGTCTTCAAAGATGCATACTTCCATAGTAGTCACTAGGGGTTCCCCAGTTTACCTGCAGCTGGCTGACTGATCATGCAGCTGACTACAGGAACTAAACAAGTATAGCTTGGAGCACAGAAGGAACAAGGGGGAATAGGATATCAGCTTTCATATATATGAAGCGGTGTAACCAAGTATAGGAGACTGGCATTCTTCAAAGGAAGAGAAGCATTAGAATACAGTGATGGGATCTGATACTGGAGGGTAATAGAAGAAGAGAGAAGAAACATTACATCAATGAAAGGGTAGTTGATATGAGGAATAGCCTCCCATCAGAATTTATGGGGAATAATTTGTGATGACAGCAATATGTGAAAAACGCTTTAAGCAAGAGATTTTAGTTCTTGGTACTAGTTACCTTGCTATATGGAGTGGTTTATACTGCCTCAAGCAGCTTAGTGACCTATAGCCAAGCATCTACACCTTTTGGGAGCAGCCATAGTCTAGCCTGAAGCAACAGTCACAAGAGTGCATCCATAACATATAGGTATATTCCTAACCATTAGCTATAATTCTGCATCTTGTACAGACCGCTGTGGATCTGATCTGCAACCACCAGCCCCGTTTGCAAATATAGGAATCTTGATTTTTAGCTTAGTTTGTTTCATAACCTGGAGCGACAGTTAAACGCATTCTCTATGTTAATGCTTTATACCAGCAGAGGAGCATTGGCCTTTTGTAACGTCAAACACAAAAAATGGAGACCGTGCTGCCTGATATCTGTTCCCAGTAACTCTTAACTGGTATGGGCAGACTAACATCCTGTAATATTAATTATTAATCGATCAATTAAGGCACTATTCCCTACAACCCAAAGCACAAATCAAAAGAGAGGAAGAGAAACATTGGTTGGAATATTAAGCGAGTCTCAGAAAAAATATTAAAGCTTAATCATTGTATTAGATATGCATTAAAATGTGGTTTGGAAGATAATATAAAATAGGGCAATTTTATCAATTCTTTCACAAAAAAATTTCCAACTTTTTTCTGTTTTTTTTTTATATCTCTTTTATTTTTGCCTTTGATATATTTATTAGATCTCCCAAACAAAATTTTAATGCTGCTTTACTAAATGTTCTATTATTTAACATTTGGCCTATGTTATATTTATTATCTCCCCAATCATATTATAATAATTATCTATTAAAATTATTACCTTTTAATATTTTATTGTAAGTACACTCTATGGGCCTGATCCAGACCTACGCCGATGCACTGTGCTTACTAAAGCACAGCGTATCGGCGTTTACTTACCCTGACACTCCCCCTGTGCGGGCGTATGCTGCTCATAGGTGAGACTTTCCCCACTCCACCTCATTTTACTAACATGTGGGAATGAGACAAGTAACAGCCCGTCAATAACCAATCTTTCAATTTTCCCTTTCATGTTCCATCAGTATGGATGAATGCAGTGTAACAGCTATAAAAATTGCTCTCCTCCACTACCCATAACATTGCATAAACTCGGCCTCTACTGTGATGCCCGGGTGGTAAGGGCTACAGGTATTAAAATAATAGTGGAGGATGTGGATTGCAGAGAGGTGGAGGCAGTGTAAGAAGACTCTGAATAACTGCACACCAGCGTTTAGTAAAAATAATTTTACTTATAAAATTTGGTTTAGGAATGCTTCAGATTAGCAGAAAACTAATCTTGTTCAACACAATAAAAGCAGATTGGGCCTGATCCAGACCTAGTTAAGTGCTTGAACTTAGTTACTCCTGGGCTAAACCATGTTGATTGCAGGGGAGTCATATTTCATCTGTTGCAAACAGTATTGGAGTTGAGAGGTGATGTTTCCTATCCCAAGTCTAAATAACAGTGTGATAGTAAAGCTGGTCAGTATCTGTGTGCAGTAAGGAATTCAAAGCTATATCCCTGCATGCAGAGAATACAATTAACTTGACTCCCCCTGAAATCAACATGGTTTAGCCCAGGAGTACCTAAGTTCAAGCACTTAACTAGGTCTGGATCAGGCCCTATATTTCAACCACTCTTTCTCTCTGTAAAGTAATAACTATGGCCTGGATCCAGAACTAATAACAACAGCTGACTGCGCGCTTAAGTCGATCATTTTTAATGCACTGCAAATACGCACGTCAGATGTTGCGCATTGAAACTCTGAATATATGGAATTGGTTTCTGTACATTCAGAGTTTCATACCTCAGTCTGTGACATCGTATATTATACGCAGTGTGGTTGCAGCAGAACACATTTAAATTGGACAGTATGGGCTGGGTTAGGCACTTCCGTACTTCAGAGCATTTCGGACGCACAGCGAAACGCGTGGAGAGGTTAAGGTAGGATTATGGACACGGAAGTCAGCTAAAATCCGCACGCTAGAGGGGAGTGTCATGGGAGTGCATTAGCCTCTTACGTGTGGACTATAACAACTCCTTAAGTATGGAAATCGCATTTAAGTCTGGATCAGGTCCTATATTCTGAAATCTCTGTGCGACACCTGCATTATAGAACTTATATAAGATACATATTGTTGATCGCTATGACAACAGAGTTTTGGAAGCAGAGATCCCCTTTAATGTGTTTTGCAGTGATGTCATTCCCGGTATGTCACATGACATCATACTGCGCCACTGATTACTGCTTATAAATGTGTCAATACATGAGTGCACCGTCCAGACCTTGGTGATCTGATCCATGAGATTTAGAAGACCGGTTCCCATTCTTTTTCCCCCTTCTTTCCTGACTGTTTGGCCTATTAACCCACGTTGCTCCTGTTTCGGCCGCCATGTTATCTTCCTTCGTCTTTCCTATCCATTGAGCAAATTACGTATTGTTATTTTTATTTGCTTGTTTTTTTGTTTTGCTGCACGCGCCCAGTTGAACCAGTTGACGCTCGTCCTGCTGCTGATAGAGGACTCACTACGCGACCAGGTATATAACTTGCTTTGCTTTTGTCTTTCAGCCCTTGGCATGGTGTAAGCTTGCATGTAGGTTTGTGTTGATGTTACTTTTGTGTCTTGTGCAACTCAGGTAAGGTCACTACAGAATGTATGCTTGTGTCTGTACATACAGCCTAAATGCAGAGGTATATTTCTTGTAATGCTCTTACACAGACATGTGCATTAAGATTCACTGCTTCTAAAAATATCCTAAATTATCTTGTGATGCTTTGCCATTGGGACAAATAAAATCGCATACTTCCTTAACGTAGAGTTTCAGGTATCTTTCTCACTGTAAATTCCCATTGTCCACCATCTTTCCGCTATTACAATGACAAGTCTTTGCAGAATTTCAGAAACGTGTAACCTTCCTACCCACTTTCCTACACTACCACAACGCTTTTCACCTTCCCAAACAACTTCTGCAATGCATTTCACCTTTTAACGCAGCCTAAACAATCCATTTCACATTCATGCACTCATATGTTTCATCTTCCTGCACTCCACAGTGCATTTCACCTACCTCCATTATCTCTACAACGCCTTTCACCTTCCTAAACTACCTTTGCAATGCATTTCACCTTACTAAACTACTTCTGTAATGCGTTTCACCTTCTAACACTGCCTAAACAATCCATTTCACATTCATGCACTCTACAATATATTTCACCTTTCTGCACTCCACAGTGCATTTCACCTACCTGCATTATCTCTACAACGCCTTTCACCTTCCTAAACTACCTTTGCAATTCATTTCACCTTATTAAGTACCTCTGTAATGCATTTTACCTTCTAATACTGCCTAAACTATGCATTTCACCTGCCTGCACTTTACAATACTTTTCATATTTCTTCCCCGCCCCTAAAACACATTTCACCTACCTGCACCACCTCTGCACTGCATTTCACCTTCCTGCACTCTTCAATGAATTTCATCTTTCTGCACTACCTCTACAACACATTTCACCTCACTTCACTATCTTTACAAGACAATTCACCTTCCTGCACTTCACAATTGATTTAATCTCCCTGCACTACCTCTACACTTTTTGCTTTTCTTCTTCCTTTTCTCTTCTTATTCTCTAAAAACCTAAATGCTCTTCACTGATCATACAAACACCTACAAAACTCATTCCTACTGTAAATTTACATTGTCAAGCATCTTTCCACCATTACAGTGTCAAGTGTAGACCCAGAAATATGTCCTGCCCACCGGGCCAACTCCACAGGGTAATTCATGGTTTTTCACCATATCCATTAACCTTCACACCTAACCACCACAATGTCTTTCTTGTTCCTGCTATACCTCTACAACGCGTTTTACCTTTCTGTATTACCTGAACAATGCATTTAATCATTCAACTTCAGGCCCTTTTTCTTCTTCTTTTCCTCAGCACAATGCATCGAGCCCTAAATATCTAACTGTTCTTCACTGACCATACAACCACCTACAAAGCCTGTTGTAATTTCCTGTGACCTAAACATTTACTCACAATGGGCCTGATCCAGACCTAGGACGGCGGGCATAAGCGTAAGATCGGCTGAAAAGCCGATCTGCGCATGCGCCGGGCAGATGTTGCCCGGCGTCGCTACGGCAATGCCCGATCCACGTAACAGCGCCGTAGGGACGCTGGAGGGGACGTCCCCCAGAGTCCCTACGTTCAGGTTAGTGTAGGTGGACAGGGGAAGCTAGTTAAATGAGGGTAGGAGGGCGGGCTAAGCGGCCATACGCTCCTGTGCGAGCGTATGGCCCCTTCCTTTCGCCGCCTGAAAGTGAACGTCGATACGCTGTGCTTTAGTAAGCACAGCGCATCGGCGTAGGTCTGGATCAGGCCCAATGGGCCCGATCCAGACCTACGTTCACAAGCGATCGTACGCTGGTCGTAAGCGTAAATTCGGCAGAAAAAACGCACTGCGCATGTGCAGAGTGACAACTTCCGGTCGTACCAAAGACCTTTTCATAGCGGCGATTCAGGCGTCCGTATTCTTTGCGTTTTTCTGATGACGGGGCGTGTTTATATTACGAAGTTAGTACGGACGCTGGAGTTAGGGAATGTAGGCGGGGGAAGCCATTTAAATTGTACAGTATGGGCGGGCTTAGGCCGGTACGATCAGCGCGTCGCTACGAAAATTCGAACTGGCGCCGGGAAGTTAGGGAAGGGTTCAGCCGGCGTACGGAGGTAAAGGTAAGGGGAGTGTCGTGGGAGTGAAAGTTTTTACGCTGAAGCGGTAATACGCTCCGCTCTCATGCGTAGGTCCAATGGGCCTGATCCAGACCTATGCAAGTAATACGGCCTTGTGCGTAGCGTATTTACGGCAGCGTACTTATGAAGCACTCCCCTCGGTCGTCCGTTTTTATGCCGGCTTACGCCGACCAAACCCTACCCTAACTTTTCTGAGCGTAACCGTGGGCGTCCGTAGCATCCATGCGTATTTACGATGCTTAGCACGCCTATACTGTACGATTTAAATACCTCTCCCTGCCCACGAAGCGTAATTACGGGTTCGTATGGCTGGCACTCCCCTTCTTGCGTTGTTACGATGCTGGCACGCTCAAGGCCCATACGCTCAGCGTTTCTTTGTGTAACATCTGTCGCACACATGCGTACATCAGTAATCGTAAAAACACGGGTGGGTGTAGGTCTGGATCAGGCCCAATCTGTTTTGGAGCGGCAGTACCCGCATTATTATAGTACATTATTGAGCAGTGAATTATTTTGTGACTTATCCAGGCAACCATTGAACAGACAGTAAACTTTTATTTATCCTTTTGTGTGCCAAAAACTATCCGCAGTCTCTGAACGTTTATGCGACGCCAGTTTTGTCATAATCTACACACAATAGAAAGAATCTTCTATAGGAACACATCACCACCTATTACTGATAACAAGCTGTGTTATTTGCTGATCGTTTAATACACCTTCTAATGTATTGAAATGTTGTGTTGCGCTTTCTCATGGGTATAGTAGCATCAAATATGGCTGAATTGCTGCAGGAGAGAGCCTTGTTCCTCGCAGCATTAATAATCGAGAAGCAATCTATGGTGTAGTGTTTTTACAGATTTTCAGTTTCATTTCTTTTGTTAGGTGTTTGGGTTAAGCGTTGTAAAGTGCTATAAATTCAAATACATTTTACAGTTTAAAATTATACAACAATGTTTGTATAGACCGGTCTAGAGCGGATATTGCCGCTACAATGGTTTGTTGTGCTACAGACCGTACGGTAGTTGAATGGCAGTCTCCATTTTCTATGGTGGCTGTGAATGCGACTCCTGCAGTCGCAGAGTGATCCGCCAACAGGTAAGAACCTGCCTCCCCTAACCCTTACCCTCTGTTTCCCACAGTCTGACCCTAACCTTCCCCTTCTTGAGCCCTAACCCTCCATGTCCCCTAGCCTAACCCCTCATGCCCTGTAGCCTAACTCTAACACTACATGCTCTGCAACCTAACTCTAACCTTCTTCTTCCTAAGCCCTAACCTTCCATGTGCTGCAGCCTAACCATAACCTTATCCTTAAGCCCTAACCTTCCTTTCTTGAAACCTAACCCTAACTTTTCCTTGAGCTCTAACCTAACCTGAGCCCGGCACAGCTACTGCCGTCTGTCGCTATTGGAAACGGGTAGAAATAGTTACCTGTTCCCAATAGCAATTTTCGATTTTTCGTAGCATTTCGAGAATTCAGATGGCAGCTGTATCATTGTCAAATTCGGCTGCTCGGCCAGTAACCACATCCTGTGTATGGGCTGGATTTACAACCCCGTATTTTTTAACATACACCCCTAATTTTCAGAATCTAGCTACTACGCATGCGTTGTAACTATTTTACGCTATCTACGTAGCATTTTGTTATGTAAGGAAATGCTACGGTGGTAGCGTAAAATAGTTACTATGCATGAGTAGTAGCTAGATTCGGAAAATTAGGGACGTATGTTGTGAATCCGGCCCTATAGCATTATTTCACATTTTATCAAGATTTTATTTCAAATTCTTAAAACACTGACCGGCCTCAGACAAGTCTCTTGGTTTGTGTGTTCCTTTCTGTGACTCTTAATAGACATATTGCTTTAGTTTGCTGCACAACATTGCATTTCAGCCATGTAATGGAGTCATCAAGCACAGTTAGTTGTATTTGTTGCCATAACATATAATAAAGCCCTTGGCTATGATTCTAGCATGCTGTATCCCATGGTAACCGCAATATGCAATTATGCTTGATGAGATAAATGCATGGCTTAAAAGCACATACGCACACTGGTAAGAATACCTAATGCACTTAATAAAAACAGCAAAAGGCTGTGTACAGGTAATTAAGCTAAAGTCTAGAGTAGGTGGGAAGAGCTTATTGCAAAGTATAATCCTGCCGTGGTTTGAAAGTGAAACTGAAGTGATCTTTTATCCTAAATTTATTTGAACGACGTTGTTGTAGAAGGATTGTAAATGGGAAAAAATAAAAATGGAGCATTTTAGGGCGCCATCTGGTTAGGGCGATTGACATTCCAGCCCCACACTGGAAACAATGAACAATGAAAGGCTGTCCATTTCAGTAAGCAGAAAACACGACACAGTTCCAGCATATGCGGCATCCGTGTATCTGTGCTTGCCAAATTCACGGTTCATTTCCCCGCATAAATGGAGGAGACACTCGAATAGATTTGTTTTGACAGCTAATGCACTTAACGCCAGGAATAAAAAACATTGTCATCTTCATCGCAGCTGTTTAAAGTCACAAGTGTTTTGTGGTGTCACTTTGGTGACCATTTACCTTTTAGTGACCCTCTATGCCTCTTGTCATGTGACCTTAAACTATTGTCTGTAGGCCATTATGAATACTTAATACTCTATACCAGGGGGTTTTAACCACTGGTACTAGTACCAATTGGACCATTGTCAGGTGGTACTCAGGGCAACTGGGCAGGGTTGTCAGGAGTTATGATACCAAATGGCCGGGGACATAATTTATAAAATATCTTGATATCTTGGGGGCTAAATGGCAAATATATAAATCACAGCAATTATATGTAAAAATAAAAGAACTAAAACCCTTAAAATACATATATGGGTCATGGGTACGAGTGTACATGATATGCAAAGTGGTACTTGGCATGATTCTATAATGGGTAACCAATACTCTCCAAAAAAAAGGTTGAGAACCCCTGCTCTATAATGTAAACACACAAAAAAAAATCTTGCAGAATTTGCTCATAGAAAAATGACGCTGCAATGCATTGTGGGTAAATGAGTGATCTTATTATGCATATTGCACACAAATACTATGCAGCTTTATTATTACAATGCAGTTTAAAGTTGGTTTAAGACACGCCCCTTTCTAAGTCGGCATCTGTCACTACGTTTACATTTGCCTCCCCCTGCAATACAAAACATATTTTTGTTAGGTGTAAATTTGCGGAGATTCAGGCTCACAATAAACCTATTTCATTAGTGAACCACACAGGCTTGGTTTAATGTCAGAGGACCGTAATCAGAGAACCGTTTTCACGGCCAGTTCTGTGCGTATTTTTAGGTATGTTTCAACTGCGCATGCGTAGGGAGTAGGGACTTATTCTGTGTAGTTAACGTAGACTATACATGCATAAGTGCCTCACGGACGGACTTGTGAATCGCACTTGGATACATATGTCAGGATATGCAACGCAAAAATACGCACGTGAAAATTTAAATAAAAATGGGCAGAGGAAGGCATTAAAATGAAGGTATGTGGGCGCGACTAACATGAATCGCACATACAGAGAACACATCCGCACGTAACAGCTCACAGAAAGTTACTAGTGGTCTAGGGAGCGGGGTGTCATGGGTGTGAGGGGGTGTGGCCTGCACCGGCTGTGCGTATAATTGCGTACTTTTAAGGAAACGGTTCTCTGAATATGGCTACAGTGGCCAATCTGATCCTATCGCCATGTAACTACCTCTTATAAGTTACGTGACTGGCAGCTATTGTTAACCAGAAACATAAAGGAAAATCGACCTTCCATTTGTCATATTATTGTTTTGCTCGTCCTCTCCCCATTTCATTTTTATTTTGCTGAATTCATATTTTATTGTGTTCGTGTTTGACGAAAAGGCAGAGCTACAATGATGCGGAAATAACGATTTGGCTCATAAATATAGTAATATAGAAGTGAGTTATTTACATCATATAAAGCGAAGTGATAGAAGTGGCTCTTCTTATTGCACATCGCCTTGCTTTGTTAATCTTGGTAAATAAATATCAAATATCAAAATCATTTTTATAGAGAAGCCATTATCTGGTGATTAAGCTGTAGAAGTCTATGGAGCAATGTGTGTATGTAAGGAGTTTTATTCCATTATTTAAGCTGTATTGAGGGAAAAGTAATATCATGGGACTGAATGCAGGCACCAAAGGGATTCACAGCAATAAAGCAGCATAGATATTATCAAGAGAGGCTCCACAGGTTGGTGTGTCTTCTGTGTGGTGTAATTCTGGACTTTGTCGTTGTCACAGGATCCGGGTTAACTAATATTAAAACCGAGGAAATTTCTGAAGTTAAAATGGACGCTGGTTATGAAGTCCATCACCAAAAACTGGTAAGAGAACTGCTTGATACACTAAGTGCAGTTATATATGTGAGATTGGTCATAGTATTGTGGTCTTTGATATATCTTGTCTGTTATATAGTTTTCCTATATTTCATCTTTGCATGTGACCTGTATCATGGAGTCATGTGACTCCCAGAGAGATCACGTGACCTGTCTCATCTGTTCTGCAAGTTCCCCTCACCTGTCACTGCAACCAATTAGAGCAGAGGGTGTCAGGAGGAGGGGAACCTTGTGCTGTGGGTGAAGTTGTCTTAAGAACATGACAACATTGCTGATGGGGAAAAATGGAGGCTTATGGTCTCCTTGCCAGAAGGACTAAAGACTCCCTCCAAGGGGGAAAGTATGATGAAAATATACTATGTGATCAGAATATCAGCTGAGGGATGTCTCCAAGACACTTCCAATGTCATATAACTACTCAAGGACATACACACAGCATCTGCAGACCACATGCAGGTAGAAACACATAAGAGAATTAACGCAGAGATTTTAGGTTCCCTATGTAGGCCATAATATGCAGAACCATAATTATCATTATCATAAGTAACTCTGCCCAGACGGTGAGATATTAGCTTCCAGCATTTGTTTTTATTTAGTCCGGACATCCTTCAAGGTCCCCAGGCAGCTGCTTAGAAGAACCGGTGGTAGCGCAGATTAGGCATCACTTAAATATAAATTACAAGACTATTTATACCCATGCCTCAAGATTAACGATCAATGAGTTCTGAGGCATTAAAAAAAGGATTACTTAACGAAATGAAAATTCCAAACTATTGCACAGACCTCGTGCATGCAGTGCAATACTTTCAGTCTGCACCATTCAGCCACATTAGAGAGGTCACTGTGAATGTGTAAATTGAATTATTAGGGGAAATATCCAATGTGACCCAATCCATTAGGTACAAAATACTCTTTTCCTGAGCTTCCAATAATCAGTTACTATGGTAACCGCCTGTTGAAGAGAAAAATGTTTTTTAAACATCAGTTAAATGAATAAAACCAGTTCACAGTTGCAAGCCCAGGAGCGGAGTATTATGTACCTGGTGGAATGGGTCATGTTGGAGGGCCTGCTGTGAATGCCTCATATTTTCACCACAGTAATTATAAGAAAATATATGTCTCTTTTCCCAGGTTTTCTTTGCAGAGGAAGTCGGTTCAAATAAAGGAGCAATTATTGGTCTGATGGTTGGCGGCCTTGTCATAGCAACGGTCATTGTGATCACCCTGGTGATGCTGAAGAAGAAGCAGTACACATCTATCCATCACGGAGTAGTGGAGGTGAGCGATGTGTGCTGAGGATGGGAATGAATGTGGGGGCAGGGTGTTTGCTGGCGTGTGACCTTATCAGTCACAGCCCGTGCTCTGTGTCTTAGATTGCAGCAGCCAGCAGACGAATCAGCCAGTGCTCCTGTCTCTTAAATATATTTACCAGTAATAACCCTGAGGGCAAATGTGAAGGCCGTGTAGACGCGTTTTCTTATTGCGTGGCATCAAAATGCGCACGCAAGTTTGGATTGCAAGCAATTACGGCAGTGTGCAGGCTCACCGCCATTAAGCACTATTCAGCTATGTGCCCAAGTACGTTACACAAGTGCAGGGTTGTACGCTGTAAATGGAGGTAATGGTTCATATGAGCACCTCTGTCAAAATGTAATCGTCAGAAAAGAACAGCAATCAGTATTTTACATATTTATGAAAAACCTGAAAAACTATTATTTTCTTCAGCTTCGGGGACTTATAAATGATCTGTGGCTGGTTTCATTGTTTTTACGTAATCCATCCTTATTTTCGCCTGCGTTCTGCTCTGGATTGGGTGCAATTACTTGGACACGCCCTTACCATACATTGACCTCCGTCCACCCCACAAACACCCCCGCCCCCCACGCAGGCCGCTGCAGCTCTAGTTGAGTTCAGATCTTAATGGGGCGCGATCGCGTGTTCTTCGTTCCTGAGCGTGCTAGGGCACGGCCACCTCTGGATCTGGAGCCAATGAGCCTGACCCAGATTGACATGCGAAAAACAAACTGTGGGCCAGCATGGGGGCTCAGTGAGCAGCACTTGTGCCTCACAGCGCTGAGGTCATGAGTTCAAATTCTGGACTAGGCCTTAATATGTGTGGAGTTTGTATGTTCTCCCCGTGTCTGTGTGGGTTTCCTCCAGGTGCTCCGGTTTCCTCCCACATTCTAAAAACATACTGGTAGGCTAATTGACTGCTGACTCAAACAACCCTAGTCTGTGTGTGTGTATGTGTTAGGGACCTTAGTATGTAGCTCCAATGGTGCAGGGACTGATGTGAATGTCTAATGTTCTCTTTAAAGCGCTGCAGACAATTTGTGGCGATATATAAATAAACAATAATAATAATAATAAACCTAATGCAAATAATGGGCCTTTTAATTGCTTTCACACATATAGGATTATTTCACTGTTATGTCTAATGAAATCCTTGTATGTCCCCTAAAAGCATCCCACAAACTCCTGCAATAATACCCTTCACCCAACACCTCATTTCCCTGCTCGTGTCCCTCCAGGTCGACGCAGCAGTGACCCCCGAGGAACGTCACCTGACCAAAATGCAACAGAACGGATATGAAAATCCCACTTACAAGTTCTTCGAACAGATGCAGAACTGAGAACACCATAGCAGCCTCTTCGTCTCGGACAGCAAATGATTGCTTCACTGCCCATCGGTGTTCAGCTATATACATATATAAATATAGGAGAAAACAGAAAAAAAATAAAAAGTTCATGTTGAGAGAATAAAACAAAACAAAAACATAAATGATAAAAAAAAAAAAATCAAACCACTGTTTTATTATTTAATCATTTTTGCCTTTTGACAGCTGTGCTGTAACACAAGTAGATGCTTGAAGTAATAACCTAAAATCAGTAATGTATTCTCTTAACATTTTAGTCTTTACATAACATTATTCAATGAATGTTTTTTGTGTACTGTAAAGAGTTTAGCTGTCTTTAAACTAGCTGCATGAATAGCTGCCTCTCCCTTATTTATCATATAGATCGCGTTGTATATTATTCTTGTGAGTCGTGAAAAAAAAAAATTAAGTCCTGGGTGAAATCTGCTTTACAAACGATTGGGGATTGCATTATGTGTATGTGAGGTCTTTGCTGCTTCCTTTGCAGAGTAAGTTTTTTTCACCTCCCCTATGCATTTTAAGAGTAAAAATCAAATTTTATTTTATTTTTTTGTTAATATTCCATGCAATTTTTTTTTTATTCTTTTACATAATTTTTTTTCTCTCTACTGTGTTATTGTACAGATTGTTCTGCTGTGTTAGTGATGTAGAAAATCATGGAAATACACATTTGTTTTTTTGTGCCTGTTTTATGTGCACACTTTAGGAATTGCAAAAATTTAATTCAAAATGGAACAAAAAAAAAAAAGTATAAATATTTTTCTTTAACATGTACCTTTTAAGCTTTAACCTCGTGTGTTGAGTGCGTCCGCGGCACAATGTGTCGCGAGGCCGTCGGCATCGATGGGGTTCTCTGTGTCTCTGATAATTTTAGGCACTTTTTTTTTTAAGAAGAAAATCAAAAAAGTGCCATGCTGGTTGAAAATTAGCGGAGATTACTTAATGACAACTTCTGCTGAATGATTGTACAGAATCATTGCTTATGAACTAATAGCTTTCTACACTGTGTTACATAAATAAATTTCAAAAAAATCGGAAGAAGTGTGTTGGGGTTTTTATGTTGTACATTCATCTGACTGAAAATCTTAATTTTGGGGACCAGGTAAATGTTTCTACGATAAAGCATTGCCGCTTTCAAAAAGGTTATATCCAGGAGACTGTGTGTGTGTGTGTGTGGGGGGGGGGGGGGGGAGGAGGCAGGGTGTGGGTCCCGATGTCATTTGTGTCGTCAAGCCCTGTCCCCATCCCTAGTAAGGTTGCAGGGAAGTGAGTCATAGGGTCAGGCTGTGGGGAAGGGAGACTTGGGGTCAGGCTGCAGGATAGGAGAGGGTTAGGGTAAGGATAAGGGTTGGGGTTACATAAATACTTACCATTACTGCATCTTCGTCCTGGGAATGATCGTTTGCTACTCCTCGGCAAGGAAGAAGCAATCGGTTTGACAGCCAGTTCGGAACTGGCTAGTATAAAACGGCCCTTTTGAGATAGGGCCGTTCTAGTCGACACCCGTTTTCTACGTTAGGCATCTACTGCAGTAGACGTGAATCCGCGTCCTTCAGTGATTAATCATTTGCACGGAGACCACACCCATCGCGCAGAGTTCAGACAACTTTATCCTGCCTTAAAACTTTGAATCTGTCCCCACTTAAAATGGCGACAAACCTTGCCCTTGAAATCACATCTGGGGACGTGTGTATGAAGAGAAGGTCACAGGCAGCAATGCAGTTTCCTGTGGGTATTTACTATACAATATTATATACAATAGATATCAGACAGACACATAGGATATAACAGAATTCTTACATATTTTTTGTCCCAGGTGCAAATTTGCAGCTTTTTTTGCAGTTACTCCTGACTCTATAATGTAGTAATGCGGATTTGTGAGAATGCCGACAAAACAGTCCAAAACCCCACCATTAAACGGTTCCGTTTTTACGGAACGATCCCATCACTGCTGGATCGATACTTAGACGGTCGTTTTCCAGTCACTGTGAAGAAGGATGATTGTTGGCCAGTGTTTGTCCACTACACAATGTCCTCGCTATCGGAATATTAAGTTGATTACCTGTTCAGATGACATATGTTCACCCAGGGGTGGAACGTGACAGGCTTGGGCCCCCATAGCAAGGATACAGGGCCTGAGTCTGAATGGTCAGCAGTCATCCATGGAGGCCTCTGACAGCTTGCTTACAGTACAGGGGGGGAGTGGCTGTTCCCCCCCCTCCTCCAGGCCCCGTAGCATCCACACCCCTTGTGTCCCCTATAGTTACGCACCTGTGTCCACAGTGCATGCCTTGCGTGGCGCCTTATAAATAAGCACTATAAATATTAATAATAATACATTGTAAGCGTCATATCCTCTGCTTTATATAGTCCTTGTAAAGTTTAGGGATTTGAGATGCAGCTCTGTATAGCGTTAATAATTGATACTATTGAGCAGGAGAGAGATCTGGGAGATGCTGCTTCATGTGAAATAAAGGTGGCCAAGCAATCAAACAAAGCAATGAGAAAGACGAGTCAGATGCTTGGTTACCAAGGAGAGAGTTATTAGTAAGAAGGAGAGAAGTAGTAAGGTCATTGGTGAGGCCTCACCTAGAATACTGTGATCAGTTCTGGAGGCGATATCTCCAGAAAGACATAAATACATTAGAGACTGTGCAAAGAAGAGCAACTAAAATGGTGCATGGCCTGTGTCACACACCATTCAGAGACAGACTAGAGGAAGTAACTGTGTATACAGGGCTGCCACCAGTAAATTTGCGTCACATGGGGATACCCTCTCTATGTGACGCTTCTTTCAGAAGCGAATTACAAAGGGCTGATAGTATAGCCTTCCAGGGATGAACACAAGTAGAAATCATGATATACAGTGATTATATCACTGATTCCTATTAGTTTCTCTTTGTATCTTTCCACAAGTGTCCCAGAGGGGAGCCCGGAATTGCCATGGCCCCCCTCTGTCCGGGCCCGGGACTCAAGTCCCGGCTGTCCCTCACCTGTTGTCGGCCCTGCTTATATCGCTTGGAGCAGAGAAGGGCCTGGGAGGATATCACAGCAGCTTTCATGTATATGAAGGGGAGTAACCAGTTACAAGAGGGGGAAATTTTTCAAAGGTAGGGCAGGGTTGCCGACTCTCTAGGAATATCCGGGAGAATTCCAAAATTTGGGAATCTCGGGAAAGCCAGCAAATCTCCCGCTGTCAATGTCCCCACCCATCACCTGGAACACAAGAGATTACAGTAATAACTGACAGGGACGGGGCTTAATGACACAATTTGCATCATGTAATCAAGCCCTGCCCCCTTGCAGGAAACGCTCTTCCCTCTGGGATCTCCTAGAACAAAGCTTCAAAATGTCAGCAATTCTAAGGTAGAGATGTATTAGAACTTAAGGCCATGTGTATAAACTGGATTGATGATAGGTTTCAAGGAAATGTTGCAATAATTACATACCCTCCAACATGACCCATTCCATTAGGTACAAAATACTCTGCTCCTCATATTCAAACTGTCAGTTACTATGGTAACCACCTTTGTTGGGGAGGCAAATCGTTTATTCATTTAAACCAGGTGAGTGACAGTTGGAAGCTCAGGAGCGGATTAAATTGTACCTAACAGAATGGGTCATGTTGGAGGGTATTTAATTACTGCACTGAAAGGATGGTTGATAAGTGGAATAGCCTCCCATCTGTGGTGATAGAGGATAACACAGTGGAACAGTGTAAACCTTCTTCTGATAAATATAAGGATTTCCTAAATCTTACACTAATTTGAGGGTCAAATATATGGACGAGCTTTGTGTCTCTTATTTGCTGTCACTTTTTATGGTAATATCAAATCCGAGCTACCGCATAGAATATTCCCTCTATTACATGCAAATCATTTCTCCTTTGCCACTCAAGCAACTGCCTGTATGAGTCCCGTAATGCCAGCGATGAGAGCAACACAGCGGGAATGAGATCAATGTATATTTTTAGCAATGATAATGTCTGATGTCATGTGCCCCCAGGGAACAGCCTGACAATTGCATCCCTTTATTACACCAGCCTGCATGGGAAACATTTTACATGCTTGTTCTGTGCTGTGTGCCTCTTTATGTGTCTTTTATTATCTTTCACACAAGTGATTTATCTAAACTTCAATTCCCCCTCGTTCCCCCGGTGGATGAAATGACAGCATTTTATGTGGGAAGGAGCATGTTTGTCACACGGCTTCTTTATGGCTGGTAATTTTGCATCTACCTGCACAAGCTGCAGCAATATCAGGATTTCTTTATTAATGGAGACTATAAAGAGAGTATGAATTAAGCTGACGGCAGAAGACGCAGTAAAGCTGAGTTCAAGGCACATAAATTGCTTGGAATTGATGTAGAAACCTTTTCCTCTTTATTCCGAAAGCTTCTCTTAAGCACAGCGGACACTAAAGTTTTATCATTAGATTTACTCTACTCCCAGACATGTCCTCTAACGGAATGTTACAATGATGCTTTCTGAGTTAATTTAAAGGACAACAAATCCTGATTTATTACTGACGACAACAATAAGAACTAAGGGGTGTTTTCACCTTCGGCTTCGGCTTCTTAGGTGCGTAGATTTGCGAAATAGAAACATAGAAACATAGAAAGTGATGGCAGATAAGAGCCACATGGCCCATCTAGTCTGCCCATTTGTTTATTGAAAACTATACTGACCCTAGACAATATTTACCCTCCAT
>WWET01001627.1:10498-34834 GCA_011038615.1 Limnodynastes dumerilii
AAAAGGGAAAAAAGGCGGGAACTAATAAAGGGGGCAAAAAGTGCCAAAGGCTGGGCACAATAAGGGGACAATAAGACTGGGCACAACAGGGCAAAAAGGCTGGCACTAATAAAGGGGGCAAAAAGTGCCAAAGGCACCTAAAAATTTAACTCTTTCTTTACTAGGGCTGCAAATATCACTAAATTATGGATATTTTTAGAAGTGACACGCCACCCGAGGTAAGCTAGATTTGTTTCCGAATTTTGACACACCGAGCTCAAAAGGTTAGCCATCACTGGTATAGACTGACAACTGGGCAGACTGAATGGGCCATGTGGCTCTTATCTGCCATCACTTTCTATGTTTCTATTTAATGCTCGTTGCCCAGGAGGGAGTTAAATGTCACTACTAGGATGGGAAAACAGGGGCCAATGCTCGTTGTCCAGGGGTGGGTAGTAATGGGAAGCCCCGTGCCCACTGAATGATTACTGCCAGTGGGTTGGGGGGGTGTAGAGGTTGCAAACCTGGAGGACTGCACCCGGGAGTGGGAGGAAACTTCCTCCTGTGTCTTCTGCCTGGACCCCAGGGGCAGGGAAGCTCTTTTGCAAGCCCCTAAGTGATAGGCCTGGTGCACGCCTCCAGATCTTCCGCCTGCGGAACTTCTCCCTAGGGCTGCAGGGCTTCTGGAGTGCCTTGGTGCCGAGAATCTAATTCTTGCCTGAAGTCTGCAGTCTGAAGCCTCCCTTCAGGTGGCTACTGGCCTACAGCGCCGTCTTGCTTCTTCTCCTTTTTCTGTTTTTCTGCGTCTCTTTCTTCCCGCTGACTGCCACATGCTCCAGTCCCCCCTCTTAAAGAATTGCCATCTGGTCCCCCTTCTGCCCTGCCAACTCTGGCAAATCCTGGTCAGCGGTGATGTCACTTTGTGACGTCCCGCATCCCCATTGGTCCCCGATGGATACTTTCGGATCTGCCGGGGCACCATGGAGAAGCGGAGCGCCGGACTGCCACCACTTGCCACCACCAGACTCTGGTAAGTACTCCACATAGACTTAAAAGGCTTGAGTCTGAAAGATTAAAATAATTCAGTTATAACTTTAATTAGCTGTACAAATGCAAATTGTCAACTGTTATTTCAGATAATCTGTCTAACCACAAATCAAATCTTCAGAAGGGTAAAAGGTAACACTAAAATTTCACATTTTTGTTTTTTTCAGGTTACTTATAAAGTTAAGCCAGGCATCCAATATTGTGACCTTTACTGAAAACACAGTAGTGGGTGTCTGAATTATCCACAGGTCATCTGAAGGCAATCTGGCTGAGGGAATATCTTTTGAAGGAAATAAAACATTACATTTGCTTGACTTAAACCATCTGTGATATCCAAGAAATATTCCCCTGTCTCCTTCTAAGAACTCCTGTGCACATTGAAGATGCTAATAGTTACACAGTCACTGTGCCCCACAGAAGATCTGAGGTCACTGTGCAGAATGAACAGTCCTTAAAATAAGAAATAATATGTCAAAATCCAGCAATGAGCAGTGTAGTTCAATAACACAAAACAAAACAAGTTAACACCTTTTAGTCTATTAGACCAATTAAATGCATTCCCTTATTGGCTACTGCAATGTACATGTTTGTATTTGCATTTGCATGATTATGGAACCTTTCTACATGGTCAATGGTTAACTAACATGTCATCATATAATCTTGGTGCATCAAGAAAAGTACTTTTATGTTTTTTGGCAATAACCAATCAATTTGCAGAATATGTGGCATTTGCAGAGCATGTGGCATACCTTCTGTTACGTACGCCGGCCAGTACGATAAAGGGGCCGGATTTCTTTTAACGATTGCCGTATCTCCGCCATATAGGCATGGTAATTAGTTGTCAGGTTGGGGGAAGCCCCATTATGATCACGTCCGCAGACCTAGTCCTAGGTAGGAATCTGGACACGTAAGTCTCCAGATTTACTACCTTGAGCGGGGAGTGCAGGGGGCGTGTACTCCCAGCTACGCGAACATACGGACAGACCCTCACACATACGTAATGCATGCATGGGTCTGGTTCTACCCTATGTTCATAAGTGCCAAATAAAATCAGGTAAAATAAAATTCACTTACCTTGTATCAGCTCTCCCACCAACTATGTCCCTCCAGCTCTTTACCCCTGTGTCTCTCCTCTGGCTCTGTCCTGTATCTCTCCTCCATCTCTTTTCCTCTGGCTCTTCACCCTTTGCCTGTCTCTCTCCTCAGTCTCTTCCCTCCTGCTCTGTCCAGTGTCTCTCTTCCAGCTCTGTCCCTCTGGCTCTGCCCTCTTTCCTCTGTTTCTCCTTTGACTCTTCCATCTAGCCCTGTCCCTGGTCTCTTCTCTGGTCTCCCTCATGTGCGTTTGACCGCTGTCAGTTTTCTGTCGGTCTTCCTCCTGTGTCTGCCCAATGTCCTCTGCTCTGTCCTCCACTCTCTCTCCTGTGTTTGCCCTTTGTAATCTGTTCTGTCCTCTGCTCTCCCTCCTATGTCTGCCCTTTGTGCTCTGCTCTGTCCTCCACTCTCCCTCCTTCTATTTAAGCCCTTTGTCCTCTGCCCTGTCCTCCGCTCTCCCTCCTGTGTCTGCCCACTTTCCTCTGCCCTGTGCTCCACTCTCCCTCCTCTCTGCAGAATGATCTTGCACCTGTTCCAGACCCACACCCAGTTCTTATCAGGGAGTCATATGTATAATATATCTTTCCAATCTATTATTACTGATAATGTATTATTGAGATTAATAGTTTCAGTCTATAAATTATTACTTTTAGTGGTGGACCATCATTTATTACTGGGAGTAATAGTGTTGCTCTAGTATTTATTAGTGAGATTAATTACTGAAGTTAGTACAGGTGGACATCATTAATTACATAGATTAATAGTGTAGTTCCATAATTTATTGCTGAGATTAGTAGCTGTGAAGCAAATATTATTACAGAGATTATTGGTGGCGACATGCCATTTATAGACCTAGCAGAGCCCAGGGCGGAAAAAAATTCTGCATGTCCAGCCTTCATTTGTGCCCAGCCTCCATTTATACTCCTATTGTGCCAAGCCTCCATTTGTGCCCCTATTGTGCCCAGCCTCCATTTGTGCCCCTATTGTGCCCAGCCTCCATTTGTGCCCCTTCTATTTTAAAATATACTTTTGCTGCCTACTCCCTCTTCCTCCATGGGGCTCTGTAGGAATGACGCTGCTTACCAATGTAATTCACACATACTAGGAATACAGGGCTTCTACGGGAGCCCTGTAGAATCAATTCTATTTCCATGACTAACGCTGCCTCATTCAGTGAAACAGGTTTGATCCTACAGGACTCTCATAGGAGCCCTATATGCCCAGTACAGGTTCTGTGAACGACACTCGCCGCATCATGCAGCCGAACCGAGGGGAGGGCAGGGTGACCTTTAAGTCACCTAGGGGGCGTCCTGTGCGATTGCACAGCTCACCCGCCCCTATAAACAGCCATGGGTGGCACTCCATAATGTCTGAGCTTTTGTTTCTGCTTATCATGGACTAAAGAATAACTTGTGTGTACACAGCGCAATAATAGGGACATGTAATTGGCTGATAGGCTAATGCAGCATTGTGCGTAGGGTTATAGAGAATGGGGTTGTAGGCTAGCGTTATGAAAGGGCTGTTTCATACCAGTGAATTCAGAAGTGCCTCCGAACTTGACAGCTTCTGTCTCAAGGAGGAGATACAATCAATCATCCCGGAATGAAGTCTTCACACCGAATGGTGAGTATTTATCCTACCCTAACCCTTATCCTAATCTTTACCCTAACCCTCCCCATAAATTACCCTAACCCTCTTCTCCCCATAGCCTGACCCTAAGACTCCCTTCTACACTATGACTAACTTTCCTGCAGCCTAACGCTAAGACTTCCTTCCCCCGCAGTCCAAGCCTAAGACTCCCCTCCCTGCAGCCTAACCCCCAAGACTCCCCTCCCCACAGCCTAACCCTAAGACCCTCTATAGACTCACCTGTCCATTCAGTGCAGCAGGTCGAAATACTGAAGTGCTATTATCCAAATAGAGACAGACGAAAATGAGCTTTCACCTGTCTCTATTTCGTAAACAGCATTTTCGCAGTAGTGACTGCATCCCAGTGGAAGGGGGTGCAGTCCCATGCCCTAATGATGCCTAAACACAGATATATATTAGTTAGATAGTTAGAATTGTTAATTGATTGCTTGTTTGCTTTTTTGGTAGTTTAATATATAGTATTAAGTTGCCATATGTTTATAATTCACATAGGAACATTGGACTGGATACACCCCTAAGAAGCAGACGCTTCTTAGGTGCGGGTCTTTAGTAAGTGGCCTACCATGCATGTGTAGTAGGTCATTTACGCAATCTACGTACCAGTTAGCTGCGTAGATTGCCTCTGCATGGTCTTTAAAGACAGCATGGAGTATTTTAAGTAGAAAGAGGCGGCATAATGCCTCCTCAGGGAGTGATTAGGTAGAAGTGGGAGGGATTTAGATTAGTGGGGAGGGCGGGGAGAGGCAATGGGACATTGCACAGATATATAAGGTAGCCCTATAGCATTTGTAAGTGCCATAAGGTACCTAATAACAGGGGAGGCGGGATATTGGCAGAGGGGAGTTGGGTTTGGATCTGTGAATAGGGTCCATATTAAGGTACAATGTGCTGGGCTAAATTGTAACTTTACATCACTTACATGTTCGGTATGTTTACCATGTATCGCGGTACTTGAGAGGAGAGTCACTGTCTTAGGACTCTTCTAGTTAGTTCTGTACTAAGGGGATTTGAACACATAGAAGCTGATCCTAAGAGGTGCTTTCACCTCATTTTAAGGTGTGAGCGCCGTGTTTATCAGCACTATGTATGTGCACAGCGGGAACAAGCTTTAAAAAGCGGACACGAAAGAGACTGGGTCCATCTGTGTTTGCTTCTCTGTGCTCTGCTCTAGTGCAAGGGTTTTACTATATCTGGATGAGAACGTGTTGTAAGCTCAGTAGCAGCCGGTTTTCTTGTGCTTATGCCCAAAATCATCCACCAGCTCAGGGTCTCTGGTGTACAGTAAAGTGTAAGTGATTTTCATTCATTAAAACTCAGTTCTACACGTGACTAAAATTAAACGGCTTCATTTAAGAATATAAAATACACATTCATTGGCTGATTCAAAGCTGCGCTTACACCTTTATTTAGGTTTAGACCTGAGCAATTCCATATTGAACTGCATGGGGAGGAACATTTGGAAAGTAGAATTAGAACTGAGAGGTGATGTTTTTTTTTTTTTAGCTCAATCCTAAGAGGTGCTTTCACCTCATTTTAAGGTGTGAGCGCCGTGTTTATCAGCACTATGTATGTGCACAGCGGGAACGAGCTTTAAAAAGCAGACACAAAAGAGACTGGTTCATCTGTGTTTGCTTCTCTGTGCTCTTGTGCTCTGCTGCAAGGGTTTTACTATATCTGGATGAGAACGTGTTGTAAGCTCAGTAGCAGCCGGTTTTCTTGTGCTTATGCCCAAAATCATCCACCAGCTCAGGGTCTCCGGTGTACAGTAAAGTGTAAGTGATTTTCATTCATTAAAACTCAGTTCTACACGTGACTAATATTAAGAATATAAAATACACATTAATTGGCTGATTCAGAGCTGTGCTTACACCTTTATTTAGGTTTAGACCTGAGCACTACCATATTGAACTGCAAGGGGAGGAACATTTGGAAAGTAGAATTAGAACTGAGAGGTGATGTGTTTTTTTTTAGCTCAACTCAAAAGATTTAAAGTTAGTTATCTCCCCTTACTTTGAAACATGGCTTAGCCGAGCTGTACACTTGCACCTTTTTTGCCCTTAAACTCAAACTCTGAATCAGCCCCTAAAATAGCAGCGTATTTCCTTACATATTGCTCATGCTTTTTATAAAATAGAGATATTGGGCCTGATTCACAATTAAGTCCATAAGGGGACTTACGCAAGTCTGTTGTGTAAATCTTCTTGACATGTAACATTGGTGCAGGCACGTGCCAGATGTACGTGTCATAAATCCTTCTGTACAGATCTTTGTTCCGTGTGGAAGAAGTTCCGTAGAAGGAGCAAGCCCTTTAAATCCGCATGCCGAAACCTTCAGTCGTGGTAATGAGAATGGGAGGAGAGCATCAGTTCAATCTGCGTTCGCGTGGAGTAGTTAAGGTAGGATACTGGACACATAAGAGGTGAGTGACAGCGGTGTGTACCTTCCGTGCCACCTTACAGCTCTCCACGAAGTCGCACGGAGATCTGTATCAGGTCCATTCATTTTAATGTGGTTTAAGGTTTTGCAATAAAAATAAAATATATATTTTTATGTTTTAGTTTGTTATTATAATTAAAAAACACATAAATGACAGCAATTAGAATTTTAAAATGAGAAAATAAAAGATGCTTTGAAACATGAACACTTGTACAGGCTACTGCATTAAAAAGGGTACACCCTGGAGGGTTATCTGACAATTATTGTTCCAGCAACACAATAAGCATCAGATAGTTCCAAAATCTTTTCCGTGTGTACTGTCAAGCAATGCTGCTGATTTAACAGATATTGCATCGCATCAAATGATTTGGTTTTTAGGAAGTCCAGACTTTAAAAGATCACTTTTAAAAGATTTCCATTCATAATTCTACACAGCACCACCTAGTGGGTAAACAGGAACCTAACAAGCAGTGTGTATGGGGGACATCGTTAAGCAGATCGTTACCAGAGATTTGAAAGGATGACAGATCATCTTGAAAACCTTGGTCTGTGCCCTGCTTTATACCTATCCGTCAATTTTCCTATACACATTCCTTTGCATATTTTATAAATGTGCTCATTTTCGGTATGACCTGGTGGTCGAAGTGGAAATTAAGAAGTGGGGGCATGAAAATATAGAAATAATAGTGAATGGAGATTTACAGCTTTTCAATTAAATCTAATGGAGAAGTGATGGTGTAGCATACCCCCGTATACCCCCTCACTTCAAGCCCTGGTATGACCTATCCTGTCAAAACTCTGCATAGGGCAAACACATTTTCAACAGCAGATTTGCGCTTCTGCTGCACTAAAACTCTAGATCAGGTCCATAAGTGAACACTACAGATAGCTTACCAGTGTTCTACATACAATGAAGATTGCCCAGCATTGACCTATATATAAAATACTTATTATATCAGTGACCAGACCAAAATATAAATATGCCTACACATCACTCTCTCCACATTTCAAGTTACACCCACACATTAGGTATTATACCCCCACAAATACACCATTCTTATCACATTACATATTATACCCCTTTGTCCCACCAATAAGGTTTAGTGCCCTGTGCTACAGTAGGGGGTCTTCACTGAGGATGTGATTTCAGGGATGAACTTGACAGAAATAACGCCCCTAAGTTATCTTCTTGTTGCCAAAGCAGGAAGCACCCACTCAGGCCAACACACAGACAGCTATATTGTATATATATTATATTTACATGTGCTAGAGGCTGTGTCATATAACTTTATTCAAAAACTCTTAAATAATTTGATATAAATGTATGTGGATATTTTTACATCAGTTTTTACCTGCCTTTATTTTATTTAGAAGCCACAATACTGTTGTCAAGGTACATGCACTTGACTTATTTGACCAGTGTGCACTCTAGTGTGATGTATCTTATTAATTAATAAATGTAAGTGTTTTATGTGTTCGTATACACCTCTATGCTAAGCACAGCTGTTTGCTTATTAAAGTCTAGCATCTTGCATAGAGGAACTCCATCCGTGTGGAAATTGCACTTAAATCTGAAGCAGGTCCGATATCCCCATATCCTACATAAGTTACCTGGGGCCAGATTTACTAAGCTGTGGGTTTGGAAAGGTAGAGATGTTGTCCATAGCAACCAATCATATTTTAGCTAACATTCTCTAGTATGTAAAAAGAAAGTGAGAGCTAGAATCTAATTGGTTGCTATAGGCAACATCTCCACTTTTCCAAACCCGCAGATTAGTAAATCTGGCCCCTTGTGAGACAGCATTAGAGTGGACCAAAACAAAAAACTGTAATATATTTAGACTTTTAAACAGCTGGCATAATAGAAGACCATACCTTTAGCTTGGGAACCTTATCTATGGAAAGTCTCATGTTGAAAAACTCATTTTTCTTTGATCTATTTTTCAATTTATCTGGAATAGGTTTGCCCCAGTTTTCCGATTTGAAGCGTTAATTACAGAACATGCTGTAATGATACTTTAATATGCCTATAAAAACACATGAATTTCCCCATGTCTCTTTTATCATATTTATGCAGATCATACAGTACCTTTCATGTAAGAAATTACAGTAAACATTCTTAGGATTAAAAGAAGGAACAATGATGTACGGTACATTTTTCTAACTAAATTAAAATCAGTTTCCTATATTAAAAATGGTAGCAGGTTTAATGGAATTACATATGTAATACATGAATACATAATACATGAATGAATGAATGTTATAGATTAATTTTATGGTCTATCATTGACAATAATATCCAGCGATGAATATTTACCTGCATTCAATCTATGCAATACCGCCACCTGCTGGTCAGATTGAATATTACATAGTAAAATTTAAAGTTTATGGGCCAGATCCAGACTACTGATTTTAACTTCTCTTCCTCACTGTTGGATCATATATCTTCTGTTTTTGTGTTCTGCACATGCGCATGCATTCATGCTATCTGATTGGTACGCAATCCACTCTATTCAGTCTTTCAACAAATGACACGACCACTTCTCACAGGGGCATCAGGTTGTGGGTGTGACTTGGTATTACAATGTACATCGTAGGTATGATAACATACAGTGTTTCAATCCTCACATCAGTACTGCTGCCATTTTACATTTACAGGATTCGGGAAACTAAAGGTAGGGTGTGGGGAGTGTAGAGGGTGTTTTATTTATTATCATTGCTACACATTTGCATGAATGTAAAATCTAGGGAACTGATACAGACTTCAGATCAGATATCCGTACGCAGGTCCGGCGACAGGGAGGACAAAGAAGATGGACTTCGAGGTCCAGAGTTTACCGGGCACCAAGATTTCTGCTGCCGGATCTATCCATACATTCCGGAATTTGGTATCCTAAGTACCATACGTAGGAGAACAGGGCACTTCTCCTGCTCTCTTATGTTTGGAGGAGATTTAAGCATGTCAAAGGCTCTCAACACTGGCTATTGAAGCATATAAAGTGCGTACTGTAAATTTCTGTGGTCCAATGGACAATAGTAGATGACAACTCTGAGTATCCACTATGGAATTCTGGACATCATATTGTAGTGACTGCCTTTAGAGTATTACAACACTGATCCAAAGTCCCTTAAGAGTATTTCCAGGTTTAGACCATTGTGTCCCTTGTAAGAAAATGATACCGGCAACAAGGATCAGAAATGCTTTATCAGTGAGCTTAAACCTATGATTTTCTATTAGGAGAATTGTAGAATTGAGTGATGACAGTGTGTTGTAGGAATATTTTGGAGTCATCAATATTGCAAACTCTCTGTGCAAGGAGCATATGCACTTAGAGTTCCAATCCATAGTCATGATTGCTGCCTTATACTAGATTGGAGCACATTAAAGTGGAGATAAAGAAATGCCTGATTTTTTTGTTCCACAAGATGCAGTAAATGCATAGATAGTGCTGGATCTGCAAGTAAAGTGGACCGAATACTAGTTGAAACTATTTGGTAAACGGGAGGACAGGCTGGTGTTAATGGAGGGGTGTTATTGCAGGTAGCAGTATTATTGTTTTGAGTATGTCTGACCTTCCCCATTATTGTGTCATCCAGTTGTACTAGGTATCTTTTTATACTCACTTATATGCAGATGAAGGTCTTATAAAAAAAATCTTACAAAAAAGAATTGTTACACAGTGAGAAAAATGACAAAAAGAAAAAGAAAAACAACAAATTATAACTATTTATAACCATGGAGGGAGAGGTTATTAGTCATTATAGGCTGGTTAAAGACAAGCGTACAAAGTAGGCCAAGTACTATACTGCAATGGCCTTAAATTTATCCACAAACTGCAGACAGTTAATAAACAGTTACGGTATATTGTGCGTTTAAAGGTCCTAGCTAGACTACAGCTGACTATGCCATGTCTCTAAGGTATAATGTTGGTGTTATGTGGTAGATACAATGGCCTAATGGTCAGAATCACTATATAAACAGTATAGATTTGTAAGCATAAAATGACAATGTCTACTTATTACACATCACACTGCATTCCAGTGTGCGTTATCTTGGCCTGGCTGTTGTGGGGTATAGCTGGCAGGTCCTCACTGGATGGAATGACCTTAATGGATGAAGTGTGGGTCAGCTTTACACCTCTCTTGGGACCTGATTCAGAGTTTGAATATAATACCGCGTTCACATTACCACTGCCTAAAAAGCTGGCTTTTTAGGCAGTGGACAGAATTTTGAAAATGTCAAAGTGGTGCGTTCAGACTGAGCTGAACACACCAGCTTTTTTTTTTTTTTTTTTTTCTTTTTTTTTTTATTTTTTATTTTTTTTTGAAGCCGGCATCAGGGAAAATAGCCGGCTTTTTGGCTCAATCTGAACGCAAAAAGCCAGCTATTGAAAAAGCCGTCAAAAACCCTTCTTTTTAGCCGGGTCTAAGACCCGGCTAGAGAGACCTGGGGTTTGCGTTCAGATTGTCAAAAAAAGCCGGGGTTTTCATGAAACCCGGCTATTTCATGAAAACCCCGGCTTTCATGTGGTAATCTGAACGGGGTATAAGAGAGGAAAGTTACTCCTGGGCAAAACCATTTTTAGGGGGAGTCAAGTTAATTGTATATATCTTCCAATTGTTTATTGCACACAGACAGTGACCAGCTTTACTATCACACTGTTATTTAGACTTAGGATAGAAAACATCACCTTTCAACTCTAATACTGTTTGCAGCAAATAAAAGAGGACTCCCCTGAAATCAACATGGTTTTGCCCAACTTTGCCTAACTTTCCTCTCTTATTTTCAGCCTCTGAATCAGGTCCTTGGTCTTGGCCAGAAGGTTGCCAATTTCCCTTTTCCAGTTTTAACGAGGAGATGAGGGGTTCTTCCTAAAGGCCTGTAGGATTCTGACCCATGCACGTTTCAGTGGTCTCAAGGGCAGTGTTGCCCCTAACTGGGACTCTGTGTAGGTGGAAGGAAGTGAATTTGACAGATGACTATCTGCAGTTTCATTTAGTCCACATGTCACCAGTACAGTGTCTCCATTTTTCTAACAAACTTACCAGTGACACCAAAGCAACAGGCTTGTCTGTTCTATTACTGCGCTTATGGCAAATAAGTACCACTCTGTATTCATGTAATGAAGTTTGGCTGCCTAGTATAGCAGCAGGGTCCTGGGCAAGGTGTTGCAGTGGTAGACATTTGGCCACCTGCTGGCATTTTTGATCTATGCTTGCCACTTGTTAGTGCAGTGTCTTGGATGGCTTTCGGCAGCAGTGAAATGCAGTGGTCCAAGTAGTGGCGAGGTAAGAAGAAGTCAGACACAGTGCATGAGATGCCAGTCGTTATGACTCACATCACTTGTACAATGGAAGATTTTTATACTCTGGTGATTGAGGGGTACAGGGAGTATAGGGAGCTGGGTGTGAAGTCCACTGCCTGTCAGTAGCTATCCGCGATCTTTCCCAATCTTCTCGCTCTGGTTTTGGTAAAAGAGGGCTGCTGTTTGTCTGGGTTTGTAACGGGGTCTATGAAGCTCACTAAAAGCATGTCCACCATGAGTGGCCTATCTATAGGAAGTTAAGAGCTATTTCTCACTGCAATAACATGTACTTAGTATAATTTATTTGCACCAAGTCCACCAAGTAAAGCTGATAATAAAATTCTAACTTCAAGAGATAACACCACCATGTAAAGCACTAGTGTCTATAGTCTTCATGCCTTAAAGAAAACAGTAAATCATAGAAAAAAAATGATGCATAGGAAGTTGTCTTTTCTAAAAAGGTGCGTAAAGAATACGACCAACTGAATATGCTTTGTATTCAGCAAAAATCTGCACAATTAAAATATTCAGTCCCTCTCCAGTAAGAAAATTACCTTTCTTACCCAAGACATGTTTATATTTTAGATCTTTTTTTCTATCTTTATTATTATTATTATTATTATTTGTATTAATGTTTTTTTAATAAGGCACCACACAGTGTTCATAGTGCCGCACAAAGGCAATAGTTACAAATAAACAGGGTGCCGACTCTCCGGGAATGTCCGGGAGACTCCCGAAATTCGGGCAATTCTCCCGATATCCTGAGAGAGCCATCAAATCTCCTGCAAGGGACTTGAGGCCAGTGGTCTCATGGAAACCACGCCCTCAAGTCCTGCCCCCCTACCTAGAAACACTAGTATACTAGTGTTGCCAGGGCGCGACTTGATGACGCAGTTTGCGCCATCAAGCCTTGTCCCGATGCCTATTTAAGCTAAAACCGGGTAAGTATGACTCAGGGGGCGGGGCTTAATGGTGTGATTTGCATAAATCACATCATTATGCCCTGAGTCCTTAAAGGCATCTATGGCTTCCCTCCGCGAGATAAAAATCAGCACTCCTGCACTACACCCCATATATTACAGATTACAAAAACCGTTCAGGGTGTGGCAGAAATAAATAAAAGCCCTCAGTCAGGATTTCTCACTAAGACTCAGGCCTGTGTCAGGCCACTTGTAAACCTGGAACAGACATCTGGCACCCCACCAGGGTACAACCAACACTAGAGCCAATTATATTAGGGCTCCTCTTTCAACACCTTGGCCAGTGACCCTAATCATGACTATATATTATACCAGAGTTTAGTAGGGGCAGGGGAAAAAACGGGAGGAAAAGGACAGCACCAGGTTAAACGCCTGCAAGAGAGAAGTCACAAATATTTTATGGGTCACAAAAAGTGGCACAACAGGTGCTACTTGAGGCTTTAAGAAAACAACAGATTTAATATTTTAATATATATATTATACCAGTCACAGTAATGTCACCTTCCTGCCAGTGTCACCCTGCTCAGCCACATAGTGTGACGTTAGTAATGTCCCTTATACTATAATCTCATACACCCTAATCATGACTATATCCCAGTGATAGTAACGGGGTAAGGACACAGTCTAGTGACGGGAATTAGTAATGTCTCTTATACTAAAGTCACATATAATCTTATTTCCATTTTATAATAGACACCAGGTTCCCCCCCCCCCCCCCCCCCCCGGTCTTTCATGCACTTGTTTGCATTTACCTATAAACTGATTAAGCAACTTCCATTTTGTGTGAATAATAAATATATACTGTAGTTGTTAAAAGTAATTTTCAAATACTTATAATACAATGAATAGTTGTATTTACCAGTATCTGCTACTGCTACTACTGCTACATAAGGCATAAAATATGCCTCTTAGTGAATATTGTGAAAATGTATTCAGTTATAATAAGTGAGCTATGTTTTAGTATATGCACATTGTTATTGCCATTGTCATGACATTGCTTTTCCCCAAGTTAATCTCCAGTTTGTTCAAAAGTGTTCCAATGTCAACTATACCTGTTTATAATTATCCCCAGTAACATTCTGCAGACAAAGCTGAGAGATGAAAGGTACAAAAACAATGTATGTGCTCTATAAGATAAAACTACTGTAAAAGGTTAGAATAGAAGATTGGCTAAAGGGCAAGTAAAAAAAACTATAAAAAGAAAGCTTGAAGTTGTCAGATTTTGCAAAGGATTGAAGGACTGCTGAGAAGGTGGAATGTGATATGTAAATGAAGAGTAGTCTTATTAGAGGTGAGCAGTTACATTAGTATATTTATCTCCTTAGTATTTTAGATGATAATTCAGCACAATATTGGTTCATAAAAGTAGACAACAAAACCAAAATAACCTTGACAAAGCTACGGCGAAATGCGCATCGGTCTGACGGTAAGGGGTGAACCTCGTTCTCCCGCCCTGTGTGTTCACCACGACCCATTACCATTACTACAATGATTTTCCCTACTTTCTGTCATGTAGTGATATTTGGGGCATTGCAGCATAGGAAGGGTTATATAACCCCACAGCAGGGGAGACGTTCTGTTATGAGGTGGCATACACCGTGGTAGGGGCAGCTATCTTTCTCTCTATCAGAGCAGGGAGTTTTTATCCTACTGTGCATTAGCTTGACTAGCAGTATAAGTAATTGCCTTCAGCATAATTTACATCAGATTAAAAGTATGAAAACTATTTATTACCTTAACTTTAAGGGAACTCAGACTACACATATTAATATTGTGTTATCTAACTGCAAATCATTTGCTATCTTGCCTGATTGCGTTGCGGTGTAGCACACCGTCTTAATAGTTTGCCTTAAAAGTTTTATTAATTGATGTGTTTTTTTCAGTCAGGGCTGTTTATCCATTTGGGTATCATCAATTAACAAAAACAGTCTTCTAGTGGTTTCTGGTAGCAATGCATGTGTAGTTCGTTAGTTGGACTGTTGGTAGCACTCCATAACATAAAATGTATATGAATAAATATTTGGGATTGTATAAACATTTTTCACTTGTGACATATGACCTGTGCAATTCTTTGTTTGTTAAAACCAACATAGGGGTAGATCCTGAACTACGTCCGTCTTCCATAGACGGACGTAATTCAATAAACAATAGCTACTGCGCATGCTTAGTTGCTATTGTACGTAATCTGCGTATCGTTTCGATACGTAGATTGCGTATATGCTGTCTTTTAGACCGCATATACGCATATACGCAATCTATGTATCGAAGCGATACGCAGATTACGTACAATAGCTACTACGCATTTGCAGTAGCTATTGTTTATTGAATTACGTCCGTCTATGGAAGATGGACGTAGTTCTGGATCCGGCCCATAGTGTATAATATGAATCCGCTTCTTATCCAAATATTGGGGTAGATCTTGAGCTATGTACGCTAGCCGGTGACGTATAAACGCTGTTTTGTATGTACTGCGCATGCACGTGGCAGATGTTACGCCACGTATCTCTGAACGTACGTACCAACAGCGTTTCAACAGCGTAACTACGAACGATGGGGTGTGACAGCCATACAACACCCGTAATTACGCTTTGGAGGCGGGGTGAGGCATTTAAATCGTACAGTATGGGCGTCCATAGGCAGTTATGTACGTGAAGCCTTTACGTACGTCAGTAGTTACGCTCTGAAAAGTTAAGGTAGGGTTTGGCAAGCGTAAAACAGCAAAAGTACGTACAGCTGAGGAGAGTGCATAGAAAATACGCCAGCGTACATACGCTACACCTTGAAACATAATGGAAACGTAGCTCTGGATCTGGGCCGTTATGAGGGTACAGCAAAGATAACTGGAAATCCGCTATCAGTTTTCTCATTGCCTGCAGTGTTGGATAACTGAAAGGACTGTGGGTAGCTTGGTGGCACCGGTAATCTTTATTTTCATAATTTTCACTCCTTGCTAAATTTTAGATTTTCTGCAGAAGTAACTTTTACAACTAGCAAATGAAATAACCCTTTAAACATATAGAAAGATATGGGTACAGTTTATTCTACACATGTGATAAAATAATTATCTCCTGCTGGTAGGAATATATTCTCCTTGTGTTGAGTACAGCCCTCATTAATATACCTGTCTCGAGTAGCATTACCATCATTAAAATTTCACAATATTGCCAACAATAATAACAGCAGTCCATAACATGACACATATGAAGCAGAAATCAGTAATATATCACAAGAAACACTGAAAGTTTTATTTTATTACAAGATGAGCTTCAAAGTAAACAAGTTGTACTTTTATGGGATGTCACCTATTATTTGGCTATATGGTGTGGGGAGGGCACTGGGGATTCCAGCATCTCTTCCTTTTCTGAAATCCATGATATACCAGGACCATCTTGCTGGGTAACAATATACATTATTTCCAGCTATGATGTGCCCTGTGTAGTGTACATTAGTCATCAACAACCAACAAACATCATAGTTAGATCTTTCAGTTCATGATACAACAGTGTACAATAATTCCCTAATACAGAATATCATAAAAGCAGTATACACTATACAGCAACAGTTACAGGAGACTATACTTTCAAATAATTAATTATGTACCTAAAATCTGTTAAATGGGCTATAATGTACATAATTCTTCCTTCTTTCTCTGTAGAGGAACATAAGTATAAAAAGGGATTCTCATAGAATATTATGGTGGTGCCTAAAATAAGCAATAAAAGGAAATATTCATAACAAGGCCACTTTTTTCAGATGACTCTGAAAAGAAAAATAAATAAAAGTCATTAGAATGTATAGAATAAGAAACATACTGTAGAATGTGACGGCAGATAAGAGACACTTGGCTGCTGGCTAGGAGGCAGGTGGAGGACATTTCACGGCCACTCTAATTGTGTGTAAACCAGTGATTCTCAAACTGTGCGCCACAGCTCCCAGGGGTGCCGCAACGCTCTCACTGGGGTGCCTCGGAATGTTTCTATTTCCTATTGTATTCTATTGTATTGTTGTCTTAGGGGTGCCTTGAAAAAAAATATGGAGACCCTAAGGGTGCCACAAACTGAGAAAGTGGGAACCACTGGTGTAAACCATAATCAGAGCAGCCAGGGAGCATCTTGCTTTGTCTCTGCAGAGAGGGTTCTATTTACGAAGATTGTTCTCATATGATACAGCCCGTTTTCATGTGAAAGCGGACTTTATCATATGAAAACGAATAGTTCCTTATTTATAATGCTATCATCGCCATGAAAACCATGGCGACGATCGCATTAACACGTCCGATCGACAGCCCGCTCTAATGAGGGCTGGCATTTACAAAGTGTCAGCGCGGATTTTAACAATCCGCGCCGACACGTTAAATAAGTGTTAGGGTAAGTATTCCAGCGGTCTCCCCATATACCCCCTTTTCCTCCCCCTAATAGCTGTTATTGGGGGAGGAAGAGGGGAGTACATGTCAGGATTCCGCTGAAATACAGTTAAGTAAAAAAAACCTATTAAAATCTAAGTTAAAAAAAAATATATATATATATTAACTAGTTTGAATACATTTTTACATAATACACATATATTGAATAAAAAAAAAAAACACAAAAAAATAGAAATCGAAACTTTAAAACTTACCTGACTGGGCGTGCTTCTGGCTCTGATCCTGGCGCCGGGACTTCAGAGCCGAACGATGTCAGTGAAAGGTTCGCTGACCGTCATGGGACCTCGCCGGAGGAGTAAGTATTAATAAATACTCACGAGCCTGGTTGCTATCATTAACGTTCAATGCGCTAATGATAGTAAATAGAGCCCAGAGTCAGTGGCTGCACACTGCATGGAGTGTGAGCCCATTGGAAGCTTACAAGGACACAGCAGATGACCCCTCACTCACCCCACCCCTGATATTCAGCTATAACCAATCATGGTGAGGTGTGCAATAGAGTAATCTTGAAGGTCCTGACAGTGCAGCAGTCTGGAGCTGCTTATTGCTATGTCCTATCTAATACAATCCTATTGGTAAACAAGTGATGAAGAGCTTAGATCTTCTCCGCTTGATATATCTCACAATCCCAGTGGACCCCTCCTCAGTCAAAGGAAACAGCACTGCTGGGGCTGAACTTGGACTGACTGACTGAGCCCAGTGTAGGAGATATTAGTATTGGGTTTTAATAAATGTCAGAAAGGAGAAGAGGTGAGAAATAAAGAAAATATCTTAGTTTTTAAATAACAAGACATATTAATGAGGGTATTAATCTTCTCATTTATGCCTCTGACCCATTACTTTGGTAATATAATGGTTATTTGATGGTAAATGGAACATCTTACATATTGGTATGTTTTACAATCCAGTCTGTGAAGTCTGTGACTTTCGTATACACTCCGGGCTTGTCCGGCTGAGCGCAACCTTCTCCCCAACTGGTAATGCCGAATAAATACCATGTCTTGTCAACTTCACAAGATAGTGGGCCACCAGAATCCCCCTTTAGATAGATTATAATGATACATATTACAGCAAATATCTATGACTGATAATGACAATTGTTGTTAGATTTATGCTTAAAGGCTATAATTATCTAGTGTACAATACAGAAACCCCAAATCTACATAAAGCAGTCATCAAATATGAGGCCTAGTATAAATATCTGTCAGTGTATGGTTTCTTTTGAGATATATTGCTATAGTTTATCTGTTGACATTGACCAGAGAGATAGGTCATGTCTACTGGTTGATAAAGACCATTTTTTTTAACAGTCAGACGACTGTTCCTCTGACCTGTATGACATTTAATGAACTAAAATTTTCCTTTAAGATTTAAAGCGTCTTATACCTTAATATTTCTAACCATGTCCCTGAGTCATTTAGTCATTTATTTACCTTACATGAGTCAATCTGGCCATGTTTGTATCCAGCACACAGAACTGTATCGCTCATCTTTACATGTAAGTAGCTTTTCTGGCATTCTTTACTTGTCTTTAGAGGTACCTCTGCTTTCTGGAGTACATCCGCAGTAGTGCCTGAAAATCAGTCAGAGCAGAGTTTACAGTTGATTCTATAAATTATTTAGAAACCATTATTTGAAACCTTTTGGCTATTTGGCTGCACAATGTCTTGTCTTACTGGTAGAGCATTGCACATGGATATCCCAACCACATCATAGGATGTCAGATCAATTTTAAAATTTAGGAGGCTGATTTCCTTGTCATTCTAAACCTATTTTTCTTATGTCTAGTATATAAAATAAAATATAGTATATATAGTATAGTATATAGTATAATAGTATATAAAATATATGGTAAATTCACATTCTAATTGTACAGCATATTGTTAATAAAATTACGGTAATTTAAAATGTTCCCCATCTCCTATAACCTCTTCCCTGAAGGAGGATGTGGTCGAGCCATACTTGACACAAGACAGTAATTCAAGGTAGCATTCCTAGCCCTTCTGAAGTATTAGCCCACAAATTACACCTCCACCCCCTTCCCATATATTTCTATAAGGACATATTACTGAAAAAGAAACTGATAAAAAATCAGGGCAAAAGTAATACATTTGGGATGTCTAATACAATTTCAGTGGACTGTTGTGCTTAAATAATGGGGGAAGTACATTGAACATAATATATTTATGTTTCTATATTTATACTTTCTATTAAATATGTATTTTTGTTTAGATACAGTAAGAGTTACACCTAAATACTGAAGCATGAGATGCTCGAGAGAAAATACTAATTAAAAGATTAAATGTTATTATTGTAAGTGTCATGATTATACTGCAAAATGTACATTTTTTAATCCTTAATAAGTGTTTTATTTAAGTTACCTATTATATTAAGTTATTTACCAAAATGGGGACAATGGGAAATTAATCAATACCTCTATTGTTTTCAAACAGTATTACAGTTCATAGAAAAATGTGAATTTTCTACCTAAGGAATCTGTTTGTAGCAGTTTAAAGTTATAATTTTGGATATAATGAGAGAGCATTAACAGTTCTACATGAAATACCATATTCCTCTGTGTATCCCCATCCTGTTATCCAACATGTGTTAGGAAGTACAAAAGACTCTTGGCGTGGTGGGAGGCATATCGCTTGCTGATTATCTAGAATATAAGATAAATATGTGAGCCGATCTTATACAAATACGATAAATTCACAATGATTAAGAATTCTAGGGCAATCATTGGACAACAATAAAAATTATGTATTTGCATGTACAATTTAATAGGATCACATTAATGATGGTAAACAACTCTGACAAGGTCCAATAGACCCCAGCAAGATATCTTAAAAAGATTCAAGAAAATCATCTTTGTTAAATCAATTTGCAATGGGACCAATGACCTGTAAACACAATTATTACTAACGCTTATTTATATAGTGACACAAATTGTCCACAGAGCTTTACAGAGAATATTAGACATTCACATCAGTCCCCATCCCAATGGGGCCACATACTAAGGTCTCTAACACATACATACTGTACATACACACTAGGGTTAATTTAGTCAGCGGCCAATTAACCTATCAATCTCATGACCTCAGCACTGTGAGGCACAAGTGCTACTCATGGTGCCCAATACATAGCGCGCACAAGTGACCACTATACAATACAAAGAGCAAACCAGTGACCACTATCCAAAATAAAGTAAACCGGTGACCACTATACAATACAAAGTATACCAGTGACCGCTATCCAAAACAAAGTATACCAGTGACCACTATACAATACAAATTATACCAGTGACCGCTATACAATACAAAGTATACCAGTGACCACTATACAATACAAAGTATACCAGTGACCTATATAAAAATTTACACTACAGACAGCGTGCCATTGACTAGCCTTTACATCACAAATATTACACACTAATTTAATGATTTTTTTATTCAATGAACTGCTTTTCGAAAAAAATCCTTTTTTTATTTATTCACTTAGAAAAACTATCATTTTCTTTTATGTTCTAATGTATTCAATTAATTGCTTTTCGAACAAAAAGAATAATAATTTACCATAAAAAATATATATTTTTTATTACTAACTTTTACAATTTTTTTAAATAATAAAATTAAATTAAAGCTGTACCCAAATTTGTTTTGATAGTAACATAAAAGTTCTGAAAAACGTAATGAGACTTACCTATGTAGGTTTATTGCTTTGTCTGGCTGCTTAGGTGGCCGGCTATCTGGCTTCTCTCTTTCTTGGAGTTTCACAGCTCTCTCACAAAAGTGCAGCGCACCTGATGTCATTACATTATGTGCTGCACTTATGAGAGATATCCAGAGGGTCTGTGCTCTATAAACACTAACACTGACAGCTATCAGTGTCCTATGATCACTAGCAGTTGTCTGTCAGGGTGTAATAGTAATCGTTTGTCAGTGTATGGAGATCTGCGTTGCCTTTCTGACAGACTGTTAAGCTGGATACACACTGGGATTTTTGTATTCAACATCGTTTCTTTGATTTCTGCACCCGATCTCTGCACTATCCACACTTAAATGATTCCATGCTGGATCATCCAGTACTAATCAGTACACATTGAAGATAAAAGCATTTATTTTTTTTTGGCATTATTGATCTTACAATTTTTTTGGCATTATTGATCTTAAAAATTAGGAGCTCCCAAAAATCCCGCAAAGTGAAGCAGTTTCAGACAATTCTGCAGCATTGTGGGACAGTACACACAGGCAAGATGTCAGAGCTCACTGACGATTGTGTGATCATTATGATTATTATCAGATAACCCTCCAGTGTATACCCAGCTTCACTATCACAGCCTGTCAAACAGCTGATAGTGACACCATGAAGTGTGGGCATGGCCCCCCTCTGTTTAATCAATTTTAAGAAAAGTCTTCATAATTTTATTCATTTTGATACTGAGCTCAATTCACAATCAATTCTACTGAAGGTCTTTCCAAGGTTACGCACAGGGGACCTGATCCAGACCCCCACATGCTTTCCATACGTGCGGGCGTCTGTTAGTCCACATGAGAGAGGGAAATTAACTCTCATGCAGAGATTGTGTGACTTATGCTGCCATAAGACAGCCTTAAGTCACATAAGCGGATCAGCAGTCCGCTGATCCACTCGTGTGATTTAAGTTCGCTAATCCCACCCCTACCGTACAATTTTAATGCTTTCTTACTAATTCCCATTATATTGAACTTCGATCCGTATGTTAGGTGTTATGGGCTGGATCCAGACTTAAGTAAGTGCTTGAAATTAATTACTCCTGGGCTGAACCATGTTGATTGCAGGTGGAGTCAAGTTAATTGTATTCTTTGCATGCAGGGATATATTCTTTTAATTGCTTACTGCACACAGATACTGACCAGCTTTACTATCACACTGTTATTTAGACTTGGGATAGGAAACATCACCTTTCAACAGTAATACTGTTTGCAACAGATGAAATATGACTCCCCTGCAATCAAGCACTTACTTCAGTCTGGATCCAGCCCTATGTCTGTAAAACGCACGTAACATCTGAAGGGCACATGCACCCTCCCCTCCAAAAGTGTTCAGTCCCAGGTTATTCCAATGAATATCTGATATTAGCTGCAATGTGATGCCAGTGACATGGGTATCAGTATATTTCCATTACACATTCTATGAAATGGACTTTCTAGATGTAGCACACAGCTCTGTTGAATTGAAGAGCTTATAGACATGAATAGGCCATATAAAATTATGGGAAAAACGAGACCTATTGCTCAGCAAAAAGAAAAAAACTTAAAGGGCATGTTTACAATCCATTTCTACAGACATAAATGTGCTTCAAATATGCATCAAATATATTTATATGCTGTGAACCCATTGCAATATACCAAGCAATGGGCAAATATCAACATAGCAAGAGCAGACAGACAAAAGTGTGAGTGCATATGATCACACTGAATAAATCAGATATCATATTAATGTGTTTACATGCCTTAAAGGTGCATTTATGGGCATAAAGTTTATACAGTAATTGGCAATATAGCTTGAAAATAATGGGACAGATCCTGATGTACACTAAGGGGGCGTTTTTCGATCACTATGATTGGGAAATGCCCTTTATCGGTAATGTGGTGCACACACAGGCGCCGCAATACCAGAACGTTCCAGGCCGGAATTCTGAACCCAGATCTGTCTTGTATTCGGATGGAGGGTTCGCCATGGCTGGAAGAAGAAATGTCAGCACTTATGTACAATTCACCTTTCTGCACCTCACCCATTTCATGTGGGGACAGTGCAGGAATGTTAAGGAATGGTCCTCAGATGGTAACTCTGTACAAGAGAGCGGAGTGACTTTCCCTCACCTGTACAGAGTTTCCCATACAGTGGGTATCCGGAGCTCTGACTGCAGCAGTCATGAAGAGTTGTATCCGGTCCAATAACTTCATAAGCTAAAACCCCTGTGAAAGAGGTCTGACATTCCTGATGCAGGTTAAAATAAATAAAGAAATAAAATTATAATTTGCTTATATAGACATCTTAATCAGCATTCTATGCAACGCCCTGATTATCCTAATCCATTGTACAGCTGGAGGCATTAGAATTGTCCTACTGAGGGCCACATTTATTAAGCTGCAAGTTTGGAAAAGTAGAGATGTTGCCCATAGCAACTAATCAGATTCTAGCTGACATTCTATAGTATGTAATAGGAAAGTGAGAACTAGAATCTGATTGGTTGCTGCAGGCAACATCTCCACTTTTCCAAACCCGCAGCTTAGTAAATCTGGCCCTAAATGTCTTAACGTTCTCTCCCTTAAAATAGTTACCATTGTATGTAATAGGTGATTTTAGCTTTAATAAAGCAATATCACTTCCATTTTCTGCTCCAATGTAATCAGGATGAATTATAATTTCTTCAAGGTCCAAAACTGTTGTATTTGGGGTTATGTCCGACTGCTTTACAATTCCGCTGTAAACTGTCCAAAACCTGGGTTGGTGCCATCTGCCCAAAAATAAAGTAAATTAAATTGTCATATTCTATAAACATATCAACAGAGGAGACATGTAAGTTTTTATGTTTTTAACAGACGCATCGATTCTCTCTGAAATTTCCTGTATTTCATGTACATACTACATTGCAGTGTAGCCAATCTTTCCTGTAACAGTCACTTCCTCCTCAACTTTCCTGTTATTATTTTGGAATTTTGCTAGTTTTAAAGTTTTAAAAGTACATTAATGGTGTCATTGCTGTACTTACATTTTATGGGCCTCATTCAGACTTAAGAAAGTGCTTAAAATAAGAGAAAATCAGTCCTGGGCTAAACCATGTTGATTGCAGGGGGAGTCAAGTTAATTGTATTCTTTGCATTCAGGGATATATATTTGAATATATCTTTGAATTGCTTACTGCACACAGATACTGACCAGCTTTACTATCACACTGTTATTTAGACTTGGGCTGGGAAACGCCATCTCACAACTCTAATACTGTTTGCAACAGATGAAATATGACTCCCCTGCAATCAACTTGGTTTAGTCCAGGAGTGACTTTCCTCTCATTTTAAGCACCTTCTTAAGTCTGAATCAGGCCCTATATCTCTTGGGTGTTCCAATTTACAATTACAAAAAATATTAATTGGAAACAACTTCATGATTATATGTCAGTGACATATTATGATTTGTAGGGATCCAGGGCATCTGCTACCTTCCCATGTTTTAATACGCATACTCCGAACCCTAGACATATGAAACTGTAGTTTTTATAGACTGTGGCTCCTATGATATAGGCCAATTGTCAGTGTTATAATTATGCACATCATAGCAGGGGTAGGTCTCCAAGGTTTGTTACTTTCAAAAAGTGTACGTACCACCTTGTGACACCAATGTTTGCCACTGACAAATAGTGTGCGTGCCCCCTTGTGCC
>WWET01001627.1:43220-63583 GCA_011038615.1 Limnodynastes dumerilii
CTTTCATATGACTGGAATGTAAGCCATTCCAGTGATTGAGTGAATTTCCTAGTGCAATATGTATTAAATTTAAATCTTTGTCGTCACTTTAATAACCTAATACCCTTATCTATAAAATCTTGTTTGTTAAGTGTCACCTCTCTATTTCCTTGACTGCCTCTCGAATAGTAATTCCGTGATTGTTCATAAGTTTAATCTACTTGCATGTCTCCTTTTCTCAAGTTCATATACAATATTATTATTACTGACATTGAGGGGTTTTCATAAAACATTTTTTCACCCTGACCCCCAGTTTACAATAATAAAGTTTTCTTTAAAAAATATTTAAATCAATTAATATTCTATATCAAAATATTAGGTTTTTCCTTATTAGTAATTTTTGTGTATTATTGTTATGTTTAAGTTATATTATTAAAGGATTTATTTGTATAAGACTTGTTTTGGCCAAACTGCCTGTAGCTATTTGGGAGGTGGTCTGCACCGTCAATCATATTTCTCTCTCTCCTCTTACCCCACTCCCATCTCTTTTTATAGTTATTGACAATAAAAAAAACAGGTTTAATTGCCTCTAAATAGGGATAATATATGAATTATTATATCACTTTTAGAAATATTAGCAGAAAAACAACAGCTGCTCTCAAACAGGATGACTAGTCCCAGAAAACTAAACAAAGCAATCCATAAGGAGAGCACTAGTTGAAATCTATTAGATATTTATTAATATTTAAAATTTGACACAGTAACTGTAATGCAGTATAAACCTTCGTAATTTTACATACAAAATGAAAAAGAAAATTATTGATTTGATTGATATCTAGTAGATTTCAACTAGTTCTCGTTTCTTTCTGTAGTTCTTTTTCTGATTTTATGGATATAGGACTTCTCCTGGGCTGTACCCACTCAGTGGAAACTTTCAAACATTCCCTTTAAAACTCTTATCTTTTATCTACATTATTTACAACCACTATGCTTTCTAATTTACCTTCCTATTACATGGTTTATTCATACTCCTGTCCTGCTACTAATACTGCTGTGTGATTCGATCACACTGACCACCAAGCACCTTTATCATGCAAACTGGGAGGTCCATTGTCCATTGCAGTACTTCCCAATATGTATTAAAGCCAATGTCCTACAGATTGCAAGCTTGAGAGCAGACCTTTCAGTCTTCTTGTTATTACCTATTCCTGTAATTGTATAAAATTGTAAAGCGCTACGTAATATGTTGTCAGGATTTTAAAACCTGGCAATTGAGAACTAAATAATTCTGTTTCTCAGTTCTTCTCAAAAGCTTTGGAGCTGGTTTACAGAATGTTCTATTATTGACAAACAAAAGAGAGGTTATTGAACTGATGCACGGGAAGGTCATGTCCAGGGTTTCATGTAAAATGTCTTTTACTGAATGTATTAATGACAATGAATTCAATTATGTATTGTGTATAATTTGAAGAAAAAAAGAAAACCTGAATCTTTACACTTGATGGAATAATGTGATACTGTGCAATACATTTTTATGAACAGTTACCTAATAACCCCAAGGAACCTTGTACCTTCCACCCTGCACCACAAGAAGGGTCAGCACTACACTTTATCAACTGATCATGAGGAATTTCCATACTGATATTGGTTCTAGAATAGAGCAGAAGTGTGAACGGCTTAAGAGCAATCACTTCATTGCTATTCAAGAGTCAGACAAGACTGCTAGAGTGGAGATGCTGGGATACTTAACCTGAAACCCTTGTCTACATAATCTTGTTTGTTAAGTGATGATAAAGCCTGTCATGAATGAAATAGAGATCTTACTAAGGGATTCAATAAATAAGCCTAAATGTATTGCATATGTAATTTAGTTATAGACAAGGAGAAATATAATTTATACCGCACAACGTTTCACCACAAGTTACTTACTGTATGATAGTAGATTTATATAAATTCAGTAAATAACCATAAGTAGATTGAAAATGGATAGCGATTATTTGTTAATAAATATTTCCTGGTCTTTGATAAAACAATAAAAATCTAATGATGAAAAAAATAAAAATAAATATTTCCTTGTTTTTGACCAAACATTTTGCACTGCACATGTGTAGCATGGGAGTAAACTCAAAAAAGCATTCCTCTGAGTGCTAAAGGCATTTGGAAAGATCAGTCCAACGTATTCTGAAGAAAATGTGGCCATTAATTTGGGCCTAAAGGTGGATCAGTTGTCATGTTCCTCTGCGCTTCCTTCAGATCTCTTGCAACAGCTCAAGGCTGAGGTAAATGCAGAGGTTTGGACCAAGGTGTTTACGACTAATCATAGCCAGTGAAAGCCCTGCACACAGTTTTAGCTCCACAAATTGACCACACAGCTGATAGTGTTTTTGTTAGTTCAAGAATAGAAGATTTAAGCCACACTTCATTACACTATAGTATCCAAAAATATGTATTTCTTATTTAATGTTAGAAAGCGCTGCGGCATTGTGCTACCAAGCAGTGCTTCTCCCTTACCTGCTCCTCGTTCCTGCACTGGCTCTGGCGATCTCCGTTGCTCCAGCGTGGTCTTCCCTCCTTCTGGCGCTCTGCTAGTATGACGCGCGTCCTCTCCGCCTCCTAGCGTTCGTTCTATTAGTTGCTAGGGACGCACATTTTGGTATCCTGTCGGCTAGCGTCTGGTGTGTATCCTGGCAACCAGAAAGCTAGCCTATCACTTTAGTGGCGCGCTCCTGCTCTCCTGTCATTCGCTAGCGTACAGTTAAATACCAGCTCCTCCATTTAACAGGCGCTGGTTATAGTCTCTGCTTGCCAGTACTGTGACTTGCTATCTCTGTGTGCCTAGCGTTTAGCCTTGTGCTTACCTAGTAATCTGACCGTTGTCTGCCCTCCATTCCTGCCTAGTACCATCCCTTATTTACCTACTGTGTGCCTCCATCTTTGGGACTACCCCCCAGTTTGTACTTACCCCCCTGTTTATCTTATACTTACCTGGCTGAGTGTGTTTGTGTTCTCCCAGTAGATATTTCTGTGTGTTTAGTGAGTGTAAGCCCTAGTCTGTTTTGTACAGTATTGTGAACCTTTATAGTACTTAGTGCTCTGTTCCATGTTACGTGCTGTTTGTCTGGTTAGTCGATTCTGACCAATCCTGCTCCCGCTTTATATTTGTACCTTCGTTACTATTAGTTCACTGTTATGTTTTTTTTGTTCTCTTCTCTCTCTTTGGGCTGAGGTTCAACGGAGTACGACCACGCCTTCAGGGGGTGCTCTAGTCCATCCCCACCACCTGAAGGTAAGATTCCGCCCTCCGGTAGCCGGCTCACTAACTCCTCCCACTTTCCTGGTAATCACCTTTGTTCTAACCAGGTAAACCCGGGGTATCACTCTAACTCTCTCACGGACCACTCCGGTATTCCCCAGGTAAATCCGGAGTGTCCTAACATTATAACCAGCCAAAAAAGAAGGAAATCGATTGGGAAGAGTGTCTCCACCCATCCGACCCTCCAGTGCCTCCTCTTCGTGTTCAAGCACAATATGGATCCTTCAGCTTCATAAGCTATTAAAGCTTTAATTACCCAGGTCTCCCACCTGGGTCAAATGGTCCAAAACCTTACTAGAAAGGTAGAATCCCAAGATCAAGCTATTGCTGCATTACATGCCCGGAGCCCCCGCCACAGATTCAGGACGTTAAGGCTCTACTTCCGGATCGTTTCTCTGGTAATCAGGCCACGTATCGTCTTTTCAAGAATAGCTGCTTACTATATTTCCAATTGAGACCCACTGCTTCAGGTTCTGAAATTCAGAAGGTTGGACTAATCATCTCTCTTCTTCAAAGTGAACCTTAGTCCTATGCATTTTCTTTGGCTCCGGATCATCCTGCTTGTCAATCCGTTGACAGCTTTTTTGCAGCCATGGGGGTCATTTACGATGATCCGGATCAAGAAGCAACTGCGGAAACCAAGATCCGAACTATTAAACAAGGACGTAGATCTGTGGAGGAATTCTCAGGGGAGTTTCATACCTGGGCAACCTTATTTCAATGGAATGATCCAGCCTTGCGATCACAATTCCACTTAGGACTTGCAGAACACATTAAGGATGCCTTAGTCCAGTATCCTACTCCGGAATCCCTTGAAGATTTGATGAAACTTTCTATCAAGAGTGATCATCGTTTTAAGGAACGCAAGATCGAAAGCAGTTTCATCTACCCTTATACCTCCACTTCGCCACCTCGTCCTTCTATCTCTGAAGAAGAACCAATGCAACTTGGTTCTTACCGGCTCTCCAGGCAAGAAAAAAAGCGCTGTCGTTCTATGGGACTTTGCTTGTATTGTGGGGGCAAGGCTCACATGGCAGACAATTGCCCGAAGAAATCCAAACAGTCAGGAAACGACTCCTCCAGATGAATGAGGAGGTAATTCTTCTGGGCGTGAACCTCATTTCCTTTATTAATTTCTGTCTTGTTGAAAACCCACCATTCCTCCTGGAAGACTCAAGCATTCGTTGATAGCGGTGCAGCTGGGAACTTTTTGGACTCTTCCACTGCTAAAAGATGGGGAATTAAGTCAAACCCCCTTCCTGTTCCTATCACCGCCTGTAGTCTCAATGGTCTTCCACTTCCAGAAGGTCGGGTTACCCATATTTCCGAACCCATGCAACTCTTCGTTGGTGCCTGTCATACTGAAGAGATCCAATTTTTCATATTTTCAACGCCTGCCGCGAAGATTGTTTTAGGCTACCCATGGCTACTAAAGCATAATCCAGAAATTGATTGGATCAAAGGGGAGATTATACGATGGAGGGATTCCTGCAGTTCTTGTCTACAACTCCCGCTTCGTGTCATTGCCACCGATCAATTCTCGGTTCCTCTTCAGTATCAAGATTTTCTCGATGTGTTTTCTAAAAAGGAAGCAGACAAGCTACCACCTCATCGTCCTTATGACTGCGCTATTGATTTGTTGCCAGGAGCAGTTTTTCCCAAGGGAAGATTATTCTCTCTGTCCATCCCAGAGAGTAAGGCTATGGACGAGTATATTAAAGAAAATCTTCAGAAGGGTTTCATTCGTCCGTCACGCTCTCCATTGGCTGCTGGATTCTTTTTTGTAGCAAAGAAAGACGGCTCTCTTCGTCCCTGTATTGACTATAGAGCCTTAAATAAAATCACTGTTAAGAACAGATACCCCATCCCGCTCATCTCAGACTTATTTGACAGGCTCAAAGACGCCATCATCTATTCCAAGATCGACCTTCGGCGTGCTCACAATCTAATTAGGATTCATGATGGAGAAGAATGGAAAACAGCGTTCAATACTCAAAGTGGGCATTATGAATACTTAGTCATGCCCTTTGGTCTCTGCAATGCTCCAGTTGTTTTTCAAGATTTAATTAATGACGTGTTAAGAGATTTCCTTGGCTCATTTGTGATTGTCTATCTTGATGATATTCTAATTTACTCCTGCTCTCTACAAAAACACTGTCTTCATGTCCGACAAGTTCTTCAAAAACTTCGGGAGAATCAATTATTTGCCAAATTAGACAAGTGTGAGTTCAAAGTCTCTAAAGTGCTCTTCTTGGGCTACCTAATCACTCCTCAAGGGTTTGCCATGGATCCTGCCAAGGTAAAGGCCGTCATTGACTGGGCACAACCCACAGATCTCCCAGCTATTCAAAGATTCCTCGGATTTGCCAATTTTTACAGACGCTTTGTTCGGCAGTTCTCTGTCCTTGTAACTCCGATCTCAGACTTAACCAAGAAAGGGGCGGACACTGTGAATTGGTCTGAGGAAGCCAAGAATTCTTTCAACAACCTGAAAGTCGCTTTTACCACGGCTCCTATCGTGCGTCATCCTAACCCAGATCGTCCTTTCATTATCGAAGTAGATGCATCGGACGTTGGAGCTGGAGCAGTCCTTTCACAATTGGACCCGATAAATAATCGGTTGTATCCGTGTGCATATATGTCAAAGAAATTGTCTTCAGCTCAGAAGAATTATGACATCGGAACTTTTGGCCATCAAATTGGCTTTTGAGGAATGGAGGCACTGGCTGGAAAGAGCGAATCATTGCATCACAGTTCTCACAGACCACAAGAACTTGGCCTTTATTGAATCTGCTAAGAGACTTAATCCCCGCTAAGTTTGTTGGGCCTTGTTCTTTACCAGATTCTCGTTTGTGATTACTTACCGCCCGGGTTCCCTCAACCGACGGGCAGACGCCCTCTCCAGATCATTTCTAGCTGAAGGACAATCCTCTGAACCTCCTCTTCCCATTCTACCTTCCACAACCATTCTTGCTGGACTCACACAGGATTTATATTCCTAACTCATCAAGATGCAACATCTTAGTCCTGATTCAAAACCTGAGAACCGGCTCTTTGTTCCTCCTTCGCTCAGGGAAGCGGTCCTCCTGGATTGCCATGCTACGAAAACCGCAGGTCATTTTGGCATTCGAAGAACCCTCGCCTTACTTAATAGGACAGTCTGGTTGCCAGCTATGTCCAAAGATGTTGAAGACTTTGTCAATTCTTGTTCTATCTGTGCTCGTAACAAGACACCCAGGCGTTCTCAGATTCGCCATCTACATCCCTTGGTGGTTCCCAGTCGTCCATGGACTCACATTTCCATGGATTTTATTACGGATCTTCCCAAGTCACTTGGTTGTACCACCATTTGGGTGGTCATTGATAGATTAAGCAAAATGGCCCATTTTGTTCCTTTGCCGGGTCTGCCTTCTGCCAAAGAATTTGCTGAGCTATTTGTCAAGAATATCTTTAGATTGCATGGACTACCTTTGGAAATTGTGTCAGACCATGGAACTCAATTTGTGGCTAGATTTTGGAAAGCTTTTTATAATCTTTTACGAATTAAACTCAACTTTTCTTCTGGCTATCATCCACAGTCTAATGGACAGACTGAAAGGGTAAATCAAGTCCTGGAGCAGTACCTACAATGCTTTTCCTCCTCCTCTCAAAGAGATTGGGCCAACAATTTACGCTTTGCAGAATTTGGATATAACAACTCGATTCATTCTTCTACCAAGCTTTCTCCATTTTTTTTCATTCTGGTTTTCATCCTCCTGCCACCTCGTTATTCTTTCCAGAACAATCTTCGGACCCCAACCTTTCACCTTCTATAAATCGTTTTAAATCCAGGTTAAGAAGGCTCTTCTTAAATCTGCACTGGTCTCCAAGCTCAGAATTGACCAACATCGCTCTCTCTGTAAATTTAAGGTTGGGGATAGAGTTTGGCTCTCCACGAAAAACATTTGCATTCATCAGACATCAAAGAAGTTGGGTCCTCGCTATATTGGACCATTCCTTATCATCCGTAAAATTAATCCGGTATCATTTCGTCTGAAATTACCTCCATCCTTACGTATCCCTAGTACGTTCCATGCCTCTCTTCTTAAACCATTCAAGTCCTCTAACAAATTCCATCGGAAATTTAAATTCAGGCCAGATCCAATCATAATTAACGGCAACGAGGTATTTATTGTCGAAAGCATTCTGGTTTCCAGGAGGGTTTGAGGGAAGCTTTTCTACCTAGTTCACTGGCTAGGCTTTGGCCAGAAGAAAGTGAGTGGGTAGCTGCTCAAGATCTTCATGCTGACAGGCTGAATAAGCAATTCCATTCCAAATTTCCGAAGAAACCCACCATTAGGGGTTCCTTAACCCCTCATCAAGGGGGGGGGTTAATGTTAGGAAGCGCTGCGGCATAGTGCTACTAAGCAGGACTTCTCCCTGCTCCCGCTTTATATTTGTACCTTCGTTACTATTAGTTCACTGTTAGGTGTTTCTTGTTCTCTTCTCTCTCTTTGGGCTGAGGTTCAACGGAGTGCGACCACGCCTTCAGGGGGCGCTCTAGTCCATCCCCACCGCCAGGGGCTCTGGTGAAAACCACATGAAGGTAAGATTCCGCCCTCCGGTAGCCGGCTCACTCACTCCTCCCACTTTCTTGGTGATCACCTCGGTTCTAACCAGGTAAACCCGGGGTATCACTCTAACTCTCTCACGGACCACTCCGGTACTCCCCAGGTAAATCCGGAGTTTTCTAACATTTAACTGAGTTTAAATAAAATTATATTAAAAGCCAACATTCCATATAAAGTAAACACTTTATAAAGCTTGCCATAGCTCCCAACACTGCAAATCCTGGAAACAGTACAAAATAAGCCCCATTCTAGTTCCACACAAACTCCACCCACTTTCATCCACAAATGGCCGTATTTGGTCAAATCTCCACTCATTTAATCATAAATTCTACCCTTTACTCATAACCTCTGCCTAAACCTGGCTTCAGACAGAACACTGCAATGTCCTGAGAGAAAATCAGGGACATCTTTCAGTATGTGGCCAGCATTAGACTGCATCCAACCTGAAAGGATTGGCACACAACTGATGGATTGTTCAGTCATACTAAACAATCCTCTTATTGGATGGGAGCTTTTACTAACCATTTTGGCAGCATTACAACTATTCAGTCCTTGCCATACATAGTGCAATAATCAGCCATTTTAATCTTATCTGTCCTTAGTGTGTGTCCATCTTAGTGCCATTGGTTGTATCATTACAGTGATGTTAGAAGGACAAACATTTCTCTTGGTCATCATTGTTTACTAAATGTGTAGGACATGCAAACTAATTATTATGAAATAGATTATTAGCACAGAGTGTACTGTAAGTAACACAGATGATGAGGCTGAAAAAAAGACACCAGTATATAAAGTTCAACCTGACATAGGAATCTCCAGCGATCCCTATGTTATAATTGGAATTGAACCAGATTAAGCAACTGCCAATCTGTTTCAACCTGCAAAAATATTTCTCTCTGGATACTTTACTATCCTTCATTTTAGATAACAGTCGTAACCCTGGATACCTTTTCTGCTTTGTCTTTCTTAAACATATTAATTGAAGCTGCCATCGCAATCTTTCCTGGCAGTGATATCCATATCTTGACTCCCCTTACTGTAATGAATCCCTTCCTTTGTTGGTTGTAACACTTCCTCTAATATAACCTTAGTGGGTGACCCTGTGTCCTGTGTACAGTCCTTGGGGTAAAAAGTTCCCATGAAAGTTCTCTGTATTGACCCATGATGTATTTGCATATAGTAATCATATCTCCTATTAGATGCCTCTTTTCTAAAGTAATGTCTAAACTGGCTAGTCTTTTCACATATATCAATGACTCCATACCCTTTATCAATTGTGCTGTCCATCTCTGAACCCTTTCTTGTTCCAACTTTTTTATGGAGGGCTGACCAGAACTGTACTTTAGGATGAGGCCTTAGCAACATTTTATAACAGCGTAATGGCAAAGTTATGCTGTCTCCTTGCATCTATGCCCCTTTTTATGCATGCTAATACTTTATTGCCCGCTGCAACTGCTGCTTGACATTGAGCACTATTGCTAAGTCTGTTGTCTATAATCACAGCCAAATCCTTCTCCATTAAAGATTAAAGTTATCACATTTAATTTATAGACTGCAAATTGTTTTGATTCCAGAATGCATATTATCTGTGTTAAACCTCCTCTGCCATTTGGTGGCCCAATCCTCTAGTTTACTCAAGTTTACCTAGTTCATTTATTTTTTGGACCAACCTCTTGGGTGGTACTGATTAAAGGCTGTTACAAAATCTAAGTTGACCATACCTATTGTATTACCGTAGTCTAAGTTCACACTGACTCCCTCATAAAAGCTAATTAGATCAGTTTAACATGACCTATCCCTTACAAATCCATGCTGATTCACACTAATAATCTTATTGCTCACCAAGTAATCCTAAAAACTATCCCTTAAAATACCTTCCAGTTTCCTCATTATTGATGTCAGACTTACAAGTCTATAATTCCCTGGTTGTGAATTCATTCCCTTTTTAAACAATGACACCACATATACTATTCTACTGAGCCTGATGAAATTGAACCTTTTGGTATATGTCGTTTGGACTTGTAGCTTTATTTGTCTTAATTTTATTCAGTCGCTTTTTGTCTTCTACCTCTGTCAGTCAGTATTAATTAATGGGACGGTTGTATTTGGTGTGGGTCACCACTGAGAACGGCCCTTTTTTTAAAGGGCCATTTTTGAGACCCCAAGTGGTACTGCTAAGAAACTTCCTGCCCCGCTGCAGACAGCTCTCTATATTCCCAACCACAACCCTTATGCTAATTCTTACCCTGCCTCTCCCTTTTCATTACCTTAATCTTTCCTTCCCTGCAGCCTAACCATAAGTGTCCCCTTCTCCGATTCATCCCCTCCCGCAGCCGGGTGTGGGTCGGTGGAAAAGCAGCCCTTTGCCGAAAGGGCCATTCTATACCCGCTACAGTCGGATTGGCTTTGCATTTGATTGCTTTTGTCCCACTAAGGACAAGCAATTGAAGATCCTAAAGACAAATGTGCAGTGGCAAGAGTTGAGTATTTATACTACCCCAACCCTTATCCTAATTCTTACCCTAACCCTCTCCTTCCATTACCCTAACCCTCCTCTTGCATTAACCTAACCTTAACCCTCCCTTCCCCGAAGCCTGACCCTAAGACTTCCTTCTCTACAGCCTGACCCTAAGACTCCCTTTCCCACAGCCTAAACCCAAGACTCCCTTCCCCACAGCTTGACCCTAAGACTCCCTTCCACGCAGCCTAACCCTAAGAGTCCCTTTTATGCAGCATGATCTAAAGACTCCCCTACCCACAGACTAACCCTAAGACTCCTAATCCCAAAACTCCCCATAGACTCCCCTGTAATACTCACTTGTCCAGCGGGTCTGCGGCAGTGCGATTGGTCTGCGGTAGTGCGACGGGTCTGCTGCGACAGTTTTCGAATTAATGAATGGGTAAGTATGCCAAAAAATAAATACGGCGTACTTCCACATTCATTAATAAAATATTCTAATTAGTGCTATTTTTTTAATAGAGGCAACCAAAAAAATTCGCTTTTGGCTGTCTTTATTTCGGAGCACTTTCTGTACGGAGACTGCATCCCGTGCAGCTTAACCCTAAGTCTCTCTTCTCCGCAGCCTAAGACTCCCTTCCCTGCAGCCTAACCCTAATTCTCCCCTTCTAGGCTCCATCCCCTCCAAGCAATCTAACCCTAAGCCTCCCCTTCTGCCATCCATCCCCTCCAAACGGCCTAACCTTAAAACTACCCTAATAACATACATCCCCTCCCCGCACTAACCTGTCTAGCCGTCGCAGCATTGGGAACCGTCGGGTCCAGCGGGTGGTCCACGTTGGGTATTTTTTTTAATGAAGAAATATTCTAAAATACACACAGCCAACAATTAGTGTTGGCACTGTGGATATCTATAAAGGGATTGTGCACAAGTGCTTGCAATCCGGTTGCATTTCTATTTATATGTATTATTCTAGCATTATTTCTACTCTAGTAAATACTGATAAACAGAAAGTGTTTAATAAACTCTTTTTCTTTATTATAATTAATCAATCCATTAATCAATCTCACTTCTTAGGGGGTCCTATATTATCTTTTCCGATCATTTTGCCATTTATCTACTTACATTTCTTAAGACTTGTTTCACTTTCTTTTGCAACTTGTTTGCATTTTCTATTTTTGCTAATCTGATTTCCTTATGTATGTTTTACATTTATAGATACAGAACGACCCCTCAGTACCTCACATTTTAATGATTTTTTTCTTTTTATTCCTTTCCTTCCCTTTTAATTTAACCACATTGATTTAGACTTAGTTTTTTACATTTGTTAAATACGTGTATGTTTAAAAAAACATTTTAAAGACAATGGGCAGTATGCAGAGCTCTGGCCCCATTGCATTTGCGGCCGGAGTTTGCCAAAATGTGCTACTGCGCATGCGCAGTAATTTTGTAATGTAATCTACATTACTTGTTGCAACGTAGATTGCGTATACGCGGTCTTTAAGACTACTTGCAGCAAGTAACGTAGATTAAAAAAACATTCGAAATAGGGACAGCTGAAAAGATACTTTCGGCCGTCCCTATTTTGCAATCTGTAACATCGCAGCGGGGACTCGCAACGGTCACAGGGGGAATGTGGAGGGTGCAATCCGCTGTGGGTTTCAGTCTGAATGGGGTTGAGGGAGTGTCCATTCCGTCACCCCCTTTGGTGAAATCAGTTTATATAAAAACTGTTTAAATCAAGTAAGAGGCACCGGCAGAGGAGAGAGAGATAGTGTCTAGCTGGCAGAGCCAGGGTAAGTGGCTGGGAACATTCAAGGGGGGCTGCAGTGATGGCTGGGACAGACAAGTGGGGGCTACGATGGTAGCTGGGACATACAATGGAGGCTGCAGCGATGACTGGGGCATGCAAAGGGGCGGCAGTGATGGCTGGGACATACAAGGGGGGCTGCAATGATGGCTGGGACATATAAGGGGGGCTGCAATGATGGTTGTAAACATAAGGTCAGCTGAAGTGATGGCTGGGACATTCAAGGGGAACTGCAGTTATGACTGGGACATAAAAAGGGGGCGACAATGATGGCTGGGATATACAAGGGGACTGCAATAATAGCTGGACACATACAATGGAGCTGATATGATGGTGAGACATACAGGGGGGCTGCAGTGATGGATGGGACATACAAAGGGGGCTGCAATGATGGCTGGACACATAAGGGGGCTGCAGTGTTGGCCGGGACATTCAAGGGGTGCTGCAGTAATGACTGGGACATACAAAGGAACTGCAACAATGGCTGGGACAAACAAGGGGGACTGCAGTGATGACTGGGACATATAAAGGGGCTTATAGGATGGCTCTAGATATGTGAGGCGGCTGATAGGATGGCTGGGACATACAAGGTGGGTTTTATTTATCTACTTTAAACTATGTAAGTGTAAATCCATTAAGGCTATGCATATAATATTGACATTTTTATTTTGTTACTTTATGGCATTACTATTACCATTGCATTGAATAAATGGAATTATAATTCATGAGTGACAGTACCAAAAACATTACTAAACTCTTGTATGGAAGGAAGCCCATGGGGATGACACAACCCTAGTGATGTCACTGCTCAGATCAATAGTGTATCTAAATGCAGACTCTTACGTTGTTACTTCTAAATGAAAGCTGATCACACAAAATATAATACTTACCTAGGGATGATTTTCCACAAGGCTTTAGTGAGAATCCGGATATAACATTGTCTAGCTGCCTAATTTTTGTGGGCATTCCTTTACCAGAGTATTTGAAGTAGCAGACGTTCCTGGAAAAATAATACAAAGCAATGCATCCAGTTATGGCGACAAATAAAAGCACTAGTTATTATTTACATTTACTGTATAGCAACAACCAAGGACAGAGGTCCGGATTCACAGTTACGTAGTTTTTGACTTACGTACGTTGTTTTAGGAATTGAGCTACTATGCACGCGTAGTAGGTTATTTACGCTATCTACGTACCATTTCTGTAGGTAGATTGCTTAAGCGCAGCCTAAAGACCATGCTTACGCAATCTACCTACAGAAATGGTAGGTAAATAGTGTAAATAAGCTACTACGCATGCATAGTAGCTCAATTACTAAAACAGCGTACGTAAGACGAAAACTACATAACTGTGAATCCGGACCAATATCCACAAGTTACAATCCTATCAGTAAACCCTTTGCCATCTCTTTGTAAAGTCTACCAGTTGCCTGTTGGTAATGGAGGTCACCAATTAGCAAGGGACTATTTCTAAGAAAACTGATAGACTGGGTTCATCCACAGAAACCCCCCCCCCCTGTGCATTGTGATGCATATACTTTAACCATGTACATGCCCCATTTACCATACCGGAGGTTCACAGTGTGGAATTTCTCTGTCACATAGGTAAAGAACTGGCAGTGTTCATTGTTGGTGCAGTGTTCTCTACATTCTTCCTCACTCGTCACTTTAGAAATATTAAAGTTTGTTCCCATCATGTCGAATCCAGGATAAAACTTATCCCTGCAGGCTAGAGGAGTAGAAGAGAATATATATTTATACATTTAATGGCTGACAAATATTTAAGAATGTGTTCAGTTTATGAAGCAGTGGATGAAGGTGCAAAAGTTGACATCTAAGATTTTCCACCTGTGTGCCAAATATAAATGAAATGATTGTATTATGGGGTTCAAAACAGGTATAAAAATCAAGTCCAAACATTTGCTGGTTTGCTTGAGTTCATGGCATCCATGACAGAATTGAACATGCTGCAATGTTTGCCAGAACAAGTGACAATCAAATGCTTATTAATAGGATGATGGTCCAAGAATGCAGATATATGTAATTATTAGAAATGTGGAGACATCAGCTATGAGGGCCTCAGGAAGTTGCTAAGAAGTTGCTAAAACTTTTCTTGGCTACCTAGTGGCAGTGCATAGAGGAAGATTCAAGCTGCAGCCAATGCTGGAAGTGTAAATGGTTCTCTGTGGCGATCCTTATGACAAGCAAGGGAATATTTGATGACACACAGTTGCCATAACATATAAAAGTGCATTGCAATTAAAAGACAGCAGGAAATGAGTGATTGCTCTGCATTAAATATTGGAGAATAGCAGAGAGAGAAGAAACTACAAAGTAGACAGATGCTTTCTTTGCAGCCTTCATGTCATTTTAATGAATGGAGTCTTATGCCTGCAACTCTACATGCATGTCATGATGGGAATAGCTGACAGAAGTAGAGTGCTCAGTGATGAATGCAACCTGGTCAAACTCATAAATCCTGTGATGCCTAAAATCACATTTCTGCCTAGGTATTCAGATCTTTTGGAGATATTTAAAATAATGTGAAAATAATCATGATCAAATAACAATAGCTGCGCCTTATATTCATTGGGTCTCAGAACGTTTTAGCCATGATAAATAACGCAGGTTTTATATGTTTTTTGGGATGCTGGGGATATATTATATTATAAATCAGAAGATAATCTCTGTAGCCTGAAAATACACCTAATGCTGGAATGATTGCTTTATGTAAATCACAATGGCCCGGATACTTACTACCGCATAGCAGACTTCCATACGCTACATAAGGAAGTCTGCTTGAAAATGGTACGGCGCATTCTCTCTGCAATAGAGCGCAGCCGACCGATGCTGTGCTTCGCGCAGATCAGAGCCCAACCACCATGTGTAAGAGATGCATGTAAAGTGTACAGTAGAGGCTTGGCTAAGCCCTTGCATACAGTTCAGTGTTTGGCATGAAAGGGTTTCCATGCTGAATACTTAAGATAGGGTCCAGGTGGCGAATCCCCAATCCGCATGTAGGAGCGCAGGGGCAGTGCCCAGGGGGAAGTTCCCAGCTCTCCTACATGCGGGGCTGTGGATCAGCAATTCCGTATGATGCTAACGTGCAGGATTTCAGGGTAAGTATGAATCCGGACCAATGTCTTTATATATGAGAAGTAATAATAACAGCATCTACCCTCATGATTAATTGTATAAACGGATTAGACACATAAAATAGTAATGGTCAAATGAATCTGGTGGTGTAACAAAGCAACAAAAGACAAGTCTTTAAAGTGACATTTTCCACTTGGAACTGACACCGGGCTGAGGCTTTAATTCAGTAGATAAACAGACATATAGAACATAAATTTGAGGTGTAACAGAATCGAATAATTCGCTTATTCCCACTTTGATAGAATATGTTCCATTGATGTTGAATATTAAACATTATGGCGTTTCCGATGGCGATGGAAGAATGCAGCGCCCACATGTGCTATATTGGAAGGGATGTATATAAAATAGTACAAGGAGGGCATTCTAAGCCCTAATCCCGTGTACCAACCAGACTTCCGATATAAGCAATGGAAATGGCCGCATGGAAGACTGGATCCCCGCTGCTCTGCACAGCTATGAGTGAAGTGGTGACAGAAGTCCTACATTCAGAACATTTCTCAAATACAGTATGGACAAAAAACTGTTCAGTTTCCCCAAAAGAGCAAATTCTTACAGGTTATTCTCTTTGTGCAGTGTTTTAAGGAATATCCAGAGACTGCTCCCTTGTACAGCAATTTCGGTAGAGTCAACGTAGCGCTGTCCTTTAGAAAACATGCAAACCTGTGGCAGTAATGATAAAACTATCTTACTGGTAAGCAGCCATCAGAAGGATATGAGAATACTGTACATGATATTGTAGCTGTACTGCACATTCCCTGGCTATTACCGGACATTCCAATCCACTACATCACAAATACAACTGGCTACATTATTCATTTCCAATAACAACAGGCCGGAGGAAGGATTACAAAATGCCGGCCTTCTCCGCACACCGAGCACAGAAAACGCCCACATTTAAAAAGAGCGCATGTTCACAAATTACACATCTCATACGGATCTGGATACTCAGGAGCCAGTATTCCGCGCAGGGAGCGCTTCTGGTCGCACGGCAAGATGTGCCGTTGTGCGCAATTGTGTACACATGTTGGGAGGGGGCCATATGCAACTTGTACAGTAAAGGTTTGGTTAAGCCCTTACGTACGATTCTCAGTTATGCATTGGCTCGATGGATGCGTAACATGTAAGATAAGGTCCTGTGTCCGGATGTATGTACATGCAAGTGGTGAGTGGTCTCTCCTTGCACAGACAGACTTTAGGATCAGATGGAAATCCTCTCTGTGACCTTCCCTGCTGCTGCGGAAGGAGCTCTGACTCCTGGATCCAATCCAACATTATTTTCTAAGAAATATATAAATAAAAAGAGATAGATAGATAGATAGATATGAGATAGATAGATATGATATAGATAGATAGATAGATTTGATATAGATAGATATGATATAGATAGACAGACAGACAGACAGACAGATATGAGATAGATATGAGATAGATATGAGATAGATAGATGATAGATAGATAGATAGATAGATAGATAGATAGATAGATAGATAGATAGATAGATAGATATTGTGCACTGTATGATAATGTAGTACCTCTCCTTCTCTTTTGGCCAGCTTGCTGGTAGGTAAGAAAACATTAAGCATCGTGGGCTGAAAGTACAGACCAACTGACAATATTCAACATCTGGTGAAAAGACAGAACCATGGTCTCCGCCTTGAAAGAACACATCTTGCTCGAATCCCGGTATACAATCTTGTAAAAGAAAACAAATGCATTGCTCTTATCATATATTCACTCTTTTTATTATTAATTATTTCTTCTTCTGGAAAATGTATACAGAGCAAAGAGCAGCATAATACAGTATTGATTTATATACATAAGCATAGACTTGCAATGCATCTTGGGAAACAGTGGAGTCATAGAAAAATGACAGAATGAAGGCTATTTCTTTGCACAAATATCATGTTATCCATGTACATCCTTCTATAACTGAGGTAAATGTCATGTCTCTCTGCTGCGTATTTTCAGAGTCATAAAAAGGTTCTGTATTGCCCTAATGGCCAGGAGGACAAGGTCACACAATTTCTCCTCTTTCAGACACAGATAGCGCCCCTCAGCAGAATACAGCTCATCTTTTATGTCACACACTTCCTGTTATTATTCTGTATTTATGTAAGAAAACATTGACTATACCATGCTAGATATTACAAACCTAGTTTTAATAGTGAAAAGTTAATATGAGCCAATAACAAAATAACAGAAATAAATAAAATGTAACAGAAGGCTAGAGGCTGTTAATGTATTTTTAATTATAATGTTTTTAATGGCTTTCAAATTTCCTTGTTGACAAATGCTTATGTAATTTAACACATGAAAGTGTTCTATTTACATTACCACTTATTTGCTTAACAGTTTCATAATAAAAAAAACAAGATTATGTTTTTATAAACAGTTAATTTATTCCAATTAAAGACAAACTGAAACTTTACTTACCTCCACAAATAACAGTGAAGAAAAAGAAGCAATGTGCCACTGTATAGTATAAATTCATCCTAAAAAAGCAAAATATATTCTACACTTCAGTCTGGTATGAACATCACACATTATATAAAGTGTTATTAAAACATGCGTTGTTACAAATAAATAATGTATTTATTTTAGCTATAAACGTCAATCAATTTTCTTAGATTATATTTTTAGAATTTTCATTATTTTAATATGAAAGCAGAAAGGTTATTTTACCTGATTTTTTTGTGCTGATTTTTGTCCTAGGCTCTGACAGTTTTCTACCTTTACCATCCAAGCTCTACTTTTATTTTTTTACTTCCTAAAAAGGGGCATGTTTACTTTTCATTACAACATTGTGTGGGAACAATGTTTAACAGGCTATGGTGCAATTCAGTGTTTGGCTTTGTAACTAGCTCATATGCAGAGTCAGGGATGACAAACCGAACCTTTCATTCAGAAAATCCCTGTGTAGCAGTAAGCTAAACAGGTTAAAAACTATCAGCAGCTTCTTTATAATCTTTATACATTATAGAGATTCCCAAATATTTTTCAATATCAATCAGAATCTATCAGTTAATCAAAGGATGAATGTTTAATGTAATGTAATTCCATCATGACATCAAGGGTTGTTTGATACAATAAACCATTTAGTTTTATTTTCGGCATAATGGGCCTGATTCGGTTTTCTGAGTCACAATGCCGCATGCAGGAAGACGGGGCCCTCCCTCTGCTTTCCTACGTGTGGATAGTGGATCACTATCCTTGCACTTTGTGCAACCTTAAATATTTTGTACGCATATCTGTAATTATAGCATTGTGTATAAGGGCTAAAAACAGTCCTTGCTGTAGAATTTAAATGCCAAAACCATATGTATGTCTTGCACATGGTGGGTGGTCTGGCCTTTCGGTGGCTGATTTGCACACATAATGCAGCATCAGGTGCCTATGATCCATTGTGGAAGTATAGGTGGTGCGCATGTGCAGTACCTATACAGAGCTGATTTACTTACATTGGGCCGGATCCAGAACTAGTTCAATAAACAGTAGTCTTTTAGACCGCATATACGCAATCTACGCATGAAAATGATACGCAGATTACGTACAATAGCTACTACGCATGCGCAGCAGCTACTGTTCATTGAACTACGTCCGTCTATGGAAGACGGACGTAATTCTGGATCCGGCCCATTGTGTAAATCAGCTCTCTTTATTAGTTCTGGATCCAAATGTCTCTATTATTGCTTATAGTCATTACACATCCTGTCTGCCAAAGAAGGAGTAAGGTTCAAGTTGGAGTGTTGCTCTGTTTTACTATTTATTATTATGTTATAAATGTAATTTATTTACTTATGATAAAAGTCTCTTATCTTTATAAGCAATATCTTGTCAAGATATAGAGTGATGCCTGTCAGGTTGGGCTTAAGCTTTTTTTATCTATCAATCTCTACAATCTGGTACTGGTTGCTTCACATTCCTCATAGCAGTTTAAAGCTGGCCACAAGCTACAACTATTATTATAGGTCATAGCAGAAAGGTTTCATATGTGCACCACACGCCTTGTCTGCTATCAGCATTACCCGAGGATGATGAGGATAGGCTGCCGAGATTGACAAGCTGCCCAAGCAGCTACTTGGCTGGCTGTAAGGCCAGCAGAGATTTATCCCCAGTGTATGGCATCTCTATCTCCTGGTCAGTGTTTCCCCATCTTGCTGACTTCCTTATCGCCATGTACAGCACTAATAAAGTAATGGAAGCTGCGTTTCTCTGACTGTGCAGCCTTGTAGAGCTACAGAACGTTCATTACTTTATTACAATTACAATTATTTAAAAAATAGTCCCTCGCTACACGATATTGGTATCCTGGGTCCGATATATTTTGGGAAAGACAAAATATAAAATTCAAGAATTTTATGACAATCTTTTCTACACTCTTCAGAGCTTATTGGTCAACTCATGTGATAACTGGATAATAGTGTATGGCTAAGAACCACGGTCCGGATCCTAACTGGAGGTCAAACACTTCCTCTGTCACTCCCCTCCATTGTGCAGGGTTTAAGGCAGTCTTAGGTCACACGTGTGGATCAGCAGCCCACTCAACCACTGATCCACGTGTAAGCCCTTAATCCCACCCACACTGTAAAATTTAAGTGCTCCCCCCACCCCCTGCCCTCTTATGGAAACTTCCGTACGTATGGAGATTTGTCATGTATAATATGGCATGCGCATCTGCGGAATTCAGCTGTCATTAGTAAGTGTGGATCCGGCCCCATGTGTTTAGATAGCGTGTTGACTAAAGATATAATTTCTTTATTGTGTTATTTAGATAAAAAAAATGTACCTCTCTCACCTTGGCAACCAAGCTCCCACATCTGACCAAACAATTGTTGCTCGTAGTGTCTTTTTATTCTAGCATTGCTCTTTATACAAATGCACATTTTGCAGGTCTCTCTCATGGTAACTAAAAACTCTGGACCACATTCATGCAGGGAAAATACTTTGCTTTTGATTATTGCACACAGATACTGACCAGCTTCCCTTTACTCCGTTATACTGCTTTCCTGGGTTTTTATGCCAAGTTTTTTTTTATCC
>WWET01001627.1:84451-102711 GCA_011038615.1 Limnodynastes dumerilii
ACCCGAACCCCCCCCCCATGTATTTACTGCATGAACGGAGGTCTGTCAGTCTGCATGGAACTCCCCGTCGCTCTCCTCTCTCGTGCGGACTTTAGGTCACTAAGCCACCCGTGCGGATCAGCTGTCTCTACAACTGCACAATATGTATCCCACAGTTTTCCAGCAGATGTTTTGCAAGTTGCGGCTCATTGCGCATTGGAGTAACACACTGCCTCAAACTATGCGTATACACCCACTGGCTCACATTTCTAGTGCTTTATTTCAAACACATTTTTAGGCGGCAGAAGATGCCACTATTACCATAATCACACTAAGGACAGCGAAGATGGGAATAAGCATAAAGTGCACCTATTCCCGTCTATTATAGTAAGAAAACTTAGTGGATTTTAACACGCACCTCTATGGGGTGCGTATAAAAATCTGCTCTGTAAATTCGAGAAAAAGCACCCTGACCAGGCATCGCAGAGAATTGAATGCAGGTTATTCTGCTAAAGTCAGATTCTTACATTATTTATTATTATTATTATTATTATTATTATTACGGTTGCTATTATTATTATTATTTTTATATACAGGTACTCCTCACTTAACGTCCGAGTTCCGTTCCTACGACTCGGTCGTTAAGTGAATTGGTCGCTAAGTGAGTACAGTGCTGTAATATGCACCTTCGTGTATTGTAATCATTGTTAGTGATTCTGAGTAAAGAAATAGACTAAAGAAAACTGTGTTTTAAGTTTGCTTTACTTTGCATAACGGAGGACAATACAGTAACTGAGTGTGGGCTACGTCACGTCGCAAGGGCAGAGGTCATTAGCGCATTAATTTCCCCTGTTGATGAGTGGCGGGATGCTGGATGTAAAGGTCATAAATTCGAACGCTTGTTAAATAGGTAGGATATTAAGTGAGGAGTACCTGTATTTACAAAGTACACAAAATATCTGTTACAATATGTCCAGGTTTGTGCTCTGTGATCTACTTGTAATAAGAAGTCTCATCTACTTGTTACATAGTTACATAGTTGATGAGGTTGAAAAAAGACAACAGTCCATCAAGTTCAACCTATTTGGATCTCCTGCAATCCCTATCTTTATGTTTGAAGTTAATCCATATAAAGCAACCTCCAAACTGTTACAATCATAAAAAAATAAAAAAATAAAAATCCCTGCTGACCCAAGATGGCCGTCCTATTACTCCCTGGCTCCACTACTGTCCTTTATTTAAATTAGCGGTCCTGGTAACCCTGGTAACAGTCTTCCCTTGCATCTATGCCCCTTTTTATGCATACCAATACTTTATTGGGCCTTGCAGCTGCTGCTTGACATTGAGCACTATTGCTAAGTCTATTGTCCACAAGCACTCCCAAATCCTTCTCCATTAAAGAATCCCCTAAATTTACCCCATTTATGTGGCCGCTATGTGGCCGTCATTAATTGTCATCTAAAGTCACTGTGGTGTCCGCTTTTGGATCCCCATCTACTTGTAATAAGAAGTCCCATCTACTTGTAATAAGAAGTCCCATCTACTTGTAATAAGAAGTCCCATCTACTTGTAATAAGAAGTCCCATCTACTTGTAATAAGAAGTCCCATCTACTTGTAATAAGAAGTCCCATCTACTTGTAATAAGAAGTCCCATCTACTTGTAATAAGAAGTCCCATCTACTTGTAATAAGAAGTCCCATCTACTTGTAATAAGAAGTCCCATCTACTTGTAATAAGAAGTCCCATCTACTTGTAATAAGAAGTCCCATCTACTTGTAATAAGAAGTCCCATCTACTTGTAATAAGAAGTCCCATCTACTTGTAATAAGAAGTCCCATCTACTTGTAATAAGAAGTCCCATCTACTTGTAATAAGAAGTCCCATCTACTTGTAATAAGAAGTCCCATCTACTTGTAATAAGAAGTCCCATCTACTTGTAATAAGAAGTCCCATCTACTTGTAATAAGAAGTCCCATCTACTTGTAATAAGAAGTCCCATCTACTTGTAATAAGAAGTCCCATCTACTTGTAATAAGAAGTCCCATCTACTTGTAATAAGAAGTCCCATCTACTTGTAATAAGAAGTCCCATCTACTTGTAATAAGAAGTCCCATCTACTTGTAATAAGAAGTCCCATCTACTTGTAATAAGAAGTCCCATCTACTTGTAATAAGAAGTCCCATCTACTTGTAATAAGAAGTCCCATCTACTTGTAATAAGAAGTCCCATCTACTTGTAATAAGAAGTCCCATCTACTTGTAATAAGAAGTCCCATCTACTTGTAATAAGAAGTCCCATCTACTTGTAATAAGAAGTCCCATCTACTTGTAATAAGAAGTCCCATCTACTTGTAATAAGAAGTCCCATCTACTTGTAATAAGAAGTCCCATCTACTTGTAATAAGAAGTCCCATCTACTTGTAATAAGAAGTCCCATCTACTTGTAATAAGAAGTCCCATCTACTTGTAATAAGAAGTCCCATCTACTTGTAATAAGAAGTCCCATCTACTTGTAATAAGAAGTCCCATCTACTTGTAATAAGAAGTCCCATCTACTTGTAATAAGAAGTCCCATCTATTTGTAGTAAGAAGTTCCGCCTATTTGTAGTAAGAAGTCCCGCCTATTTGTAGTAAGAAGTCCCGCCTATTTGTAATGAGAAGCCTATTGCAACACCGCCCCTCTTTTGGAAGGCAAAAAAAAGTCCTCTTAACCCTGATGGTTCCAAATGCGTTGTGATCGGGTAGCACGGATGCATGGTCATGCACACAACGGAAAAGCGTCCATAAGCCATTCTGATGTATGGAAATTAAGGTAATATCGGATTTCAGAATCCAGTCCATAATCAGGATCTTATTCCTGTGTTATTTATCTCATCTTGTATTTAACTTCATATAAAATACAGCAATGGACCGGATCCTGCGCAGAGGAAACGAGGATTTGATGCCGGGTGATGACTGTATCCAGTCATCCATACAGTTGAGGGCGGGTCACTCCCCTCACCCACACAGATTTACAATCCCGGAAGCTCACTTACAATGGGGATGGCTCAGTACTCTGGGGGTGCATACACGTCCTCACTGTACAATCTACATACCGCTCCTCCCAAATGCGTGCACTTACAGTATGGAAATCTGGATCAGGAGTATCTAGATCCATAATGGAGCTCTGGCCAGTGTGCATGCGCAAATGCAAAATTCTGTCTCTTTTAGATACTTGCAATTAGAGAAAGTCTATTATGCTTAAATCTAGAACCAGTCTATGGATATGATCATTCGCTTGAATGCATTGATACATACTCATAAATAGCTTTGATGTATTCAGAATCACTGTTGCTCTGTGCTTGAATTTTCCTACCCATGGCTGTCTCTATAGAATGAGAAAAAAAAAAGATTTGTTTTAATAAAAATGCCTGACAACATATGTAACAGATTCTGAGTCAGAGGGATTGCCGCAGGATTGGGATAATCCTGTGTATTAGTCAGGGATGCCACAAGCCTCAAGTCCCTTGCAGGAGATTTGCCGGCTCTCCCGGGATTCCGGGAGAACTGCACGAACTTCGGGAGTCTCCCGGACATTTTGGGAGAGTCGGCAACCATGGTATTAGTGTAATATAGCATCATAGAACTATATAAGTTACAGCAGCAATGCCAGATAAAGGGTTGTTTACTCATTAGTAGTTTCTACTTTAGGGGGAGATGTTCAGCTTCTGGAATGAAGGACACATCTGTCCCTGCAGGACATAGGGCCTGATCCAGAGCTACAGCCGCAAGCGATCGTACGCCGATCGTAAGCGAAAATTCGGCAGAAAAAACGCACTACGCATGTGCAGTATGATAACTTCCGGTCGACCGAAGGACATGAGCGTACAGCGAGCGTATTTTCAGAGTATTTTTCGCTCAAGGGGCGTGCGTTTTGTACGACGATAGTCTGGACGCTCGAGTTACTACACAGAGGCGGGGATAGCCATTTAAATTGTACAGTATGGGCGTGCTAAGCCCCGTACGACCAGCGTATCGGTACGAAAATTCGCACGTACGCTGGAAAATCTTAGGGTAGGGTTCAGCCGCCGTAAGCAGGTACAATCAATGGGAGTGTTATGGGCGTGAAAGTTTATACGCCCGGGCGAACGTACGCTACGCTCGCAGGCGATTGCGGTCGTAGGTCTGGATCAGGCCCATAGTGTCAGCCTCTACACAGCTCACTGAACACCCACTAAATCTTTCTCATTTTACACTTTGCATCTAAGTAATTTTATTTAGTGATTCAGACTGTAATGCAATTTTTACAAGACTGTTATGATTAGAATGGGTGGGATATGGGTGTCCAAAGATTGGAAAGCCAACAGTAAACCTGAAGATACAAAACTGTGATAGGGCTTTCCTCTATCTGACAGGGTTATTAACTCGACATGTAAAATATTGTAATGGCAACACTTACGGTGTTTAGTATTGCAATAATATTAACTTCAGCCTGAATTACTAATTACTAATCCAACCCCTGAGTACTAATTGACCAATTACTTACCTGCAGGTCCAGCGAAGGATGGCAGGACAAAGCTTTAGCAGTGATCAAGAGAGAGAGAGTGGAGAAGCGGACAGGACAGACTGAAGGAAGATGGGACAGAAGGACAATAAGGGATAGAAGAAGAAAGACACAGGGAGATGGACAGACAGAAGAGAGCAGTAAGGAGAGACACAGGAACAGGGATAAAATAAGGAATTACATTTTTTAGAAATAGATTTAGTTTTTTAAAATGCCGCTGTTAGAAGGGGCACCGTGCCAAGTATTTAGCTGTCAAACATGTTGCCCCTGCTGACATAACATTTGTAGAATTTTTTGATTGTCGTCATAGAACCTTTGACTAGATTATTAGTAACAGTGATATGAATGTTATTCTTCTTGTTTGTATTCCACTGCTCCAAATGTCAACAAGACAAATCAGTCAGTATCACATTTCAGAAGAAGGTCAAAGAGAACAAAATTTCTAAATGCTGTTTTTCTTTATAGACCAGTTGTGTTATATGATTATACCAACAGTGACAGCATTACACTATAATAACATATTAATAGATAAACATCATAAAACCTCATCTTCACAACTCAATCCACACCTGCAGGCAACGTGTAGCGAACCAGGTGTTAAGAAGCTACTAGTCTCATCATGCTTTACATATTTTTCTCCTGTTGTAAATGACCTCCCAATGTTTTCTCATGATATGTATACTTTAACTGTGCCTTACCACATATTATGTCAAGAGCACAAAGTGTTACATCCATGAAGCAGTTAAAAGAGCCTTTGCCAGCACGATTCTTGAGTTTCTCCACCAACACTTGTGATTGCTCGTTCATAACTTCCAGGAATTCAGAAAGAATTGCGAAATGGAATGTTGGCGTTATCATCTTTCTTCTGGAGCGCCACTTCTCTCCAGTGCTAGAATTTAATGAATTAATGAAATTCAAAGGTCAACCAAAATAATAAACACAATAACCAACTGCTGAATTTACATTTGATATAGCGTGAAAATGAAACCAGTAATATTAAAGAATTTATATTGACACTTGTTACTTATCTCATATGGCAAGAGAACAATTTCTGTAGCTGTGGTAAGTGTTGGCATAGGAATCGTGTTAGGAGAGCGACATTGATAAATAGGCTTAACATGTCAGCAGATCTCATAACGACATTATTCTCAAAAATACAAAAAAAAACAAAAAAACATTTTTTACAGGTAATTTAACAATCAATAAACACTGATGTTGCCAGTTTTAGTGAGAAATTGTTTTAGTGGCAGTGCTTGACACACCCATGGGTGGAGTTATGCACAGGACACATCCCTTTGGCGGTACAGGACACACCTCTTTGGTGCAGCGCATTGATAATGCTATCACAATCCCTGATATTCATTTGCAAAAGTTGGCAACCATGAGTTTCTTCAGAATTCTGGATTGGTGTGCAGATCGTTGGCACACCTATGCTATACATTGTAATACTAATCCCTGCCTCTGTCAATGTCATTGGGCTGTATTTACACCTAAGAAGCTTTGGCTTCTCAGGTGCATAGATTTGCGAAATGACCTAATACGCATGCGTCGTAGGTCATTAACGCAATCTACAAACCAGTTAGTTGTTTAGTTAGAAAAAAAACGCAGCCTACCGGGGAGTGTTTAGGTAGAAGTGGGAGGGATTTAGATTAGCCAGAGAGAGCGGGGGGAAGGCGGGGAAAGGCATTGTCCGTGCATTTCCTTCTTTAAAAGGACTACGCATGGTAAGATAAGGTAGCCCTATGACACTTAAGAAGAAAACAACGCACGGACAATGGACACGGAGAATTTAGGTACCAAAAAAGGAGGGGGCGGGTTATGGACTGCACCAGTGAGTTGGGTACGGTTCTGTCCGCACCTAACTCACTCTTAGATGTGAAAACGGCCCATTGCTCTTAAGTCTGGATTTTTTCTGATCAAGTAACACAAATGTGTATGTATGTGCAGGACGCACTGGTAGGTGAAATGCAATGCAGGCACACTGAGCTGTGAAAAGGTATGGATATGGAAATGTATAAAGTGCAATACTGGAATTTTACCATAAATAAAAGTTTTAAAGCTTCCAAAAAGACAAGACAGGGTTCTATAACAAATCAATGGAGTCATTGCAAATGGGAACTTAGGACCTGATCCAGACTTCCGCCGCCTGCTGTATTTACATGTGTAATATTGACATTTCTGCCGATCTGCGCATGGGCCGGGCAGATGTTGCCCAGGGTAGTTAGGGAAACCCGTTCGTTAGGATCGGGTGTCCCTAACTGTTGCATAGTTACTGCGAGGGGGACAGGGGGAGGTAAGCTAATGAGGGCGGGTTAGGACACTTACGCTTCTGTGGCCGGCGTATTTACACACCGGCTGAAGTTAGGGTAGCCTTCAGATGGCGTAACAGTGTGTATTTATGCCGGCCACAGGGGGAGTGTCAGGGGGACTGCATGCTGATACGCTGTGCGTTAGTACGCACAGTGCATCAGCAGAACTCTGGATCAGGCCCTTAGGGTATATGGTCAGGGAAGGGAATTGAATACATTTTCTGCCTTTCTTGTAGCAATGAGTGTTACAGATATAAAACATAAATATATATTTACCTTGTTAAAAGTCCTAAACCAAGCCAAGGGTGAAGAAATTTGTATGCAAATGATTTGTCCATGTGTTTGGAAGTGCTCAGTATTGGCTACAAAATAGACAACAAGAACAGAGAAAGGTGTTATATTCAGCCTTTTATCAGTCTTTCCAATGTTAGAAAAAAGGAATGATAGCTTTCTGTAAATAACAGTAATTCATGTCAGCCCAGCACCAGCAATTGTCACATTCAGCTCTTTACAGATTATATGGCAATGACCATCTATTTATCTACATTACATTGCTGGCTCATGTGAGTACATATAAGATTGTAATCAAGCACAGTGATCTAAGCCAAATTATTGCAGTTGATTTATACAATAATGTCATTTTAGGGCTAAGTGGAAGACAGCAAAATAAATGGAGTATTCGCATTATAGATCTGGGGTTGTGTCCTCAAAGCTAATATTCTAGTTACAGGCAGTAAAACTAAAACAAGAAGAGAGGATGTGCTCAGAGTAGTGTGTGTAAGAATTCTGGAGGTGCATTAGAATGGGAGGCATAATTCCAAGGAGGGTAAGTTATTATTAGATGGGTTGTCAAAAAACATTGAAAGGTAGAGGGAGATTGGGAGAATTTGAGGCACAGATCACGGGTACAAGGTGAGACTATTTTAGACATGATATTTGAAATATATAAAAGGGTGTTGTTGTGAATAGGTGTCTGGTGGGTGAGATCCATTTTTGCGCGGGGTTGCGTGCATATTTTTAGGAGCGGATTAACTGTGCATGCGTAGTAACTTTTTCCATGCTAATTACATAGTATTTAAACACATAAGTACTTTGGGCACGGACTTGTGTCACACGCCGCTGCATTGCCACGGCAGCATGCGAGCCCGGCCTCCTCTCTCAACCCTGTCAGTCGTACATCTCCTCCCCGCCCTCCGGGCTTACGTATTAGGCGTTTCCAGGCAACCTGGAACGCTCTTTTTGCCTGTTGGGCCGGCGTCCAGGACGTTTCCTGGTAACAGTGATACCGGCCTATCCGCTCATTTGCATGAACTCCCTCTCCCATTGGAGCCTCTCTCCTTTAAAGATCCGGCACTGTCATTGCGGCGGTGCCGGTTATAGCTTCCCTTGGTGGTTTATAGCCTGCTGCCTTGTTTCTTTGATCTTGAGTGCCCCATCGTTATCCTTCCTTGTACCTTGCAGTGCTCCTTGGGTTTTGCTTCCCACTCTCTCTCTCTCTCTCCCACCTTGTTGTTAAACCCTTGTTGTATTTAACCCATCCTGTTCCTGAGAGTTTGTCTATGTGATCCCTTTGGGATTTCTCCTAAATGATTGAGTGTGTGAGTTCCCTTGTTCGTTTAGTTTGTCTTGTCCAGTGCTGTTAACCCCATTCTGTCTGTTATCTGTTTGGTGTTGTTTGTTTCAGGCCAGTCTGACTCTGACTCTTCCCGCTTCCTTTCTTCTCTCTCCTCTCTACTCTTCTGTTTTCTTCTTTGCTTCATTCTTCCCCTCCTGGGGGTCGTTGCTGGGGCCGCAGCCAAAACTATCCCCACCTTCAGGGGCTCTAGTGAAAACCAGGCCCTAGCTAGACTCCACGCCCTGGTGGTGGCGTCTGTCTCTTACCTTCCAGGTACTCAAGTACTCTGCTTGGAATCCAGTGGTACCATAACAACTTGTGAATCGCACTTAGTGATATATGTATGGAGGGGCGTGTTTTTTTTTGGCGTACGGTAGAAGGTATGTGAAAGTGGGCGCGGGGGAATGTAAATGGACATTTGAGGGCGTGGTTAGATAAATACGCTTGTACGTAAGTAACATACGTGCGAAAGTACACACGTAGAGTTAAGAGTGCCCTATGGAGGCGTATGTCACCGAAAACCCGTCCAGGCGAGGGGAGTGTCATGGATGTTGCCTCGCTATGTGCGTGTGTAAAAACGCGTACGTAGTGAATATGGATCTGTGAATCCGGTCCTAGGGGTGTAATACACAGCAAAATGGAATCTCCAAATCCAGTCCAATATATACAATATATAGAGCCATTTGGTGAAAGCAGGTGGTCATAGATTAAAGAAAATATTGGACCTCTTATTAGTTCTACTGATATTTCTAATAATTCAGTTACTGGATCTAAAGTTCACTAATGCAGGTAAGTGGTTCATACCCCTCTATTAGGAACAGTACTATAGCCTTGAATGAAAATATTTCCATAGAAGCTCTTAGTCATTTTATGATAACTGAAATGACTGATAAGGGTAATCAGTAAAAGACAACATGTTACAGGCAGAGCACGGCTGTCTTTATAAATGATTAAGACAATGACATGTAAATATCATAATCTATGGATGACAGAGAGTGCACCTAACCCTCCATGATTCGCAGCTTAACCGTATCTTTCCCTTTAAGCGTTAACCCTATACCCGCTTAAGCCACCGCATTCTATCCCTAATCGCCACCGCTGCTTCTTGCTATTGGGAACAGGGACATAGATACCTGGGGCCAGATTTACTAAGCTGCGGGTTTGGAAAAGAGATGTTGCTTATAGCAACCAATCAGATTCTAGCTCTCACTTTCTATTTACATACAAGAGAATATCAGCTAAAATCTGACTGGTTGCTATGGGCAACATCTCCACTTTTCCAAACCCACAGCTTAGTAAATCTGGCCCCTGGTCCCAATAGTAATTTTATCATTTCAGTCTACTGCATTTCAGACAATGATACAGCTGATTGGTGGCATGTTCGAAATTCCTTGGATCGACAACCACATCCCTGTCGTCTGATACACTTAATACAACAGAATTGGGAATGTCTGCCTCCTTGTATGTTTGGTACACTTGACAGAGATGCAAGGTAAAAGTCAGGTATCATAATATTGAATGTAATGTACCATAACATACTTTGTAGTAACGACCTTTGCGATCAGTTAGCATTACAGATGGAATCCAGACCAAAGGTTGGTTAGTATTTGCAACTAGAGCCATGTAATACTGAGAATTGAACCTCCAGTTTACAGTGAATAGTAACATAGGACATATTTCTTTGATTCTGTCCCTAAAAAAACCATCATATCTACTGGCTGTCTATGTGGCGGTGACACTTACTATTAGCCCTGTCTTTTAGTCACTTTGGACTGAATTCATACTTACCCATAGCTTCTGTATGGTAGCCCCCACTGCAGAGGCTTTCATTCAGAATTTGTGATCCAAGAGCCCACATGTAGGAAAGCAGGGCCCCGCCAACTGCCCCCCGGGCACTCCCCCTGCTCTCCTAGTGCAGACTGTGGGTTCGCCAGCAGGACTCTACCTTATGAATTCTGCACGGAAACCCCTCCATGCGGAATATTGCATTGTACATAATGGCTTAGCTCATCCTCTACTGTACGATTTATATGCCTCTGCCCACCCCCCATGTGTATCTCCTACACATTGGGGAGGGGGCTCAGATCTGTACAGAGCTCAGCATCGGTCGGCTGCGCTCCGTTGTAGAGATTTTGGTACTGCACATACACAGTACCATTTTCCAGCAGACTTCCATATGTAGCGTATGGAATTCTTTTTTGCGGTATTAGGTTAGAATCCGGGCCTTTGTGGCTACAATCTGAAATTGATTTATTCTACAGAATTGCTGTTTTAGTAAATAAATTTGACTCACCTCCACCGTTTCTGCATGATACAATATCAGGAACGGCATTGGACCAATCCAAAGTTTAATCAGTGGAAGGTTTCTCAGCACTTCTGTGTATTCAATAATTTGTTTAAAGAAATCTAGGGAAAAAAATAGTATTTATAATAAATGGGTACAGACCTATCACCTAGGGTCTTTGAATGAGATTGTGGTTTAAAAATGTTTGGCCTCACTGTAGAAATATCTAAGTGGGTATGTAGAGGTGACAAATAATAATTAGCTGAACTTTAGCTATGTTGTTTGAGTTGTGTTTGTGTTGGGTATTTATTTATCTTTGAATTTTATCTCTCTCCTTCCCTCCATCCTAGCATTTAGTAAAAACACAGCACTGGAGATATAACATTTGTCTCCTGTGCTGAGCTCAGCCTCTTTAAACCCTGTGGACCCAACAGTCTCTATGAAGTCAGAGTGGTTACAGGATTTAACAAGAGAAGGAAAGCCTAGTCTATTTGGTCTGGATGGGTGCCCAGAAAGACTAAGTGCATACCTTACCTGTCTCAAGGGGTGGGGCTTATGGGAAAATGGGCAGAGTTTTGCAAATTTGTGGGTGGCGTATGGACTGGACTGTGTGTAGTTTGGTTGGGATAGGGCAGAGTTTTGGTGGGACTGAACAGGGCTTATTTTGTCCTAATTTTGGGATTCTAAATGTTGGGAGCTCTGTACAGGACCACCATCAGAATTTGTGGGGCCTTGGATGCATAATCGGTAATGGCACATGGGGATGCATGGGGATGGTGCACCACAAAGCTGAGTTAGCATTATGTCGGTGCGCAGGGAAGTTCTTCCTTGAATGAACATACAGCGAGTACCAGTGGTAGTATACATCTGATACCTGCTGTTGCAGAGCAAAGAGAAGTATTAACAGCTCCATTAGCTCTGGGCCCAGTCCCGGCTGAAGGTGACTCTGGCTATGTATGCTAAGGGGAAATGACAACTTACAAACCCAGCTCATCCCATCTGGTAAAAGTGTCATTGCTATTAAGTCTGGATGGGCTTTCCATGCAGCTCTGAGCATGTACACTGTGAACATTGGCCAAGATACAAATAAACCAGGGTTGCCGACTCTCCCGGAATGTCCGGGAGAGTCACGAAATTCGGGCAGTTATCCCGGGAGAGCCTGCAAATCTCTCGCAAGTGAGTTGAGGCCCATGGTTTCATGGAAACTACGGTCTCAAGTCCTGCCCCCTGCCTAGCAACACTAGTATACTAGTGTTGCTATGGACAGGAAGGGCTTGATGACACAATTTGCGCCATCAAGCACCATTCCGATCCCAATTTTACCTAAAAACGGGTAAGTATTTGTCAGGGGGCAGGGCTTAATGACGCGATTTGCATAAATCGTGTCATTAAGCCCTGCACCCTGCATGCATCGCTAGCTTCCCTCCGGGATCTCCCAGAGGGAAGCTGGTAAAAGTCGGCTACCCTCAAATAAACCATGCAAAACCACAAGTCACTCTGTTAAAGGCTATTATACATTTGCAAAGGCACCAAATTTCTTTGGTTGAAAATGACTCCTGTCACTAATTGTGTTTAAATTAACTGCCCCTTTTTAGTGGATTTAAACGGAATAATATAGCACTCAGTGTAGTGCTTACTCACACAAATCTGAACATATGTACCACTAGTAAAGCACCTTACACTCACTTTTCAAAATATACAGCAACATTAATGGAGCTAATAAATGCAGTGCCCTGTAAAAGACATAGGAGACCTAGCGAGAGGTATAGCATATGGCATAAAGTACAAAGGTTTTCTGCATCTGTAGCACCTGGTGAGCTGCATTTCTAGCTGTCACATGTAAAACAAATAAACAGAACAGTGACCTACAGCCCTGGTGAGAGCACATTGCATAATGTTGGTTAATATGAATGTACAGGATAAATACAGGTATAACTAGTATAAATTACAGTAGAACCTGGTCTTTCTTCCAAGCAATATGTTAATAAATAATTTAAATAATAGGGTTGATTATTGGAACATAACCTATATATGTTATTATATAACCTGTAGGGCACTTATCTATGTACTTCCACAGCTAAAATGCTGAGTGCCCACAAACTATTACAACTACTGTACCTCCTCCATTTGGTTTAAGCTGCAGCGCGTCTCCCAGAAGAGGGTAATTGGGTCCCACTCCTGGAATTGGCTTCATTATTTTCCATTTCCGAATGTAGTCAGCCAGGAGAGGGATTGTGGAGAATAACAGTATAGTCAGCAGCACTACAGCAGTAGAGAGCCAGACCAGCAGATGCACATCCCCTCTCAGATCCATTTGTTGCTGTATGTTTCCTCGCAACCAGAGATGAGTAGCAGATGATGGCTGTGTCCCTGTGTGTTTATAATATGCACAGTTCCTCTACTCTATTTCCTGTGCTTGTCATGAACAGCCTCCTCCAGCCTCTGTTTCCTCATTGTCATCCACAGCAAGAAGGGAGGGCTGATCTCACATTACTGCTGCATACCTTACCCTGCAGATGTGCTTTGTACTGGTAGATTTCTTCATATACCTTGTACTGTTTATCTGACAGAGATTTACAGATATAAGATAGTTATTTATTTAACGTTCATAAAGATATTACATCTTTTCAGTTTTTGTATAGAAAACCCAAAGCGCTTGTCTGTAGCATATATCCTATAATGAATTTATTGTTGTAATAACAAGAGAGGTCTACACATAGACCAACAATAAGTAAAAAACACTTTAAAACATAGTTGATATATATCTAATAGGGCTACTACCAACACACCATCTAAAACATGATCAAAGTATGATTATTAAAAGCATCAGTAAACAATGTCCAAATATTAGGACCACATAAATGGTTTTGATTCCAGAGTAAAAGCTTCAAGAGATGTAATTATGATGTCCTAATAAATGGAACGATGCTAACTAGGTCAGCAAGCACAGCGTGAGCAAAGTTCACAATTTAGTAGAATGTCTCTTTAAGATCTTTATAAGAAACTCTTAAATGATAAACGGCAGATGAATCCTCAGACACCATCCATACCACACACAATCATAAATAAATACACGGACACCAAAGCTGTGGTTGAAAAGGGTACATGGTTTATTTAAAATAAGGGCCAACCGTCAATTGAATGTATTAGACTATATAATTTTGGTAGCTCCGTAAATTAGTGTTAGATAGCTCACTAGCAAATAGGGGGGTTCGGCCTACACTCCCAACCCCAACTATACCACCCCAACAAAATGTCTATTGACAAAGATGCCCCCTCGAGACTGGTCTTCCAGCAAGAACACCTTAAATGATTTCACACTGCCCACCCCGCCACCTAAAAACCACTCCAAGTCCCATATTGTATGGTCTACCAAGTCATTAACGCCGAGATAAATTATCACCACATTTGGGTTACCAAAAGCCTAAAATGCCCTATGCATGAGATGCAAGAGAAGCTTCCACCTCATACCTTTAAAGCCCAACCATTCCACCCCCCAGCCAGGCAGCCATTGCATGTCCTCCTCAAAAAACAAAAGAATGCCCCATAATCCAGGCCCTTCTATAATCGGGTGTGCAACCTGCAATAAAATAATCAGAAAATGCCCCATTATTAATGTTATGAAACGAACAGGACACAGAAGACTACAGCTACCCTGCACCTCGTTTCACACGGGGCTGGATCCAGACCTTGTTAACTGCATGAACTTAGTTACTCCTGGGCTATAGCATGTTGATTTCAGGGGAGTCATATTTCATCTGCTGCAAACAGTATTAGAGTTGAGAGGTGATGTTTCCTATCCCAAGTCTAAATTACTGTGTGATAGTAAAGCTGGTCAGTATCTGTGTGCAGTAAACAATTCAAAGATATATCCCTGCATGCAAAGAATACAATTAACTTGACTCCCCCTGAAATCAACATGGTTTAGCCCAGGTGTAACTAAGTTCATGCACTTAACAAGGTCTGGATCCAGCCCATGGTACATTTCATCCCTGGTCTATACTGCAGACATACTTTATAGTTTATAGTGTGTTCAGTGTTTATTGTGATGTGTATCAGACTGTCCCAGTGTCCAGCGACAGGATGCAGGAGAGGGGGTTGCATTTCCACCTGCCCCCATCTCTACAGGAAGTGCTGGCAATTGGAAACCAGCCATCTCAGAGTCATTGTTGGGGGAAACTGGTTTAATCCGGTCTGAGGGGGATTGCCAGTGTGGTGAGACCTGAGGAGAGCCACAAGGACTTGATTGACTTTACCAGCTCGCTGGCGCTGTGGTATTTGGGGAGCCTGCCAAAAGCAGGGAGCCCGAGACTCAGCGCCCCACCAAGTAAGGTGGAGAGCATTGTCCGAGTGGCCGGAACCTTAAAGACACTGATCTGGATAGGACTCCTCAACATCAACCGGTGACTGTAGAGAGGCTAGAGACTCTCAGGACCCTCACAGGGACAGGTTCTGGGACTGATGGGTTTGGGTGTTTTGTTATAGAGAAAATTACTTTATTGCCTAGTCACCATTGTTTCTGTTTTTGATGCAATAAAGCATTATTATTATATCCTTCTGTTCTCTTTACCTGTGTGATTGCTGAACCTAAGAGGCAGGGGAATCCGGTGACTGAACCTAAGGGCCAGGGGAACCCGGGGACTCTGTATCTGATCCCTGGTATCTTGACAATTAACTAATGCTAAATCGAGATAAACACACAAATACTGCCCCGATATACCCTCCCCCGCAGTCCATAACTACTCAATACTCCCCAATGCCACCCCTTAACGACAACTACAGCTCCTAATAATAAAACGATCACAGTAGCTACGGCTAAAAAACTTCTTAACACAACTATGTCCTAATAAATCCCCATCCTACTTATCCTGTACTAACACACATAGAGGGATGGGGGGAGAGGGAGAGGTCGGCCCCGAACTGACCTAACGGGGGATAACAACTCCTGAAACCTCCAAGGCAACAATGGGACAAATCAAGTGCCTTACTGGGAGGATTAAAAGGAGAAACCCTCCCCTGTGCCCCCCGAAGGCAAGTGGCTAATCCTAGGAGGCTCGAGCTCGGGTAACTGCCCCGACTTAACTTAACCTACTTAATCCTAACATATATCCTAAAAGTGTTCAACTTCCACCGCCGTAGCGCCTTGATCTCGTCATTAGGGCGAACCTCTAACGCGGCGGAAATGGCTGCTCCAATACGGAATGAATGAGTTCCATAACAGGCAGAGTCTAAGCCCAGTCCCTTTATACATCATTATACATTAGCTCATTCACATGTTTCTTCAAGAAGACCCAATGACCACGGCCAACCTGGTCAGTTTTTGTCATGTGCACTTTACAAGCTATGGAATCCTCTATTTTTACCACAATTCGCTCTAACATCCCAGAGTTGATTGCCTTCTTCCCCGATGCAACCTATTCGCCAACCCTGAATGCACCAAAGTAGGCCCAAGAAAAGACCACTCTAAACAGGCAGCACTCAAGGTCACTGGACGACACACTGGACACGAAAGCGAGCAACCTTTCTAGCAATCCTAAATCAATAGGCCGCCTTTTGTCCTCTGGGCGTGGCTGTAAACGAGCCCATTTCTTCATTATTTTCCTGAAAATTGGGATGCTTGGTGGGGTCACTACGGCTATAAATTACAGGAAAGTGTGCAACCCCCGCTAAGTAAGATGACATATTTGCATCATACCGGGAGCCAAGGAACGATTCGCCAGTGCAATTAGTCCGGCTTCCTGATCTGCCAGAGCTGCGGAGGACATGACAAACCGTGAGCCCCTGCCCCTGGCGCCAGCTCCCTAAACCGTGCCCATTCAAAGCGCGATAGCGCATCGGCTATTTTATTTTCAAACCCTGGTATGTGTCTGGCTCTAAACGTAAAATTTAATTTTAAACATTTCAAAACCAAAAAACCTCAACAGCCTTATGGCTGGTGGTAAAGAGGCCCTCTGCCTGTTGATGGCCTGGACCACCCCAAGATTGTTGCACCAAAACAGAATACTGCGGTTCTGCAGCTTGTGCCCACAATTCGGTGGCGACAATGATGGGGAAGAGCTCCAGGATCACCAAGTTAGCAGTGAGACCCCAATCAACAGGCCATGGTGCAGTGCACCAACTGCCTTGAAAATAAGCCCCAAATCCTGTTGCCCTGGCCACATCAGTGTACAATTGCACCTCCAAATTAAAAGCCAAAGGCTCCTGCCATATTCGAACACCATTGAAATTGTTTAGAAAGTCCGACCACATCTCCATATTGTCTTGAATACCTCGGGACAGAGTTAAAAAATGATGGGAGAGCCTAACCCCCACTGTAGCTTGCTGCAAGTGCAGACAGAAAACCCTTCCTATAGGGATAACTTTGCAAGCAAAGTTTAACAGTCCCAGTAGAGACTGCACCTTCTTGAGAATAACCTTCCACCGCGCCTGGGCATTCAGGAGAGCATCATGTAACCGCCGAACTTTATCGGTCGGCAATCAACACTCCCCTCCAACCGTATCCATTTCTATGCCGAGGTACGCTATGCAGGTGGTCGGACCTTCTGTTTTATTTGGCGCCACTGGGACCCTGAAGTGTGAAAGTAATGCCTTAGCTGATAACAGGGCTTGGTGACAAGCATCTGATGCAGCCGGGCCAACGAAAATAAACCTGCGGCAACCAAAACCCCATAAGTCAAAAGGATTCCGGAAGCAGTGGAAGTAGCCGGAAAGCTGATTCAATGTCCAGTTTTGCCATCAAAGCCCCACTGCCATAAGATCGCACCATGTCCAGCGCATCCTCGAAAGATTGGTGTACCACCGAGCAACACGCCGGATCGATAGCATCGTTTACCGACCCACCCTACGGATGAGATAAATGCTGAATAAGCCAAAACTTCCCCAGTGTCTTCTTAAGGACAACACCAACCGGGGAGATAACTAGACCTGGAATGGGTGGGGCGGCAAAGGGACCAACGATCCGACCCTTCTTAACCTCTTTAAAACCTTTTAACTACTACATCCTCAAACTGCCAAGCCGACTTTAAATTATGCGGGCAATCAGCACTAACCGTACCAGAAACTGGCAACTTAAAACCATTTAGAAACCCCAAACGTATTAATTCAGCGTCTTCCCTTAAGGCAGGGGTCAGCAACCCGCGGCTCTTTCAGCCGTCGGATGCGGCTCCCTCCAGTCTACATGTTGGGAGTTGTAGTTGGAGCTGGACACATGATGGGAATACTGGATGGAGCTGGACACGTAATGGGAATATTAAGGGGAGCTGAGCACATGATGGGAATACACTATAGTTTTTTTGTACATAGCATAAAGGTAAAAAACGATATATGTAGGGTTATCTTTATTTTAGATGTCAAAAGAGTTTTGTGGCTCCCGAGAAATTTTTTTCTGGGAGAAACGGGTCTAAATGGCTCTTTGAGTGTTAAAGGTTGCCTACCCCTGCCTTAAGGGGTAGACGTCTAACCAAGATACCATAATTTACAGGGCTGAAGCCCTCTACGGGCAGGCTGTCCCCTAGACAAGCCTGGACTGGA
>WWET01001627.1:121996-157650 GCA_011038615.1 Limnodynastes dumerilii
GTATATATATATATATACATATATATATATATATATATATATTATACAACAAAACAAGTATGTAAAATGTCTCAATTTCATATTTTGCACTGAATGATTTATTCCACTGAGTTGATGCTGAGATAAGTAACTCAACACTGGCCTACAATGCAATTGTGCTATTAGACATAGTCATAATATGGTTTATAGAAGGTATAGTCAAGAATAAGAATTACAATTGATTCTGCTTTAATTTTTTAACAATTAGTGATAATTGGTCACTTTTTGCCACATGGCCATAGGCAACATGGTCATAAGATAAGGAAGCACCTTTGTTCAGATGATATAACTGTATGTATTCCAATCATATGTGTCTGCTTTGTATGATATAACTTCTGCCCATTCATCTAATCTTATATTGTTATATATACTATTCCAGTAATACTCAATCTAAGTATTGTCAGTAGGTGGCAACATAGGAAAGCAATATAACAGAGGAAAGCTTGCTTGCGTAAGGAGACTAATTGGTAGCATAGAGAGAGAGTGAGAGAGAAGTAGTAAAGGTAGGGATTTGTGTGAAGGTATACCACAGTATGCAGTAACACCACCTATTCCTGGCAGGCCATCTAAATGTCCCTATGCTCGAAGCTCCATCACCGAGCCCAGAACAGCTGTGCTCTGCTTAGTACAGACAGTGGTGCTGTTGCATGTGGTTTTTCACACATTTTTTAGTTGAATATGTCAATTTGGTGCCTTGCAGTAGATGAGTTCTGGTTTGGGGCCTCTTTGATTGGCAAGAATTTGAGGTTTTGAAGGATTTTCCTGATTAGGGACGTCCCTATCTGTTCTTCAACTGTTGTGAGTGGCTGGTTTATAGCAGTTTCAGAGTAGCTTATTTTCATGGAATTAATTCTTCAGTCTGGAGCTTTGATCTCTGAGTTTGTCCAGGTGTATGCAGTTGCACATCATTTATTGAAATTATCCCACTGGTAAGCTAGTAAGCTAGCTAGGGTGATGAATACAGAAAGCCAATGTGGGTCATGGCACCCAATAGTGTTTGAAAAGGAAGCAGTTTCAATATTATTGTCCCTAATGAAAATGTATGTGGGTTGTTGTTGAGGTCTGACAAGAAGGTTATTGAGGGAGATTTTGGAGCCCTTTAAGTTAAAGTTATCATACATTTTTGAACATTGAACACTTAGCTATCTTTATACTTGGAACTTTATAATGAGAGACCATCAGTGAATCAGAAACATTAGTAATTCCATTCCAGTTGACAATATAACAATCTTTATCACTTGCACATTAGGAGCAGCACTGATCCCCTGCTTTCACCCATTCTATAGCCATTATAACTTAATTCTAGTGCATTTTGGGTCACTATAAGCAGATCACAGCAGCTCCCTACCATATATCCCCAATATCTTCTCTACCCACAATTGTGATAAAATCACACTATTGTTGGGAGTAGTTTTCTTCATTTAGTAGATGATTCATACGGAGGGGACTAATAAATGAATGTGTGTATAAGTTTTATATATTTATACATATGTTTAAGTGTGGATGTTAACAGTGTTGGTTTTGTTTAAAAATGTGATTACTTGTATCTTAACGTCAAAGCAGTTTCGTGGGAAATAGCTGGATTTATTAATTCAAAATATATAATTATTTTAGCAGTTTATTAAAAAATATTCAAGTTACAATTATGTAATTAATTATCAGCTTTAATCTGGTGATGTTCACATTCAATTGAAGGAACGGTTTAGATATTTCAACTGTTTGATAAGTAGCTCCCTTTTATTTCTAGGGAACCAAAGATTGGACAGTTGACTCAAAAATGATTTCATCGACATAAAGGCCACTTTAGGTTGCAAAAAAAACCACAAAAAAAAACCAATCCATCTGAGACATAGCAGAAACATTAGAGGCCAGATTTACTAAGCTGCGGGAAAAGGAAAAGTGGAGATGTTGCCTGTAGCAACCGTTCAGATTCTAACTCTCACTTTTCTAGTACATACTAGAAAATGTTAGCTAGAACCTGATTGGCTGCTATGGGCAGCATCTCCACTTTTCCTTTCTCGCAGCTTATTAAATCTGGTTCTAGGCGTGGCCAAATCAAAAGTTGAGAACAGTGAGAAAAAAGACCACACTGGTGAGACTGGCAGCACAAGTAGCCTGGATGTCCACAGAAGATAACAGTGATGGATTTTAGGAGGATGCTTTCATTGTTAGAAAAACCTACTTACAAGATCTACTTACAAGGGGACAGGCATATCATTATCCAAGTCTACCATAAAGGATACATAGAAGTGTTCACTCATTGCCAGGGTATCCTTATGACTCGTTAAATAGAGGTGTTAGACGCAGAGATAAGTCAGTCTAAATAATCGACCACCAACATGTTACTTGAAACGGTCAAAATCAAACAAAAAAATGCTGCGTTTTGTTACTTTAATAAAAATATATTGCCCTACAAAATCACTTGTGGTTACAGTTGTGTGACAATAAACAGCAAGTTATTTAAAAAAAAATACAGGTTCCTTAAAATTTTTAGTGTACAGATAATAAATTAAATCGATTTTTAGTTTAATGAATATTCATTTATAATGAGGATTAGATAATTAATTATTATAAATCAGGTTATAATGGTGAAGCTAATGGTTTTCAGGGATTAATTAATGATGAGTGGTAGTTTAATAACGTCCACAAGCAATAAAGGCACTGTTTACTATAGGATAAAAGCAGATTAGGGTAGACTCGAGCTAGGAGGGTTGGTTATACAATATTCTAAGGTTAGTTGCAGAGCGCTTAACCCCACGCAGATACTGCTAATCTGCAAAATGGTACAAAGGGAAAAAGAATTGGAGGTAGCGCTAGAAGTAACCTTATGGGAGTCTCGACAGGTGAAAATTTTAAAATGGATTTTATTCTCCAAACAACATGAAAATAAAATAAAATATAATAAAATACATAGGTATATGTAACTCCATGAGGCTTGTTAGTATTTAGACCACACAATGCTCAAGTAGAAAAACCAGTGAAATAAAGTTCCAGCATATAATAGGTATATTCAAATAACAGATGATGGAATATGGTATAGGGCTGGCACGCCCCCGCAACAGCTGACGGTGCAGCATCAACAAATTCACCACGTGTATTCAGCGTGTACGCTGGAACCCCTAACAGCTTGCTGACGGCAGAGATACATGCTGCATATGCACAGGACCTTTCTTCCGCAGCCCACCAATATCTCCTCCGTTTCTACACCCCACCAGGAGGGTGACGTGAGTAGAAGTATTTATCGCTCCAAGTCTCCACCACGTTTCCATTTATATGCCAATACAGTCTAGTGGGCACCATTACGGACACAGTCCAATTCTATCTGCAAACAATCCATTACTATTTCTCAATCAGAACATTATACCATATTCCATCATCTGTTATTTGAATATACCTATTATATGCTGGAACTTTATTTCACTGGTTTTTCTACTTGAGCATTGTGTGGTCTAAATACTAACAAGCCTCATAGAGTTACATATACCTATGTATTTTATTATATTTTATTTTATTTTCATGTTGTTTGGAGAATAAAATCCATTTTAAAATTTTCACCTGTCGAGACTCCCATAAGGTTACTTCTAGCGCTACCTCCAATTCTTTTTCCCTTTGTACCATTTTGCAGATTAGCAGTATCTGCGTGGGGTTAAGCGCTCTGCAACTAACCTTAGAATATTGTATAACCAACCCTCCTAGCTCGAGTCTACCCTAATCTGCTTTTATCCTATAGTAAACAGTGCCTTTATTGCTTGTGGACGTTATTAAACTACCACTCATCATTAATTAATCCCTGAAAACCATTAGCTTCACCATTATAACCTGATTTATAATAATTAATTATCTAATCCTCATTATAAATGAATATTCATTAAACTAAAAATCGATTTAATTTATTATCTGTACACTAAAAATTTTAAGGAACCTGTATTTTTTTTTAAATAACTTGCTGTTTATTGTCACACAACTGTAACCACAAGTGATTTTGTAGGGCAATATATTTTTATTAAAGTAACAAAACGCAGCATTTTTTTGTTTGATTTTGACCGTTTCAAGTAACATGTTGGTGGTCGATTATTTAGACTGACTTATCTCTGCGTCTAACACCTCTATTTAACGAGTCATAAGGATACCCTGGCAATGAGTGAACACTTCTATGTATCCTTTATGGTAGACTTGGATAATGATATGCCTGTCCCCTTGTAAGTAGATCTTGTAAGTAGGTTTTTCTAACAATGAAAGCATCCTCCTAAAATCCATCACTGTTATCTTCTGTGGACATCCAGGCTACTTGTGCTGCCAGTCTCACCAGTGTGGTCTTTTTTCTCACTGTTCTCAACTTTTGATTTGGCCACGCCTAGAACCAGATTTAATAAGCTGCGAGAAAGGAAAAGTGGAGATGCTGCCCATAGCAGCCAATCAGGTTCTAGCTAACATTTTCTAGTATGTACTAGAAAAGTGAGAGTTAGAATCTGAACGGTTGCTACAGGCAACATCTCCACTTTTCCTTTTCCCGCAGCTTAGTAAATCTGGCCTCTAATGTTTCTGCTATGTCTCAGATGGATTGGTTTTTTTTTGTGGTTTTTTTTGCAACCTAAAGTGGCCTTTATGTCGATGAAATCATTTTTGAGTCAACTGTCCAATCTTTGGTTCCCTAGAAATAAAAGGGAGCTACTTATCAAACAGTTGAAATATCTAAACCGTTCCTTCAATTGAATGTGAACATCACCAGATTAAAGCTGATAATTAATTACATAATTGTAACTTGAATATTTTTTAATAAACTGCTAAAATAATTATATATTTTGAATTAATAAATCCAGCTATTTCCCACGAAACTGCTTTGACATTAAGATACAAGTAATCACATTTTTAAACAAAACCAACACTGTTAACATCCACACTTAAACATATGTATAAATATATAAAACTTATACACACATTCATTTATTAGTCCCCTCCGTATGAATCATCTACTAAATGAAGAAAACTACTCCCAACAATAGTGTGATTTTATCACAATTGTGGGTAGAGAAGATATTGGGGATATATGGTAGGGAGCTGCTGTGATCTGCTTATAGTGACCCAAAATGCACTAGAATTAAGTTATAATGGCTATAGAATGGGTGAAAGCAGGGGATCAGTGCTGCTCCTAATGTGCAAGTGATAAAGATTGTTATATTGTCAACTGGAATGGAATTACTAATGTTTCTGATTCACTGATGGTCTCTCATTATAAAGTTCCAAGTATAAAGATAGCTAAGTGTTCAATGTTCAAAAATGTATGATAACTTTAACTTAAAGGGCTCCAAAATCTCCCTCAATAACCTTCTTGTCAGACCTCAACAACAACCCACATACATTTTCATTAGGGACAATAATATTGAAACTGCTTCCTTTTCAAACACTATTGGGTGCCATGACCTACATTGGCTTTCTGTATTCATCACCCTAGCTAGCTTACTAGCTTACCAGTGGGATAATTTCAATAAATGATGTGCAACTGCATACACCTGGACAAACTCAGAGATCAAAGCTCCAGACTGAAGAATTAATTCCATGAAAATAAGCTACTCTGAAACTGCTATAAACCAGCCACTCACAACAGTTGAAGAACAGATAGGGACGTCCCTAATCAGGAAAATCCTTCAAAACCTCAAATTCTTGCCAATCAAAGAGGCCCCAAACCAGAACTCATCTACTGCAAGGCACCAAATTGACATATTCAACTAAAAAATGTGTGAAAAACCACATGCAACAGCACCACTGTCTGTACTAAGCAGAGCACAGCTGTTCTGGGCTCGGTGATGGAGCTTCGAGCATAGGGACATTTAGATGGCCTGCCAGGAATAGGTGGTGTTACTGCATACTGTGGTATACCTTCACACAAATCCCTACCTTTACTACTTCTCTCTCACTCTCTCTCTATGCTACCAATTAGTCTCCTTACGCAAGCAAGCTTTCCTCTGTTATATTGCTTTCCTATGTTGCCACCTACTGACAATACTTAGATTGAGTATTACTGGAATAGTATATATAACAATATAAGATTAGATGAATGGGCAGAAGTTATATCATACAAAGCAGACACATATGATTGGAATACATACAGTTATATCATCTGAACAAAGGTGCTTCCTTATCTTATGACCATGTTGCCTATGGCCATGTGGCAAAAAGTGACCAATTATCACTAATTGTTAAAAAATTAAAGCAGAATCAATTGTAATTCTTATTCTTGACTATACCTTCTATAAACCATATTATGACTATGTCTAATAGCACAATTGCATTGTAGGCCAGTGTTGAGTTACTTATCTCAGCATCAACTCAGTGGAAACATACATTAAAAAATAAATACTACATACACATTATATAAATGTGATAAATCTAAAACTTAAAGAATAAATCATTCAGTGCAAAATATGAAATTGAGACATTTTACATACTTGTTTTGTTGTATAATATATATATATATATATATATATATATATAAATATAGCAGAAGAAGCGGCACTCAGAGGTTTTGAAAAAAATACAAATACACAGAACTTGGTCCGACGTTTCAGTTTTACTAAACTTTCTTCAAGGACAGATTATGCAGCAAACATAAACATAAAACACCTTATATAGCTTACCTTCCTGTGGTAAACTACCTCCCACCATCCCCACACGTGCAGGAGAGCGCGCTACACACCCGCGCGTTTCATTTTTAATGCAAATACTGAAGGGGGCCCGTATTCAGAGTACCGAGGTAGGGCTACAGGGAAGGGTGTCTTGGGGTCAGGCTGTGGAGGGGAGTCTTAGGGTCAGGAAAGAGAGGGTTAGTGGAGGGTTAATGTAAGAATTAGGATAAGGGTTGTTGTAGAACAAATACTCACCTGTCGCCGCTGCAGATTAATCTTCAGGATCTTTGATTGGTTTTCCTTGGCAGGACAAGAGCAATCAATACCGGTGTTAATTCGAAATTGGCTGGTATAAAACGTCCCTTTTGGAAAAGGGTCGTTCTCGCTGCCGACCCACACCCGTAAAAGATGTATAAAAATAGGTGCTCATAAGTCGCAATTTTGTGTCCTCCTTTAGATGCATGAAGTAAGAAAGAAGAGAAAGAATGTAAAGTGAGATGCAGCAAAGTGGTAAGTGAACTCTATTTATATAGATGTGTGTGTACTAGAGATAGAGATATCACTGCATATAAATTTACAGTATACACAATATATATTGTGCAAGATTCAAAATTGCACAATATTAATGTACTTCTACCCATTCATGAATATAGGCTGCACACCAAACTGTGTAACAATGTACAGACATTTTTAGATAATAAATTAGTGTATAATAATAATAATAAATGAATTAATATTGTTTAATAAAATCATTTCTGTGCATTTTGAAGTGTTTGTTTGCCTCTCCTCATGAATGGGTATTGGTGTGTGCATAGATAGCCTGGGGGAAGTGGGGCATATGCCGCTCCTGTCCCCCCTGATTTGGCTGACACCTATCTATAACTTGCATTGCCCCATCAGCTGCTTAAAGATGCAGCTGCGTCCTTTGTTGAATGCATGTTTCAGACCGTCAACAAATGGCGCGGTCGAATCACTTTAAAGCCAGTGCAACTGCGCATGTAGTCAGAACCCAATAGCAGGTGGGCCTGTGTGTCTTCAGTGCCAGGGCCGATTTTTAGTCCCAATCCGGCTCTGGGCAGAACCAAACCCTACTCACCCAGCCTGTCCCTAACCCACATCCCGTTTTTAGGTACCTTATGGCCCTTAAGTGTATCATAGGGCTACCTTATCTTACTGTGCGTAGTTACCTTCTTAAGAAGGAAACTACGCATGGACATTACCTTTCCCTGCCTCCTCCCTGCCCTCCCTGGCTAATCTAACCCCCCCCTCCCACTTCTAACTAAAACCTCATTAGCATGCCTCCTTCTGCCCAAACTACTCTGTGCAGTGTTTAAAGTCCGCCCAGAGGCAATCTGCATACCTAAGTGGTACGTAGATAGCGTAAATGACCTAATACTCATGTATAGTAGGTCATTTCTGAAAAGACCGTGCTTAAGAAGCAGCTGCTTCTTAAGTGTGAATACGATCCTATGTTTCAACACATTGATCCATTTGTCACACACGCAGATAGTCAGGAATGTTGGGATCCGGTTGGTCAGGACAACAAATTGGTGGCATCCATGTGAATCGTTAAGAGGGACGCCAGGGTGCAATACTCAGAGATGCAGAGCAGAGGCAGCAGCGGGTGCGGTGAGTTTATTACCGCGTTTTGTGACACCTACTTGGTCACGAATGATGTGCAGTAGGAGACCCTTGAGTCTTTTTGCCATTTTAGAATACAGTTTCCAGTCTTAATGTCTTCAGCTTACCCTCTTTAAGTATTATAGAAGTATTGACCTTTATTAACTGGCTTGAGAAAACGTTATCATTTTCAATATGGAATAACAAGCCCTAAAACGAGGCAGAGTAGTTCAAGTGTGGAATGCAGCAGCAATGTCCTCAGAATTGTGGGCTAATTTACCATTTGCATTCCTGTACTGCTCCCAAAGAGCGTCTCTCTGGGAGTTCCTTGTTCCTTAATGAATAAGTTGAATTGTTTGCATTTGCCTCTCAGCACGCACTGATGAGCCTCCCAGAAGGTAACCTTTGATATAAATAAAATTAATTTATGCTCTGTGTAATTCTATTTGAGTCCAAAATTGAGATGTAGTTAGCTATTAATTTTCCACGGTCAGAGTTTGTAGGTGAGATAATTTAATATGAACTGGGGCAAAGTCTGATTAAGTAAATACATCTAGATTGACACATGTAAGTGTTGTTGTCTATGCATAATCTAATCCTTGCAGAATATGAATTGTGAGGCGAGGAGCAGAATGAATAATATGACCTCCGGCAGAAGGTCACATGACATTGGCAACCCAAAAATAATTAAAGGTGTATCTAAGTCAATGATCCTTGTCTAATGTGCATGAGAATTCAGAATCTAATTGTAGACGTGTCCGTCCAACCCCATTCTGGAGGAAGTTGATTTTCTCCAAGGTTTGCTCTAAGAACCTGGGCTCATCCTGAATAAATATTTGTTACTGTTAATTATTTAATCATAAAGGGAGAATTTCATGAGCTTGTGTGCCTCAACATTTGAATGTGAAAAATAATTAGAAAGTAGTGTGTGGGTTTCCTTGCTTGAAGTTGGCTCTTTTAGAAAAATCAGGAGATTAGCACGCCTCCAGAGTTTTAAAGTCCTTAACACTGATTAAGATTAAACGAGTGAGACCCCAATAACGGTTAAGCTTAAAAGATACACATATGTGGGGTGTGCCCTCTCCTCAGGGGAAGGGATGATCATCTGCAAGACCTTGAGGAAAGCTCTGAAGAGGAGGCCTACATGACCACCTATTAGTTATTAGGTAGAGAGAAGGTACTGACTGTCTCACAAACAAGCACAAGGACTTGGCATGGATGGCCATCCGGGGGGGCTTGCCTCTCAGGACATTCATACACTCCCGGAACCTGTGCAGATATGTTCACTGCCCCCTCTGCATTGTCAGCAGGGAAACATCTCAGCATATCTTTTGGGACTGTCCATTCGCACAGGCACTGTTGGATGCCTTGGAACATGAACTCAGTGACAGCGTGCCCAGGTCTTGCCTGAACTACGACTCCGTTTTTCATGGACTCTTTCCTGGGACACACACCATTGGGGCTATCCATTGGGGCTTGGCGCCTTATGAACTGTTTTAAGGATGCTATTTGGTTTGCCAGGAACCGCCTCATCTTAAGAAGGGAGAAGACATCTATCCAGGACTGTCGCAGGCTGATCCACAGCCTGCTCAGAGACTATAACATCAGTGACAGTCCTGAGGAAGAAGATGATGATTAATTTTGTCAACTTCTTCCCCTTCTCCCCTATGTGTCTGCTATTCAATAAAGCTTTGGGCTTGTGACTTCCCCTCCCTTACCCCCTCCAACCCACTCCCCTCTCACATTGTTCTGTTGTTTTATTGAAATGTCTTGCCTTAATTTATGCACCCTCCCTTTTATGTGTCTGTCCTTCAATAAAGCTTCGGGCCTGTGATTCCAACCCCCTATCCCCCTCACCTACCTCCCCCCTCACATCCACTGCTTTTTTTAAAATGTTTTGTTTGGTTTAAGTGATGCATGGTTAGTGTAGTATTTGATGTATAGAGTAGGATGTCATATCTTATATTGTATGTCTTGTATTGCACTAAAAAGTATGTCTGATTATGTATTACGGTGTATTGTGTTTTGGCTGCGCTGCGACGCAGTACACTCGTCTGCCTGAATGTATGTATGTTTTTTGTATCTTTATATACAATAAAGTTACTTTTTCAATCAAAAAAGAAGGTATTGACTGTCTGGCAACAGTTTTGGGCCAGTGAAAACCTATTTAAATTATGCCATTATGTTGACATGTTTTATACACATCAATCATGGACTTTTATTACGTTTTTCCTTTGGATGAGGTGTCCACACTTCATAATGGTGAAGTTTGGTAAAAATTTCTCCTTAAGTTACAGTACTGAAGATTGAAATGTCTAGTTATTTTTCTCTCTCTTATTTTATTCTAATAAAATGATATAGCCATGTAATTTTAAAATGAATATATACCTGACATTAATTTACCAGTATTAGCAGTGTGAGACTCCCTGCCAGTACAATATAAAAGTTACAAGATTCCATTTTTCTTCCATTTTTGGGAAACAGAAACTCAAAATCTTTACCTTGGCAACAAATAAATATTGAAATATTGGAAAAAAAACTTTATTAATATGCATAGACAAGTTTTTTTTGTTTTTTTTTTAAATACTCATCAACAAATACATAGTTGACAAAAATACCAAAGTATAAAAAAAACATGCACTGTACATGTTTATAAAAAATATAATATGGCAAGTAATTATAAGCACATAGATATTGTACAGACTGTATGCACTGTGTAGGTAGTAATAGTCCAAGCATTAGAAAACATCATTATAATGTTCATTGTACAGATGAATAAACTTGCTATCAGAGTCAATAAACCATGAATACTGTTAAGAATTTCAAATTTGTTCACAAGCTTCAAGAATAGGGATTGTATTACCGACAGCACACTAGGGGTAAACCTTCTATAAACCTGAAGGTCTGCCACACACTATGAATTAGTTTAAATGTACTGCAAGTTATGATAGTTCTAGATCAGCAACTTTTGCCTGACCTGTATTAGAACCCCCAGCCCTGACTACACAAACGCACCAAGGAGCCAGGGAACCACACAATACAGAAGACTGTACCTCTGGTAAATTCAATACAAATACCTAGGTGATCATTTTGCTAGATATAGATGTCAGACTCAATGAAACATTAAACTTTATTATATAATATTACTCAGACCACATGATTCATACCAACCTATTTCATTAAATATGACAAGAAGTGGATGGTACTCAGTAAAGAGTAACACCTTCTAACTCGTTTTGCAATCCTCAAGATCCAGCCTTCCAGACAAGAAGTCTTTCTGTACTGCATACAGTGTGTATGCAAAATGGTAATCGTTCAGGAAAGGGCTTGGTTTAGCATTTACACACCAAGGGCCTGATCCAGCGCTACGAAAATTCGCAACAACGGGCGAATGCGAACGTACGCTCGTCGTATCAACCTACACGCCCCTAGCACTCCCATAGTAAAGTCCCTGCTTACGGCGGCTATACCCTACACTGGGTACGACCGTCGGCCGTACGAAAATTCGCAGAGAATACGCTGAGAAAATACGCTTAGCACGCCCATACTGTACAATTTAAATGGCTATCCCCGCCTCCCTGTAGTAAAACGGGCGCCCAGCCGACCATCGTAAAAAAAATACGCCCGGCGAGCGAAAAATACGCTAACGATACGCCCGCTATTCGCTCATGACGCGCGGGCGACCGGAACCTGTCATACTGGGCATGCGCATTGCGAATTTTTTGACGAAAATTCGCTTACGATGAGCGTACGCTCGCTTGCGAGCGTTGCTCTGGATCAGGCCCCAAGTCCATTTTACATGGAGCCAGCACTTTTAAGGTAGGGTCTCCCCTCGCAATCAGGGGAGTTAGGATTGCACAGTGCTAAATGTTTGTTCAAGCTTCCCTACGCTCTATTGACATGCAAGGAATCTGCACTGACAAGATTCTGTGCATTTTACTGAATATTCTGGGCCTTATCCAGACCTCCAAGCATGTACTGTACCGAGAGGTCTGATAGTCCACACAGAAGACCTGAATGAACTTCCCTCTCTCATGCGGAATTTGCAGCAGTTACGCTGCCATAAGCCTACCATAAGTCTCCTGTGAGCATCAGCGGTCCGTATGTCTGCTCTCTGATTCAAGGATACCAAGAGCTACCCGATATCATACTTTCAATGTTTATGGGTCCTATCACTGTTTATTCATATGGGGGCTAATCCAGAGTTTGAAAGTGAAAGTTTGAAAGGGCAAAACAGGTGTAGACCTAAGGGACAAATATGAATTGCAAATTATGCATGCAGGGAAACTCACATACTACATACCTTTATGTTTAATCTGTAAATTATTGTCAGATTGGAAACTTCCTTTTTCAACTCTAATTTAGTTTACACCGTTTAAAATTGCCTTCCCATGCAGTTGAACATGGTTTTGCTCATGCACAATTGCTCCTGTGTTGCTCTCAAACTCTTGATCAGCTGTGAAAGCTCTAAGTATTTTCTAGTAATTACAGCACTAGGGTAATGGTGAATTAATATCTGTCGTCTGAAGCTCCATCCTGGCATTTTAGTGTTTACACAGGAAATTGTGCAATTTCTCCCTATTGTGCACCTAGCAGCATTTCAAAGCGTGTTTCTGCAACTAGGGACAGTGAGGAATGTGCATTCTCTGTGCAACTGAAGGTGACTTAGGCAAGTGATTTTTGTTAGAAAGGATACATAAAACCGTCTTATAATTTTTGTCAATATATCCCCCATAATCATTCTCTGAGAATTAAACCCAATCACACGTTCAAAGAAACTTGTCTGGCGTCACTATCTGTGTTTTACATTAGTGATTTTTTCTTGCTTTTTTAGGTTCATGTCAATGTGTTCAATAAGTTTTTATTGTAATCCTTGTACAAGAAAATGTAATAAAACACATCACTTAAAGCACACAAACCCATAAAATAAACTTTTGTGCATTGGTATCCAAAAACTGATTTGTTTTTCTTAAATATGCCTTTGTCCTTGTACAAAACTTTATTGTACCGATACAAAAATATATTATGATTGTAAACATTATACATCTACAGGACACATTGTATATGCCAAAATAAATCACATTTTTTTCTACATTTATACAGTATTTTAAAGTGCCTTGATTCTTTAAAAATATTTTTTAATGATTATTATTATTAAGCTACTTATTTGTGTATAATAAGTACATGCTTATAGACCTTCCAACATGACCTATTCCATTAGGTACAAAATACTCTGCTCCTGAGCTTCTAACTGTCACTCATCTGGTTTAAATGATTTAACTGCTGTTTAAAAAACTAGTTGCCTTGTCAACAAAGGTGGTTACCATAGTAGCTGACAGTTGCAAGCTCAGGAGCAGAATATTTTGTACCTAATGGAATGGGTCATGTTGGAGGGTATGTGCTTATAAATCCTTTTGGACCAGACTCAGAAATAAGAAAGTATTGAGGAAATACCGAGGGGTTTCATACACCCATCCACTCCTGAGTTCCGTATGTGAGTGGAAAGGGCACTTCAACACTCACTGTAATTCTGGACCCTGCCCTACCTTGTCCGCCCGTAAGTGTAAATATACTAGACAATCATATATAAGGTCTAAACACAGCCCTTACTCTACCATTTAAAAAGGAAGTCCATCCCACTGTGCGTATAAACTACGCACTGAGGTCTGGCACAACCTACGTATGGAAGTTCTGGATGTACGGAAACCAGTTCTGTACGTCCATGGCTTTTGCATGCAACAGTGGTACTGCGCATGTGCAGAATGCATGGAACAGTCAACTTATGCATCCAGCAGGCGTAAATCCCCTGACGTTCATAGTTCTGGATCAGGACCTCTGTGCTCAAATCTCCATACGATGCTGCCCATCACTGTCTCAACGTTACATAGCCTTCATTAAACCAGGTTTATTCATAGGGGATGATCCAGTTTGTGCGCAGCAGAAGTGTAAATACACTACTGAAAATGTCCTATTCAGTCCTTTAAAGGGAGTTTGCTTTTGAAACATGCAAACAGGTGCGTATAGGCAAATAGGCTGAGGGGTGATGCAACAGCCTACACAAGATTGCATGTTTCCAAGTATTTGTTTGAATAATTCATTTAAATTTGTAAAGTATGTGTTGTTTAATTATAATAAAGAATGTAAACATAAATAAAATGTAATAATTTGTTTAAGAACAAAAAACCTTAAAAAAAATGCCTGAGAAAAAATAGTATAGTGTAGATTATTCTGATTGTGATTTTATGTTTTATTCTTAAATTAGACAAATTAATAATTATAAGGCTGTGTTTTTACTAAAAATCAGGGCTTTCATTGATTAAAATCTCTTTCATCTTACACTTACACCAGCCCAGGATTGTAGGAGGAAGGAGGAAGTGCAGGGTAACAGGGCAGTGGCTTACAGCTGCAGTAAACCATGCACTTTCTCATTTTAATATGGAGGAACGCCCCTTTTGCACTAGTGCAGAGCACAGAAGCATACACAAGTGGATCAGCAATTTTGTGTCAGCTCTTTGGTGCTCGCTCCTGCTATGCACATGTGCAGTGCCAACAATCGCTGCACTTACACCTAAAAATGAGGTGTAAGTGCAGCTCTGGATACTACAATCACTACAATTGTGCCACAATCAATCCATAACAATGTTTGGTTTTCATTTGTGAAAATGCGTCGTTAGGGCATGATTCAGAGATGAAAGTGATTTGGCTGTAATCTGCAAATAAAAACAGACACACCCAATGACAAACCTACTGCATTCAGAGCCACAGGCATCTTTACGCAATGACATTATTTTCTGGCTCTGGTTCCATCACGTTAGGTACACGTCACTGTAGTTTTTTTGAATCTCCCTTCAGACACATGTTTTTAGGGCATTCACATTACAGAAAAATCACTTTAAGCAGCATACATTTACTATGGAAGCCAAAGAAAGCAGCCCCCCCTTCAACCATCTCCAAATCCTGTTTCCATCTCTAGCCATTAAAAAATCACTGGATGCTGCACAAAAATTTCAGATTTGGGGCCTCATTTACTAAGGTCGATTTTGAGTTGCGATTATGAATCGTTAGACATCGCTGTGATTTTGCAGCAATGTTTTCACAAAAAACGCAGCATTTACTATGCCCGGATTTTTGGGAGTGATTCATAATCGCCGTCGATGTTGATCGATTTTAAAATGGACAAATCGCCATGCTTTTCTATTGAAAAGCACTGCTATTGTCCATTTCAAAATCGCCATGCATTATTCTATCACTTATCCTGCCGATGCATATACTACTATAGGGCAAAGCCTGGCCATGGGCCTGATCCAGACCTACGACCGCAATCGCCCGCGAGCATAGCGAACGTTCGCCCGAGCGTAAAAACTTTCACGCCCATAACACTCCCATTGATTGTAACTGCTTACGCCGGCTGAACCCTACCCTAAGATTTTCCAGTGTACGTGCGAATTTTCGTACCGATACGCTGGTCGTACTGGGCTTAGCACGCCCATACTGTACAATTTAAATGGCTATCCCCGCCTCTGTGTAGTAACTCGAGCGTCCAGACTATCGTCGTAAAAAACGCACGCCCCTTGAGCGAAAAATACGCTGAAAATTCGCTCGCTGTACGCTCATGTCCTGTCGACCGGAAGTTGTCATACTGCACATGTGTACTGCGTTTTTTTTCACAAATTTTCGCTTACGATGAGCGTACACTCGCTTGCGGTCGTAGCTCTGGATCAGGCCCCATGTGTTTGTGGCCATGCTAATCCTTATAGTCTTATAAGCGTCAGCCTGACAAGTGATAAAATTCTACAATCTAATGTGTAATGTGTCCCTAATAAAATAGAACATTTCCCCCAATAAACATTACAACATTACAGTACCTAACAATACATTTTTAAACATGATTAAATGTAAAAAAAAGTGTCCCTTACTGTGTATTTAGACTTTAATGTTGGCCACCATTAAGAAATGTTAAAAAAGTGTAGTTTGCTTTTAAAATGTGTAATAAAATAATAAATTAAAGTAGTGACTCAGCGTTTAGCAGTCATCTGTCTTGGGATGATTTTCTTGGAGTTTCTTCTTGTAATGTTGATTGGCGATGCTTGTCAGTTTGCTTGAAGAGGATGGTCCGGTGCTTGCAACTGGTCTTCGGCCTCTTCTGGCACTTGCCACGATGCCCCCTTCTTCCACTTCTGGGGCGCCGCTACTAATGACCGGTCGGTCACTAGAGGGCACCCTTTTATAGAATATATGACGTCATATACATTAGAGGGCTCTAGTGAGCCCTCTATGTCTTTATGACATCGTATTTTCTATAAAAGGCTGCCCTCTAGCGACAGAACGGTCATTTGTATCGGCGCCCCAGAAGTGGAAGAAGGAGGACGTCGTGGCAAGTGCCAAAAGAGGCCGAAGACCAGCTGCAAGCACCGGACCATCCTCTTCAAGCAAACTGACAAGCATCGCCAATCAACATTACAAGATCTTCAAAGAAAGAAGAAACTCCAAGCAAATCATCCCAAGACAGATGACTGCTAAACGTTGAGTCGCTACTTGACTTTATTATTTTATTACACATTTTAAAAGCAAACTACACTTTTTTAACATTTTTTTATGGTGGCCAACATTAAAGTCTAAATACACAGTAAGGGACACTTTTTTTTACATTTTAATCATGTTTAAAAATGTATTGTTAAGTACTGTAATGTTGTAATGTTTATTGGGGGAAATGTTTTGTTTTATTAGGGACACAGGCTTTGCCTTATAATAGTATATGCGTCGGCAGGATAAGTGATAGAATAATGCATCTCATGTTTTTTACATTGTGAAAAACACGTCAACTATGTTGACATGTGTTTTTCTATTAAAGTGTGTGGTGCTTTCTATGAAACGCCACACACAGGAGGCACTTTTTTTAAGCCCTTACAGACCGTACTAGAGGCGATTTAGTAAAATTGCCTTTAGCGAATCCACAAATATATATTATATTCTCTGGACTTAAATGGTGTCTATATAATTACATACAGAATACACTGTCCAGCAATTATAACAAGGGTTAAGCCTTGACCAAGACTGGTACAGAGGGTCACTGCTAATCTTGTTTTAAAGCTGAAATTTGGTCTGTACGAGTAGCGTTTAGTAATTTGGGCTTTGTTTGTATGCTTGTGTTAGTATTTAGTTTGGCATTTAATAAAGTGGACTTGTTAGCTACACCCTTTACTATTAAGTGGTTACCTCAATCCTCTGAGACTAGTGCCTTCATGTGGAAGTCAATAAAATGTCTGCCTCTTCTTTGTGTAGGTGATGGGTTTACATAAGAAGTTATCTTGTGGATCATTTATTAAATAATATCAGTACAAAGTGCTTAATTTACAAACAAATAATATATTACAAATTGACTATGTTATATAGTAACACACAGTCTTTGGGCTTCCTAGGACCAGCGACACATATTACACAGAACTGTCCATCTCCCTTGATCAGGCCTCATTATGATGGCACTTGAAATGTTCTTCTTGAGTTTGGTGGATTCCTCTGTGAAGCCTTTGGTGGATACTGAGAACCTTCACAAAAAGACAAATTTAGGTTTAAAATGATGAGCTATTATGGTAGAGAGTCTTCATTACTTACATATTTATAGATAATAACAGACCGGGTCCCGAGGTAGCACTTACGCTTGTTTTCCACTCCGTGCAAGCAGAAAATTAATGTAAAGGGCAAGTGTGCAGCCAATAGACTTCCAGCACAGATCTGGATCCTCATGAAACAGGCTTCCATGGTGGAAAAATTTACGCAACTTACATAGTCAATCACACAGCAAGGGCTAGGTTAAGCACTTACATACGATCTGCATGGTGTCTGAAGTACTGTGCGTATGAGGGACTTCTGGATCTGACCCAAATTTATTTTAATACTCAACACATTATTTATAAAACAGAAAAAATATATAAAATGGAAAAGGAAAGAAATGGTGTAATTTACATCTGACCAATGAAAAGATTCCAACCGTAGGCAAACTATGAATCACTATGGGAGCGTTTTAACAATTGATGCCATTTCATCCATACTTGGAGCATTGGTGGCATGAAATGTGGATTCTATATTGTTCTATGTGGTTTTAGTATTCATATATTCTGGATATTTGCAGTGTATAAGTTATATTCTTCTTAAGTGCACCTCTGCTTGTAGTGATTTTCAATGGATGGGGTAATGAATGTATCCATTACACATGATCAGTCTTCTATACATATAAAAGAAATTCCCTTTTACTAGCATAGGTAGTTGGGCTGTTCTCTTACTTGTCAGGAAAGCCTGTCCTGTCCATGTATGGTTAGAAACATCCATTGGAGGAAAATGTCTTCTGTTTGATGTCTCTGACTGGTATAAAAAGAATAATGATATAACTGCATCCAGGTGCACATCATTCTAAATGCAATGTAAGTGAAATGGATCTTACTCTGAAGGTGTGAGTAGTATTAGGCCTTGATATCTGTTCCACAATGATTGATCTTTCACGTAGGGGTCTTCGCTCCATAGTGTCAGGTATTGCACTAGATACCCGACTGTGAGGTTGTTTTCCTCTGTGCTGCTGTGCAGAAAGAATATGCGGTTAGTAGACCTCAACACAAACTATTCCAACTATTTCATAAGATGAGCTTTCAATAACTCTTTTATCTATGACTGTGAGCATTTTCACAGCGTACAGATTTCTATGTATACTAAAAATCATCTTACAGCTGAATGCCGAGATCCCGGTACTGACAGATGCTGCTCAATTGTTTCAGAGTTAATGGGGGGTAATTTATTCCTATTTGCTTGGATAGATGGAGATGATAATCTGTCTAGTCCTGTGTACCTAGAACAAGAATAACATATGCACATGTAATAAAGGTACTTTATTCTTTATTAATAACAAAATTGGAAATGGATCCTTGTGATCCTAAGGTATGGATGTGCAAGGGTAGACCACTCCCCTCATATGTATGGACTTTCACATGCCTTAAATGTTAGGTACTGGCCCCATGGAAATCACACTTGCTGTACGATTTGAATATAACCTTCCTCCCACCACTCCCCACTGTCAGAAAGGCTTCCAGCATTGAAGCATGGATCCCGAGGATCCGGATACATGCTGGAAGCCTGTAGCGCACTCATGCATTGTACTGAAATGCGGACGTCCTTCTGCACGTGGAGTACAGACACCACGTACATTTTGTAATTCTGGATGCGGTTCATTATTAAAACCAAATAATATTTACATCTCATTTATATTTAAAGACATTGGACCAGATCCAGACCTTCACTCCAACTGCAGCGGCAGCAGAGGTCCAATGTCAGATCCCCGCTGCATCTTAAACTCTGTGTGGGAGTGAGGGTCACCATCCTTGCTCATACAAAGTTACACTACAAGGACCCTGCCATAACTTTTCTACACTGTCCCCATTTTACACGGATAGTGATGCAGAATGCTGGATAGTAAGTGCTCCCACAGAGCGGAAATGCTACCAGTGTGTTAAGCGCCCTATCCTGCTGTTGGATCTGTGTTGGGAAAGTGGCCCAGGCACATGTGCTGTTTTCCAAGAGTCACGTCCTAGTGATCGGAAAACGCCCCCCTGTAGTAAGTCTGGATCCAGTCCATTAAGTTTATAGTTAGTCCATGTGATGCCATCGGCATGATATGCAAATAAGGCTATGGAGGCTGCTTGTGATTGGCCCCTCAGATTTAAAACCTGTCTTTCAACATGCTGATACATGGGTAAAAGTATTTTAAGGTGCCACCATTTACTTGTCTCTCCAATTACATGCCAGTGGTAAATAACGATTGCACCTTGCAAAGTGAAAGTTTTCTGTAACATACTCACAATTTTGTGCCCCTGAGGACTTCATCACTGTAAACATTTGGTGTTCTAGATCGCATGGAATCTAAAGCTATAGCCGGCAGTCTTCGCTGTGTGGGTGTTTTCCTAGAAGGAGTGTACAGAATCCGAGAGGATGATATAATACTGTTGTCACTTGGCTTTCCCAGTCGATGGATTGCAGAGTTTGTTACTCTTGATATAGTTAATGACTTATCTTCTTGCTCACTGTGACTAAAACACAAAAACACCTTAAATATAAATATGTGAAATCCACAATGTCAGAATCTGCTCACTTTAGGTTACATTGTTTTGAAATATATATGAGTAAAAAAATGGAGCACCGAAGTGCAGTGTACACCATATGTTAGTAAAAGGGAAGACTTTGGTGTGAGTTGGTCTGTATAGTCTGAATGTATGTCTTTTTGTCTATACAATTTGATCACACCACAGATTTCAATCATTTACTTATTTAAAATTTCTGGCAGAGCACAACACTTAACAGTTGTCTCTTATCCATGTGCTGTAGTCATAGGCACATTAGGAGAATTTACAGTGCTAGGCTGTCAGTTGCCAGCAGTGTTTATAAACAGCCTGCCAGCAGCTACCAGTGCCCCAGCTGTCCTCTGATGGTAGGAAGAGGGAGGGCTTGTGGCTAGATCAGTAGCATTGGGACAGACAGGGTGGCTCCAGAACACTACTGATCTGTGCATTCGCTGAGTGGTTGGCTTGCTATGTCTGCTTAGCTGGGGATGGAGGGCATTCTGCTGGCACCCTTGGCTTTAGGATACCTTGCAGCAAATGTTGTAATATTTGTGTTATTTATGTAATAGCTTATCTAAATGTGCAAATACTACACTGTACATACTGTGTTTTTTCCACCAGTGCAGCATGTCGATGTTGTAGAGGTTTAGCTTGTATTGTCATTACTCCATTCAAGTCACTGCCCAAATTACGATTTGCCTGCAACAAAATAACCAACATATTATAACTAAATTTACTATATTGAAATGAAAAAATACATGGCATAATCCATTATACAGGTGACATCCATAGAGACATGTAGGAGACAGCACTGATCATAACTGGATGTACTCTACGTTTTCTACAGGCAGGAAATTGAGGTAAATGCAGTTGGTACCTGAGAAGTAAAAATAGAAGAGGCAAATGACATGCTTCGTGCCTCTGAACCTCGTGATGGAGGAACTCCTATTGTTCCAGACATTATCCTTGGAACTGGTTGAAGACCTTTATTTGAAGTTGTCTGAATAATTCCTGCTTTCTTTTTAGTCTCTGAAACAGGGCATTGAACACCATAAGAACACTGTAAAGCACCAGTACTTGCATAATGCACAGTGTCTTCAACCTGGAAACATTGACAATGATGAGCATAGAGCCACAGTAACAGTACACACTGTGCCCACTTGCGCAGTATGGACTCTATCACAATGTATTCCATCATCCACTATCATCATTACGCTACCGAAACTGTGACGACCTTATAAATAAAGGACAATAATAATGACAGGTTATCCACTGCTAGACGCTTCACTATCACTTTGTACTCTTACTTAGCATATCTGTAGTACTGGAAAAGAATATCCCAATAAAAATATTAATTTTTCATTATTTTTAATTCATAATGAAGCATATCTGCAATGTTTAGTCATTCTGATTATATAAAAGACATTTTTTTAAATGTATCATTTAATTAACATATAAAACCTGCTAAGACATGGTTCATTTAATATAAATATTACTATTAGCATGCCTAGGATATCTTAGCTTTACATTTTGGTATAGACACTCTTTTCAAAGTGTAATAAATAAATAAAAAAAAAAAAAGACATGTTTGAAAACAATGTAAGCAATAAATTAAAATTGAGAGACCTAAGGCTAAAAAACAGATGAAACCTTAGGTGATGTGAAACAACATACAAAATGCAATTGAATCTACAATACATAATAGGGTTAATCCAGAGTTTGAGAGTAAGACCAAAACTGGTGCGAATGCAGACCTAAGCAAAACTATGTTCAACTTCAAGGGAAGACAAATTTAAACTGTGAAAACACTGCTTAATAATAGAATAATATAATTATTGTATAATACAGTAATAATTATTCACACTAAGAGAAGGCGATAAGGAGCTATAGGACACTGATTTACAAACCTACCCCCAGCACTGTTACCTCTTGAAATTTATATACATTAGGGCAACCATTTGTTTGTTGCCTCTATGCCACATTATGTCATGCTTGTATTTTGTAACTATTTTTAACTACTAATGTAAACTTTATACAATATTTCTAATTTTCACTGTTTATTGTCACTATTTTGTAAGTATCAGTGCCCACTTATATTTAACTTCTACCTGTTTTCAAACTCTGGATCTGGTCCATGATCTCTTTCCTATTCTTGGGTCATCAGAAAAGGCAATGAAAGACATAAGACCGGATCCTAACTTAAGAACGTCACCTCACTTACGCATGCAAAGTGCGTAAGTGGGGTGTCTGGAGGGGAGGGCACGCACCCTCCAGAGGTTATATTTGTTTTTCGTGCCGTATCATAAGGAACTAGGGTAGGAGTTCCGTCCAACAGGGCGGGTTCTTGCCCTTCGCCACAAAAAATATGCAATGTAGGTTCGGGGGAAGATAGTAAATATACAGTGTGGACTGGGTTTAGTTAAGCGCGGATCGGTCGGGTGGGCCGCTGATCCAGATAAGGCAGCCTTATGGCAGCGTATCTGCCATAAAATCCACACAAGAGAGGAAAGTGACAGTTCACTCCCCTTTTCTGTGTGGAAATAAAACACCCACGCACGTACGGAAAGCATGCATCAGTGTGGATCCGGTCCCTAGTTACCAAATTTTGTGGCCTCAAATGTCAATTTTTTTCCTGACGCACCATAAACATGACTAACCATGAACGACTGAGAAAGCAAAACAGCTTTACATGATCCTGATGTGCCTTAAAGCTCACTTGGGGATAAACAATGAAGGATGCTATCAATCAGAAAATACTAGGGCATCCATTGTGCAGTTACAAGGAAGAGTTCTGGTGTCCAACCTCATATCTTTGGCTATTTAATTCCTGTAGTGTTCTATAGCTTTTTTTATTCTATTCTACCTATGTATTAAAATCAATAAAAATATATGTACATTTTTTTTACCTTACAAATGGTTTCTACCCAACACTCCTAATTGCAAAGTGTAACTTTTTTGTTAAATTATATTAACACTTTATTTGTTATCAAAGGCCCACCATTTCTTTTATACCATATCTGCTATCATTAATTTCCTTTTTCCTAGATCATGGTAACATTTTTTAGGTTATTGATTAAAAAATAAAAGAGAAAAATGTAATTGAACTGTTTACCATCATCACATTTTATACCTGTAGTCACTTCCCACGATTTAATGATTAGTTCTTGCATGCACTCTGCCACAGTTCTCCAGATGTCATCAAAAGCTTCTGCGTCTACTGCGTCTTTGATGCAGTCATTAGGAGAGACGGGGGGTATGCCACGCCAGGCCTTCTTTTGCTGAAGCTGAGCTTTCCTTTGATCCAAGCCCTCATCATCACTTTAAAAAAAAAAAAAGATTTCATTTAACTGTTAAAGATTTGCAATTAGATTTTGCATATGAACAATAACATTAGAGTAGACAGTAAAACGTATATAAGCACATAGTCTATGAAATAGTGGTTACTTACTGCTCTCTGCTGTCATAGGCGAGATACTCCTCAATATTGCCCTCTGCATCATAGATCTCTTCCTCCAGGAATGAATACACAGAAGAGACAGAACCCAGAGAACTTGTGCTGGATGTCGACTCGTCACATCTTTGTAAAGGAGATGCTTCAGGCACCAGCCGTGACCCTGAGACACAGAGCCTGCAACAGGTCATAAAGAATGTGTTATAAAGATTGTTATATATGGGATGGAATCTAAGAGCTGATTCTTAATTTATCGGATCCCTGAGCAGCAGATGGATTGTGATCTGTAATTGCAGGGCTACAATATGAACACATCTGCACAATAGCATTGTCATACACAGTGTATGACTTTGCTGCAGGTTTTTAGTGCTTCAAAGTGGGATTCCCCCTTTTTTTATATTGCACAATAGCATTGCCTACCTTAAGTTTCAGACTTTCCTGCAAGCAGAAAATGGTGACTGTACAGAAGTCTGGATCTGTACACATTGAGAGGGCAGCCCTATGCTATACCAAGGCACACCAAGTTATGATCAGAACACAGCCTCTCTTTAGGAAAGGTGCTGGAAGTCTCCTTTCTTTTAAGTCTGAATGGGTCACAATGTCTTCCAACTGGGTAGCAAGAAGTGCTCAGTACCTAACAGCAGCCACAATCTGATCCAAACACTCAAAAATAGGGAAAAATTGGATCTTAGGATCTGTCTCTGCATGGTTAAAAATGGAATGGATCAACATACTTGCATACCTTACCACTTAGGTGTGTTTTCCATAGCCCCTAAACAGCAGCATCTAATATGTGGCAATGCAGTGATGCTGGGTTTGTGGAGATATTATTCAGACTGAATGCTGACTCAAGAACCACAAAACTGATCTACAATTAACTCATAAAAAATTGCAATGGTACAATGATAAATAATACTCTCACACATACATATAGTTGCAACAGTGGCCAAACCACTCATACAGCAGCAATTCTGACACATACTGGCACTGCCAATGTATTTACCTCTTCCTCTCAAACTATTTTACAAATATACTTTGCATGTTACAGGAAGGTTCCTTGTTCTACGAAAATGATCTAATATCAAACACACAAACACACATATACCTCCTAAACAAACCAATTCAGCCACAATGTTAATGACATTGAGATACATGACAACAAATGTTCTTACTGTCTGAAGGAACCGGAGATCTCGGCAATACTTTGGGGAGCTGTACAGGGGCCTGTTGATTTCCTGCACTGAAAGTGCTGGAAGCCTTCATCCTTTGGATAAATAAGCTGTTTCCCCAATATTCTAAAACACAAAAAAAGAAGAGACTATTCAGTTTACCAAAACAAAATGTAACCATAACATCAACAGTTTCTCTCACTGTGTTATATCATGTGGCATAATAACAGTTCACATTACATAGTGAACACATCGGGTTGATCCAGAGCTGCACTTATACCTATTTTTAGCTGCAAATACCTTTTCATAATCTTTCTAGTGCTGCTCTCGCACACCTACTTCTTCATTCTATTGTTTATTGCCCTACTTCTTCATTCTATTGTTTATTGCCCTACTTCTTCATTCTATTGTTTATTGTGCTACTTCTTCATTCTATTGTTTATTGCCCTACTTCTTCATTCTATTGTTTATTGCCCTACTTCTTCATTCTATTGTTTATTGCCCTACTTCTTCATTCTATTGTTTATTGCCCTACTTCTTCATTCTATTGTTTATTGCCCTACTTCTTCATTCTATTGTTTATTGCCCTACTTCTTCATTCTATTGTTTATTGCCCTACTTCTTCATTCTATTGTTTATTGCCCTACTTCTTCATTCTATTGTTTATTGCCCTACTTCTTCATTCTATTGTTTATTGCCCTACTTCTTCATTCTATTGTTTATTGTGCTACTTCTTCATTCCATTGTTTGTTATTGTCCTGCTTCTTCATTCTATTGTTTATTGTCCTACTTCTTCATTCCATTGTGTTATTGTCCTGCTTCTTCATTCTATTTTTTTGTTATTGTGGAGGCTGCGGACCCTCCTGGTGCGCTGAGCACAGTGGCTGTTATCAAGCGCAGTTACTTATTATGCAATAGTTTTATTATAAGTTTTATTTATTATCCAGGTTATAGACGGAGAACAGGTGTATATGGGCCAGATTCAATTAGCTTCGCAGCCGTGTATTTTGCGGTGCAAAGCTGATTGTGCAAATTTTTTATGCGCATGTCATAGAGGTGCTCATAAAAATCGGGAAAATGCACACCGCAACCATTTTCTATTGCTGCGCGTATTCCGAACTGGCCCTATGAGTTTATGTGAAATATGCATTTTATTACCTGAGATGCAGAGACCTCCTTGTCCAGTCCTTACACTCTGCTTGCAGGTTTTTATTTTGTGAAGTCACGCTGTCTTCAAAAAGCATCTCATCAACGTCCCAGAATAACTGATGAACTCTCTGCGTGTTGGCTTTATCAAACTCCTGCAGGGTGATACAGAATGAGAAAAAGGTTGCAAGCAATGGCTCAATGCCCTTATCCACTCAACTCCTATCCACTAGGTAAACACAAATGCTTAGAAGATGGCATACAAATCAACCCTTGTAAAGTAATTGGTTTGATTCATGTTGAGGAACATAATGTCTTGTCAACTACAAGTAATTTCTATCTCTCAAGCAGACCATCATGCAATGTACGTACATCATCTCTCCAGGAATACACTGAGCTCCTCTCAGTAGACAGGCCTGTAGTGTAGCTTTGGATTCCAGACCAGGAGTTATTTAAGTCTATTGGGGTGGTTTGTCCACTGGAAGACAGAGATGAAACTGATTCACTGGGGAGAGATAGAAAAAGGAAGATATTAAGCATCTGCTGTTATCTCCCAGTCCATACTGCTAACCATGTTTATACTAAACATCATAAAAAATAGAAGAAGAAAAAAAATCTTAACTACTAACGTTTAAGTGAATTTGCATTCCAAATCAGAAAAACATATGTAATATATGCAATCATAACTCACATGTTAACATCAACTAGCATCCTTTATGTGAGGGCACCAGAATTGGGCAGATGTAAGTTCATACGCCCAATAACGTCTCATATGCGACAATCACACATAAAGTTTAAACTGCATGAATAATGATAAAATCACAATCCAAGATTGCATGCAATTGATAAACACATACGTTTTCTAATCATGTGCTCATTAAGCAAAATACAGGTAAAATGTTATATAAACACAACTCTCCTTCTGTTCCTGATTTATATTTACTTAAATGTGTTTTTATTTACAACCCAGGGACATAACATTTGGTGCATTGATAAAGTGAAAGTAGTTGTATACTCTCTTACACAGTCCTCTATTACCCTATAAGTGTGTCCTTTATATCCCTTTATTTATTTTCAGAATGAATCTGCTGAAAATTGCAATCTCATTTATACAATGCTCTGCAAATCAAGTTGCACTTAGCACTTAGCAGGCAGCCCTCTTACTCTGCCCACTCCTAACTATGAAGATAATGTAATGAAATGCTATTTTGTAAGTCAATTTGTCCTCCATATTAATAGATGTGTTATCTAGTGATTTGGAGGGTCAGCAGCAATTTTCCGCAATCCCATAACCTAGATTGAAGGGCTTGCAAGGTAAGAAAATGGGAATCTTACCAGTAGCAGCCGCTATAATTAACCTATAGCTAATAAAAAAAATATGATAATGGTTGTATCTGATTAAAACGTAAATATATATATATATATATATAAAACTTTTTTTTTTTATAATTCATGTATATATGCTTAAACACTATGTATTATCAATAAACAGAACTCTAGAAGCTCAGGTAAGTGCATGTAGTACCATGTGTAGTTTTGGATGGCTTCTTGTACAGGTCTTGTGAAGTGTAATGGTAGAAGATCTCCTTTCTCTGGTAGGAGAGTATCAGTGTTGCTTCGAGACAATCCTTTTCTGGAAAATAGAAAACAATGGTCATATTCAGTTATATGTTTGAATAACAGGACTATGACTGTGAAGGCAAGGGCATGTCTTCAAGTGAATTAAAGTGTATATGTTTACAGACAGACAGCTGAATGACTGAGATTTAGTACTAGTTCTGAATTTGGAATACTTTTATTAATAAAAAGAAAGTTACAGGTATGCTTTTACTATTATCATCTAGTACAGTGTTGTAATCATTTATGCTTTGAGTATTCAAATAAAATATGATATATTGATTCATTACTGATATGTCCCTTATTGTTTGGCCCAAAATGATTTTTATTTAATGTTACAATAAAATAAAAATTTGTTATGTAAATTATATTAATACAAAACATAAAATGAGGTAAATGTGGTGAATAAAGATGTCAGGGATTCATGCTTGCTGTGCATGCAGTCACACACGGGGAAATCTAGGAAATCTATGGTAAATAAACTGAACAGAGTATAGGTCAATCAGGCTTACAGCAAAAAAGTGATCAGCCTATCCATTTATTCTGTTATAATATTAAAGTTACTTCTATAAACCCCTTATTACAAGCTCAGATACAATGGTCTTTATTTTGAAAGACCATCGTACTACAGCTGAATGCAGACTGCCGGCATTTTAGAAAGCAGCGGAGATGGGACTTCTGGAGTTGCGAAGAGTGATCCCTCCCCTTAACCCTTTCCTAACCTTAACCCTCCGTTTCCCGCAACTAAAACTAACCTTCCCCTTATTGAGCCCAAATTCTAACCCTATACACACAAAATGGAAGTTGCTCAATCAATTTATAGGTAAATGCAAACAGGTGCATGAAAGGCCGGGGGGTAATCTGCCAGCCACAGAAACACAGAAAAGGAAATGCCCCAGCAACACTGCCATTACCCAGTAACAGGCTATACCATTCTATCTGTAACATGAAAGCAGAAACGTCTGTTACAGATATTTGCACAAATATATGAGTCCTACTATATATATATTTGCAATGTTACATCATATATATATGTTTTTAAATTGAGAGCCAAACTTACCTAGGAGGCACCTCTTAAAGCCTCCAAAATTCTAACCCAACTAGTCTACCCAACTTCATGCCCCACAGCCTTATCCTAACTTTCCTCAGGAGCCCTAAGCTTTTGCCAGCCGCAACCCCACAACCTAACCATAATCTACCTGCCGCAGCTTGAGGTGCAGAGACTCCTTGTCCAGAAGAAATTTTCTATTTTTAGCCTTTTACAAACAACAATACAGTCGCCATTCAACTAGCGGCAGTATCATGCTCAAAATACAAGTGCTTGGACCACTAACCGAATCCCTTTTCTTTTACAGTTAAGGTCCATACATGCCCTCTAAAAGTTAAATGGCAGTAATACAAAAATCAATGACCACCTTTCATGGTTTGATAGGAGGGGAATGCCTCATGATGTTGATGTGGTTATCCACAAATCACGAAGGAAGGTAAAAGAACAGCTTAATGGCCTTCCCAGGAGTCACTGTCCTAATTACTGAACAAGCATTAGATGCACATTTTGCTCATGCAGTTTGACATAGAACAATGCCAAGGTGCAATTTATTTATTCTAGAAGCTTGTTTTGACCTAATACCTTTTTTTACACACTATATGGAAGTTAACTATATTTCTAAAATATACAGCTGCCTGAGTACTTTCATTCAAGCAACAATGTAATTATTTGCACATAAATTTCAGTGCCAACTACAGTGGCTCAATTATTAACAAAGAGCTTATCAATTCAGCCAGGCAAGTACAGGGAGCAATTATTAACTGCTGAAGCCACTGTCCTTGAAAAGCCTTACATCCAAAGTCCTAAAGCCTTTTACATGTACGCCAGGTGAAGGAGTTTTCTATTTTATCCTTAATAATTCTAGTTTGATCATCTTTGTAGAAGCACAAGTTCAATGTTACATTTCCACACTTGTTTATGTCAGATAAGCCCTGCCAGCAGCTTCAGTTTGAAAGTTAATTTCCAGGCTCTCGTACTTCTGCAAGCACTCAGACACTGCAGTGGCCTGGATCCAGACTGAAGCCTGCACAGCACACGTAAATCCTCCGCAGCAGAAGCGAAATTACGCAAGTGCGATCCTATATTCTGTGCCTGCAAGAGTAATTCACTCCCCTGGCACATATAGAGCTTCCGTGCCCTGGGCCCTACCTTAACACTTAAGCACACGCTCCACGTAAAATGGGGCTGGTGCGTAATGAAGGATCGTATATAAAAGCTTTGCTTACCGTGAACCTGATCCACATATATTTAGGTACATATATTTAGAAAGGGATATACTGCGCATGCGTAGTAACTTTTATATGCAATCTACGTTGGACTTAAGAACAGGATTGCTGTGAATCACCACTACGAACTTAGTGTCGCAAGATGCATAGTGACTTAAGAAGGAAGGGCGACTTAAGTACGAAGATAAGAAGATTGGATGGAGGGAAGCATTTAAATGAGCAAATCTGGGCGCAGTTACGCAGTAACGTTCTTAATATGCCGCCCTACGCACACAACTAAGAACCTAAGAACTTAAAGAAACAGTAGCCCTATGGCATTCGTAAGTCACTTAAGAACCTGAAAACCGGGGGCGTGACGAGGGAGTCACCTTGCAACTAGTCGCGTATATTTAAGAACCTAATGCTTTTTTAGGCATGAATCTGTTCCCATGTACACATGGTGGGTCATTACCCCCCTGCCATTGGTAATGCTTACAGTGTGTAAACCAGATTTGTTTGTGATGTGTTTCAATGCGTAACCGTCATGTGCACACATGTAAGGAACGCACACGGGGCATGATCCAGACCTACACCGATGTGCTGTGCGTACTAACGTGCTCCCCCTCGACACTCCCCCTGTGGCCCTGCATAATTACACACTGTTACGCGGGCTGAAGGCTACCCTAACTTCAACCGGCGTAACAGTGTGTAATTACACCGGCCACAGGAGCGCAAATGTCCAAACCCGCCCTCCCGCCCTTATTACCTTACCTTTCCCCACCTTCCTTCCCTAACTGTTGCATAGTTACGGCAAGGCACCCCCCCAATTGTAATTACGCAACAGTTAGGGACGCCCGATCCTGAGGAACGGGTTTCCCTAGTTACGCCGGGCAACATCTGCCCGACACATGCGCAGATCGGCAAAATGGCTGATCTTACGCATCCGCAGTAACTGCGGTGGCGGGCGGAGGTCTGAATCAGGCCCATGGAGTACTTACGCATTCGGAATACAAAAATCTGCTGTTTATCGTAATTCTGGATCAAGTCCACTGGCCTCTATGTGCGATTTAAACCAGAATTGGAAATGTGGGAGTTACCAGCAACAGGAAGCTGCTTGAAAATTCTAGGTGGGAACCTAAAAAGATATGTGGCAATGTGGCGTTACTGAATGAATATTTCTGCCACAATACTGCAAATAAATGTAAACAGATTGCATATAATTAACATCTTTATTTTACATAGCAAATTGAGATAGGAAAACTCCAAACTCTAATTGATCAGCATTTATCTTCCCTGCAGATCAACATGCTATTGACAAGATGCACATTTCTGCATTTTTATTTTCTCATTTACCTGTGCTCCCAACAACCAACCATAGCAACCTATAAGCTATTTGCTGTCATAGATATATGCCTTTTACCTGTGTTAAATGTCTTTTAAATATTCCCAAGAGATGCCATGTATGTAGGATCTCACAGCATCATTAACAAGTGTTACAAAGCAGAAAAAAATCTAGCATAAACCCAGAAAGGATGTCAGAGCCACAGGTGATGGTTCTGAGGGTCACCTGTCACCCCTTCACTGCTTTACAAAGTTCTGTTAATAAACATAAAATAGTCAACAAATATATGTATATTATATTGTATATGTACAGTATATTGTGACTAACACCTAAACAGCTTTCAGACTCCCTGAATGTTTTAATAATAGATGAAAGCCATATAAAGTGATTAATTAAGAAAGTATGAACAACCTTGCATCAACAAAGGTGACAAATGAAAGGGCTTCTCCTTAATTTGTCCTGATGTTCATTGAAGTCTGCACTGTACAACACAGTCATATTAAATAACACCCTGAGGAAGAAAGGCAATATTCCACTGCAATGTAAAATTAATGAGCGCACATAAACACACTGTTTGATATAATTGTTTTATCAGTTCTTAGCATATATCTTCTAGAGGTGAGTCTAGGATTAATTGACTTCTGTTGGACCCATGAAACACAGTATCTAAAATTACAATGTACAATAAAAATATATAATAACTATTAAAATTAAAATATACATCAGTGCTTTTAAAGTTAGCATCTTTGTGAGTTCATTAGCCTCTATGCATTATGAACCAGATCCTGACTTCATAACGACACTCCACCTATGCATGCAAAGTGCTTAAGTAGAGGTGTCTGGCGGGGAGGGCGCACGTGACCGAGTTATGTATGTTAGGATTCAAGAACAAAGGGGCTGGTCTAACCCTCAATGTTAGTTATACAGTGTGGTTGGGAATATGGATTTGCGAGCGGAGCAGCAGTCAGATAGACCGCTGATCTGCTCATATGACATAAGACTGCCCCATGGCAGCGTAAGTCAATAAATCTCTGCACAAGATTTACACCAAATAATTATTATTTTTATTAACAATCATATATCTAAAGAAATGGTAGAAACATTTCTTGTACCTACTGAAGTTGCTGAGCTATCTAACTTCATAAAGTGTGGATTTTGGATTTCCTGCCGAGTACTATTTAATTTTTTTGGTCCAAAACAAACATGAATGCAGCCCTGTGTTTCATTTGTCCATGTTTTCAATTTTAGCCTAATCTAATATTGTGAGAAAGTCAAAGGACATGAAAATCATGACTACTTTATAGACTGTATAGAATCTGTTTATTTGAAAAATGGTATTTGTTAAAGTGTGCTATAAACAATATAAAATTTAAATTATAACTAAAATTATGACCATGCAAAACATTACTTGAACAAGACAAATTTTAATGTATTAATATCCCATAAAAGGTCAGTCAAACACATCTAGTAAGGCACATGTAATAAGACTTACTTCAGAATCATCAGAACCATAAGTGATAGATAGAAAATATATAGATGATTGATAGATGATAGATATGATATAGATAGATAGATAGATAGATAGATAGATAGATAGATAGATAGATAGATAGATAGATTATCAGATGACAGGTGAAAGTACACCAATGAGACAATGCATTCGGACTCGACTCCTCATTCCTCGGTTAGCTGTGCCATGTCTGGCATCACGCCATAGCTCCCTGGCATGGGCACTTACCCGACGACCACCAGCTCAGTGCCAGGGCTCAGATTGCAATGCTGCTGTTTCTTGCGTGTAGCGTGTTTTCTTCTGCAGGATGAGCCGTGGGCAGCTGTATGCATGGATACCTGGCACCGTGGCATTCATTCTCCTTCTAAGACACAATGAACCGTTGAGACCACCTTGAAGCATGGTTCACCACTCCATTAGACGGGCCCGCGCAACGTGGATGGCATAAGGCTGTCTCCGGGCATGGCGCGCCGCCCGCCAGAAATAGGCGGTGGTCTGTCAGTGCAGATGTGAGGCGGGAGGGTGCTGAGGAGCGTGATTTCTCAGGTACCTTCCTGATAATCCTTCCTCTGCTTCGCCAGCCATGCAGCAGCTTGTTCCTTTCATTGTATTAGTTTATCCCTCCCTCATTCTGTAAAGTACACACCAGACCAATCTGACACTGCATTCAGCATTCATACATTTTCTGCTGTGTCAGAAAAACAAGATATAGGGGCTTTAAAGAGGAAGCATCTTACAGGCTTCCATCTTTTTATTTGACATGTAAACAATAAAATCCTTAATATACAATGTCTTGCAACCATCCTTTGTATCAAAAATAGATAGCAGACAGCAAACTCTAAGGGGTATACTTAGATTACACATTTAACTTGAAATTCAGAAAAGTAAAAAAAGTACATATAGTGTTCAGTACTACAGTATAGTCTTAGCTATCTTTATTCATTTTTCAATGGTAAAGGAAAGTTAGCAAACCCTGAAAGCTCCAAGTTCTCAGGGTATATATATATATATATGGATAGAAGAAAATGGCGTGCTCTGTTGCTATTAGCAACAACCTCAACAAGTTTGTTAGTCCGTAAGTCTATGCAGAGATGGTGTTGGTGCACTAGACTGTTTCCACAGCCGCAGCTCCCTCTCAAGCGTCCGAGCACACAAAGTCAAGGAAGTCTAAAATGCAATAATAAGACGGGCGCTCCATAGTGCATTACCATTTAATATAGAAAATCAGCTACACGTTTAAAATATATAAACAATTGGCCGCGTACCAAAAAGCATGTGAACCGCCATGATGGCAGTAACAGTCTTGATGACTTTCTGAGTCCTAATGCTCTGCATCCCAGCCACATGTTTTGTTCAAAGATATGAACCAGCTACCCTCAGATTAGTTTTTCCTGGGTCATTTATAAGTGGAGACTGCAATCGTACTGGGGTGTCAGTATTGAAATAGGGCCGTTCTCTCCCAGCCAGTTTCGAACTGGCTGGGATATCGATTGCTTATGCCTCGAAGAGACATAGCAATTGATCCCCAGAGCACCGTAAACGGGGCTCCGAAAGGTAAGTGGTTAAACTAACCCCAACCCTTCCCCTAATTCTAACCCTAACCCTCCCCTTCCATTACCCTAACACTCCCTTCCCCGAAGCCTGACCCTAACCCTCCATTCCCCACAGCCTGACTCTAACCTCCCCTTCTCCCTAGCCTGACCCTAATACTCCCTTCTCTATAGCCTAACCCTAAGACTCCCCCTCCTTGCAGCCTAACCTTAACCCTCCCCTTCTATGGTCCTAACGCTAACCCTCCCTTCCTAAGCGCCTAACCCTAACCCCCCCCAATACTAAAATACCCCGCAGAGGGTTACTCACCTCTCCGTAACTGTCATCCGGCAGGTCTGCGAATGCCGGAAATGCCGATCGGCACACTCACCCACTCATAAAAAATTTCTAAAATGGCCCCCTATTCAAAATAGAGACAGATGAAAAGTAGCTTTCGGTTGTCTCTATTTCGTAAAGCGGCCATCGGACCGAAGACTGCAACTGTACTGTGGGCACCTAGAGGAAATGTGGCATTATGGTGGAACTAAACAAAATATTCTGCATTTTAAAATATGCAGGTAGGAAGAAAATCACTATAATGCTGTGTACACACTATCCCAATTTCCCTGACTTCTGACAAAACTTTTAATAGGCAGGGAAATTGTGAAGACTACCCAATGATTGGACCTAACTTCAAAGACACAGCATTTGTCTTACTGTTCATACTAGCTGATGCGATTGTTGTGTGAGTGTGAGTTTCTGGATTTTTGTCTGCGTTTTGCCCAGCTGGGCAAACATACCTACAACTAGGTATTTGTATAGGATCAGGGGCATCACAACTTTTTTTGTTGGGGGGGGGCAAGAATTTAGCCCTCCCACTGGCGCCCCATCTCACCTTGGTGCACCCCCCCACCTTGTTGTGTAATAAGCGTGATTAGGGGGTGTGGTTAACCCATTGTGGGCGTAGTCATGCCATTGGGGGTGTGGTCAACCCATCATGTCTGCAGCTCCCATCCAGTACTCCGATCATGGCTCCAGCCCCCCTCCCAGTACTCCCATGTGTCTACAGTCCCCCAGGATGATTCCCCATTATGTCCTACCAGCCCCTCCCATTATGTGCCTTCAGCCCCCCAGTATTCCCCATCATGTGCCTCCAGCCCCCCCAGTATTCCCATCATGTGCCTCCAGCTCCCCAGTATTCCTATCATATCTCCAGCCCCCCTCCCAGTACTCCCATGTGTCTACAGTCCCAC
>WWET01001627.1:191513-202451 GCA_011038615.1 Limnodynastes dumerilii
ACTGCCAAGACATGTAAGACGTCCATTAACATTCTCTGTGAAAGCAGGAAGTTTATAATGTAAATTTGAAAATAATAAAAATTCTACCTTAAGGAATTGCATTGGTTATTGGCTGTAACAAGATCTGTTTTTGATATTTTTTTAGGGGTTTTATAAGTGACATTTTTCACACATTAAAATAGTAGTTTTATATTGAAGGTACACGTCTAATAGCAAGAGTAGAGCACATTACAGAATGGTGCAGAGCTTGTGTCAGTGCATAAGCACTGTTGAATTTGTTGTGACCCATTCACCATCCCCCACATTCTTCCCTGTTGCAGTACAGGCCATTACCATCTTCCTCTATGTCCGTCTTCCCCACATGGCTGAAAAGCCACGCCCCTTTCATGGCACCGCGAAGCCACGCCCCCTTTCCAAAATTTTTTTTTTTTTACACCTTTTTGCCCATTTTTTCAACTTTCAATGTGGTTGCCCAGAAAACCCCTGGGTGCACAACTGCTTTACAGAGAACATTAGACATTCACATCAGTCCCTGCCCCTAATGGAGCTACATACTAAGGTCCCTAACACATACATACACACTAGGGTTAATTTAGTCAGCAGCCAATTAACCTCCAAGTATATATTTGGCATGTGGTAGGAAACCGGAGCAGACAAGTTGAGAGCAATGAAACTCCACACAGATAAGGCCTAATCCTACAAAAGGATTACGAGTGACAAGTTTGAGGTTGGGATTGAGAGAGGTGCTCTCACTTACCCAGTCTGTGTTACCACCTAGTCTTGTTATAATTACTGTTAAAACTGTAAAGCTCTACGTATTCTGATTTTGCTATTGTCAGAGACATATACGAAATATTTGGTAGGGTCAGCATTTCACATGTTCAAATTGCACTCTCATAAAATATGGCTAGTCCTAGAACAAAAGACATTTACTGAGTACATATGTCACCTCAAGTAGTCTGGCTTATTAGCATAGTTGCCAAGTCCGCTTATAACAGTCCGCATTGAGCTTGTTTTTTCTGTAGTCACAGCTTTTTTTCGCTTGCTGCAGGCTGCGGTTTTTGGGCTTGTTTTTTTTCCTTTTTTTTTTATCTTTGCAGGTGTCAGCAGAGCAGCTGGGAAGAAGTTAAAGACCAGGAAAAGTATATAAGCTGTGAATGGGAGGGAGGGAAGTTAATAAGGGGTTAATAGTTTTTAAATAGAGTGTGAATGCATACAATAGAATAGTGTGAGCTAGAGTAGAGGGAGCCATAACATAATAATAGAATAGGAGGAGGGGGATTAATTTAGTGTGTATTGCAGAAGAGATATATAGATATAGATTTATAATCAGATAGGGGTATGTAAATATTTATATATATTTGAACCAGTAGGTTGTCACAACAACCCAAGTCAGCACACCAGAAAAAAAAATGCAACTACAAAAACTACAACATCTCTCTTAATAAATATATACTTTTACTGCAAAAATAGTGAATATTAATACTATGAACAACATCACGCAAGAAATGGGATCATATTAATTCAAAAAACTACGCTGACAGACACAGCAAACCTTCTTGCCACAGCTCGCATTGATGTGCCATCCTGGATGAGCTGCACTACCTGAGCCACTTGTGTGGGTTGTAGACTCCGTCTCATGCTACCACTAGAGTAAAAGCACCGCCAGCATTCAAAAGTGACCAAAACATCAGCCAATCTATATTTTTTATTAATTTTCCTTAAATGTTGGATGCAATCTTTCGCCATAGTTACGATTGACTGGCTGTCCTTTTCCTCATCCGGAGTATGCTCACCACTAGCACTTGAAGTGCTTTCATACGAAATTATTATGACACCTGCAAATGAAATAGAGGCACACTCAATATTATATATGTTACGCTGACTCTGTTTACATCCATCCCTGTGCCACCAAAAAATAATTACCTTTTCTAGTGCTTGTTATATTGTCACTTTGAGCTTCTGTGGCTTCAGCACCAGAATCCTTGATGGCAGCTTCCCTTTCCGGAATGGATGGCAATTATAAATTTGTGCTATGGACAATGTGCTGTACATGAAATATCAGATGAAAAAGTACCTTTTTTGACAGTCATCAGTTTTGCACTAATTGATCCTTAATCGCTGGGTCTAAGACTCTTCCCTGAAATTACAAGACATAACATCATTATAACATCATTAGCATGGCTACCATTTTATGTCAAGTCATGCACAAAGACAACCTGGGAATAAGCATTACATGGTGAGTTATAATAGGTTGTTTTTTTTATAAACTTTGTCTGATCTTATTCAGTTTTGCCTTCTCATTCCTTTTCAGATCTGACCAGCGTTTCTGAACCTGCTGCTTTTCATAGTAATGGTCGAACTTTCTTTGAATAATATCAATAACTCTTGTCATGATTTTTCTTTTGCGGGCATTCACCGCAGAATACATTTTCTGATTGCAATCGTGATCCCATTTATCGAATAACCGGACAATCGTTTCTACCTCAGCACTTGTCATGGGCAGAAAACTAAGGTCTTCCTCCATTTTAGAAGGCCTACCACACCTTGTTTCTGTAAACTTTCTTTTTTTGCCTTTCGGTTCGGCATTTTCAACACCTGCTTTCACCTTTGTCTTCAGCATCCCTTGATGCAATATTGTCGGCTGTGGTGTCCGATTGGCCACCTCTACCTTCACCTCCATCAATAGTGCCCATGGATGTTGTCATCTCTGTCTCCATACTGTCTGCGATTGACTGTCATCACCCAGCATATAAAAAGTGCATCCTGGACGAAAGTTGGTCATACCTTTGTTGGAGAATCGTTTGGTGGCAACATACTTTTCTTCTTCTATTCTTTGGAATTTCATGGTTCTGGTAAGTGCTCGTTGCTATTTCTGTTATGGCCAATGCATATAACAATGTAAACTACCATGCATGCAGTGTGTATAATGTTATATATTTCATTATTATTATAGTCCAATATGCACCATGTACTTAGAATAACCCTTGATATTTAGATAATTATTATAATATTCCAGTACCATATACTCTGAATATACTTGGAATGAGGTCATTGTCGGTGGATACGTCCAAGCCTCACTGTCCCCATGCTGATTACGCTTTTGTGAAACACAAAATTGCTAATCTTTGGACTGTCTCAAGAAGGAGATCAACAATACCAACGGCTCTAAAATGTCTGGGGCTGGAGCAGACCAGGTGTACACTCCACAGTTGTGGTATTTTAACATGCTGAGTTTCACATTGGAAACGGAAACAGCATCACCATCATTCTCCAGTTTGGATGCATCACCAGACACCAATGTGGAACCTCTGGATGAAAGTGGCATGGGGCCTGATCCAGACCTATGCCGATTCGCAGTGCTTAGTAAAGCACAGCATATTGGCGTGCACTCCCCCCAACACTTCCTCCTGTGCGAGCGTATTTTCCCTCGCTTATGCCGGCTGAAGGCTACCCTAACTTCAGCCGGTCTAAGCAAGGGAAAATACGCTTGCACAGGAGCATATTACCTAAAACCCCTCCCTCCCTCATTAAACTACTTCCTCGGCCCACCTACAATAACATGAGCGTAGTAACGGCGAGGGACATCCCCTCATCCGTTACAACGGGCAACATCTGGCCGGCGCATGCTCAGATCAGTTTTTCAGCCGATCTTATGCTTACGTCCAGCGTATTTCCCAGGCCCATGGTGAGTAGCACATACAGTAAATAAGACACACACTCCTTTTGTCCAGTTCATTGTTTTTATTGTTCTATATACAAAGCATCAATAGTGATTTAAATTTGCATTTAATTTATCATGTAATTTTGCCATGATACAGCCCCATCACCATTAAAATACTGAACATATAAGTTATGGGTTTCCTTCGCAATGGTGTTGGCAGTGTGTCCAGACCTTCAGGGGGGTTAGCATGTTGGGAGTTTTTCCTGCGCAATAGGTTATGTAAGGCACAGGTTGCAAGCACAACCCAACACAGATTCCAATTCTACATGTTAATGTTTGTATGGTAAATCCTAAATTTATTGCTCATGATTCCAAATGCATTCTCCACAACACACCTTGCACGAGACAGCCGATAGTTAAAAATTCTTCTTTTTGCTGTCAAAACTCTCTGTGGGAAAGGACGCAGAATGTGTGGATGAAGGGCAAATGCTTCATCTGCAGCAAAAACAAAATTAAGGCCGTATTTGAACTCTCTTGTAGTTGGCAGGTTTAGTTTTCCATCTTTAAGATGACCCATGAATGTTGTTTGCTCAACTACACTCCCGTCTGAGACTCTCTCATGTTTGCCCACATCCACATACAATAATTCATAATTAGCATCCGCTATTGCCATCAAGACAATGCTAAAAAATCCTTTGTAATTATAGTAGTAGGAACCACTGTTTGCAGGTGGCATGATTCTAACATGCTTGCCGTCAATTGCTCCTTCACAATTTGGAAAATTACATTTCCGTTCAAAGTCTTCTGCAACTTTCTTCCAGTCCTTGGCGGCTAGGGGCAACTAAAAACAATAATAGAAACATTATGAAACTTGACGTATTTTGATTGTTATTGTACATACATACTGATATCCATTGTACCCTTATATTTATTATATTATTTTGCTGTATTTATTATTATTAGTAGTTTATTGTTTATTGAGTTTCAATATATTTTTGTTTACATTTGTTAATAATACAATGTGTTGTGTTAATACATTTTTACTATTTTTTAAACATAAAAGTTATCAATTGTTATCAATTGTTTTCATTTATATCCAAAATATGCAACTTGTAAGCAGGATGCACGCAGTAGTTAACAATTATTTTAAAAAAATCACATACCTTTAAAATTCTTAGGCATTTATACAACGCCTTGCACATCTCTGGAATAAATCTCCCCAAAGCTTGAGCTGAAATTGCGCAGCTGAACTTTAGATCCTCAAATGACCTCCCAGTAGCCAAAAAACGCAGAGTTGCTACGAGACGTTGCTCAGGTGTGATGGCAGTTCACATCTTTGTGTCCTGTCTTTCAATGCATGCGAGTCACGATAGCCAGCAAATACAGGAAGGTCTCATGATCCATATGGAGAAAGTTTCTGAAATCATCAGGATTATTCTCCTGAATTTCCTGTACAAGGGACATATGAGAGAACGATTCTCTATTTTTCAGCCATTCTTTCATCCAACAGCGACGTTGCCAAGGCTCCGCTGCACCATACAGTCTAGTACACATACATCATGCTATGACAAAATATACATATACATTGATGCAGTAGACTACACATCTAGATTAATACATGAGTATATCTAGAAAACTAGTGCAAGCTAGTCCTGTACCAGAGCCATGGAGTTGGAGAAGACAAAAAAGATACTGCCATGGCCCCAAGGTATGAGCAGAGCTATTGCCGATCTGTGCAGACATTGAGGATGTGACTGTATGGTATATGCCCAGAATAGCTGACCATTCCTGTCCTAAAAGATCAGCTTCAGAGTGTCTATTGAGTGTTCCGCACACCCCTTTCTCCTGCCCTCTTACTGGTACATCTGGAAGACAACCAGGCCGATATAGTGGCAAAGGCCCTGAAAGCATAGTATACACAGCTGTTATGGGTAATATTTTTCTTTCTGTCTGTAGCTGTGATAATGGCTGTCAGTTGGATCCAGCAGTCTGGTCATGGTATAACACTCCACATCCACAGCGAGGTCATTACAGCCGTGGTCGTAGCGGGAAGTGGACGCCCCCTGCACTTCCCGCTCTAGGTAGTAAATCTAGACACTTACGTGTCCAGATTCTTACCTTAAGATTTACGACCAGGTCTGTGGCCTTACGGCGCCCAGTCCCCTCATTAACATGACGATCTCTGCCTTCACGACAGACTCTTTTACGTAACAGCCGGCGCATGTAACGTACAATACGTACGCCGACAATTACAATGTCGTAAGAACAACCTTCCAGAGAGGGGAATTTCGTATGCGCTGTCGTACTTAACCCAGGATCGGGCCCAAGGTAATGCTTTGTAAAACACACTATAAATGATTGGGCTGTCTAATTATTAACTGATAAGCCTTATTAATGGTTGTAGATTGACAGATATTCTGGAATGCAGACAGATGATCCAGATAAGCACTTGCATGATAATCAGTTGATAAAAAAACAGCTGACCGATGCTGTGCTGATCCTGCACTGACAGTGAGAAGCTCAGCCTAATTATCAGGCGGTGTGCACACTCTGTTTCCCCAGATCATAATAGTGTGTACCCCGCTTTGCTCCTAAAACAGGTACCACCTGGTTTAATATTAAGCAGCACAAATAGTTTTATCCAGACGCTGCTATGTTTGCTCTTGTACTTCAAGGTTTTTATATTATTTTTATATTATTATTATTATGATTCACAGTTAAGAGTGAATTAGGTGCGGGCAGATGTGCACCTAACTCACTCCTCCAGCCCCCTAACCCGCCCCCTGTTTTAGTTACCTTATGGCACTTACAAGTGCTATAGGGCTACCTTATTTCTCCGTGCCATATCCTTACGGACATTGCCTCTCCCCGCCTCCCTCCCGTCCTCCCCGGCTAATCTAAATTCCACCCCTTCCCCTTGTTCCTAAAAGACCACACTTTACGCTATCTGCTATGTAGATAACGTAAATGAATTACTACACATGCGCAATAGGTCATTTCAGCCAGATACGCACTTAAGAAGCAGAAGTTTCTTAAGTGTGAATCAGGACCATTATTATTATTATCATTATATTTTTTGTTTATTTTTTTATTATACTGTTGTGTTTTAAGTATGTCCTTTTGAACTAAGCATTTAACAGTTTAGTTTTTTTTTATTTCTTTGTACTTTAGATGTTATGGAGAAAACTTGCAGAGATTTTTGCATATCCTGTGAGATAGTGTCTCATTTGCAGGTACCCATGTGTGAAGAGAGAATTTCTCCCGCAGCTCTCCTTTGAAATCTGTCTGCCCACCAGATGGTCCACTCCAGGCTGACGATGTTTGCAGAGTAAGGGCCGTAGTCACACTTAAGAAGCTTGTGCTTCTTAAGTGTGTAGAAATAATAAATGAGCATGCGTAGTAGCTCATTTATGCAATCTACATACCTTTTAGGTATGTAGATTGAGTATGTGTGGTCTTTAAAGGTCGCACGTACTTTAGGTATTAGAAAGAGGCGTGCCACAGCAGCCTCTGGGCAGATTTAAGAAGAGTGGGAGGGGGGAGGTATGTTAAGGAGCTGGGGAGGGCGGGGTAGGGTAAAGACCATTTATAGTCTCCTTCTTAAGAAGGAGAATATGAAGGGGAACTTAGGACAGTCCTAGGACACTCTTAGGTTCCTAGGTTCTTAAAAAAAGAGGGAGGTGGCGGGGGAGGAAGCTTTAAGATGTTGTGGATATATACTTATTCACACCTTGAAGCTTTCATATCTGTGAAAACGGTCCTAAGTCTTTGTTGGAGAGGATATTTCCTCACAAGGTGCCTCTAATATTTAGTTATAAATCATAGTCATTTGAGGGGCAGCTTTGACTACCATGGAAAATTATGTTGTGCCCAGGAATCCTTGTTCTCTACTTCTGCCCAGGGCTTAATGTCCCAAACACCAATTGAAATATGAGTGGATGTTGTATTCCAAAGAATAACCATTGATGTCAAAACTTTTTAATCTACATCATATGTAAATTGTGCTCATTGTAACTTATATTGAGAATAAAAAAAAATATTTGCCAATTACACACCAAAGATATCATACAGTGTTCCTGTGTATGCCTAATCATTATAGGTTTGGAAACCAGTTTGAGAAAATGATGACTGGGAAGGGATGTCGTATTTACGTAGTTTGGCTATTTTAAGGACACTATCTCATACATAATTTATTTGTTTTATACACATCAGAGCAGGATGCACCTCACACGTGTATTAGCACATGTGTACAAGCTCTAAGAGAAAGAATATGCCATCTGTATATAAAGAGAAACTTGAGCTGCAGGTATCACATAAATGTTAATCCTCTCACTCTAATTAGAAAATCATGACATATTAACTGTTTAGTAATTAAAACCTGTGTCATAGCAGATTATCTGTAATCAAATACACAACCGGTAAAGAGGCAAACTGTTTGTGGTAGCGACAAAAAAGTGTTACAAATGCTAACCAAGTGGAAGTAACGACAGAGTTAAATGTTACAATCCACGTAGAGACCTGATGCAGAGGTTTTTGATCTGTGGTAGTCCACGTAAGCCCAACAGTAGCAACTCTGGAAAGGTAGTATTGCAAATGAGCATGTATTGGAAACATACAAACTGATGTGCATAGGCAAATACAATTCTGTTTTCCAGCAATATATGCTTCTATAGAGAAGCATATATAAACTTAAATGTTTCAAAGTATCTTATTTATCTATCTTCAATAAAATTTGTTAAAATGTATGTGTTTAATTATAATCAATATGTGCATTGTGGCACCCTGGTGTGCATTAGAGCACTCACAGGGGTGAATCCAGAGTCATCTCACAGGTTAAGGTCATGCTACCCACTGTGCCATAAACAGCTGGGGAAGCTGGCTAAAAGAAAAAGAGCATGAAACAGCAAAAGAGAAGAGAAAAAACTGGGAGCAGGTATGGAGAGATGGAGGAGGGGCCTGAAGAGATGGAGGAGGGGCCTGGAGAGATGAAGAAGGGGCCTGGAGAGACAGATGAGGGGGCCTGGAGAGATGGAGAAAAAGCCTGGAGAGACAGATGAGGGGGAGTGGAGAGACAGATGACGGGGGCCTGGAGAGATGGAGAAGGGGCCTGGAGAGATGTAAGAGAGGCCTGGAGAGATGTAAGAGGGCCCTGGAGATATGGAAGTTGGGCCTGGAGAGACAGAGGAGGGGCCCTGGAGAGATGGGGGGTGAATCCTGGAGAGACAGAGGAAGGGACTCAATACTTAGGCGCCAACATTACCCACAAATGTCATACTACATAGAAATATTGTTCAATGATGATAGTCCTTCCAATACACACAAGGCAAAGGAACAAAATATTCCCTCAAACAATCCAATATGTGTCTGTGAACAAAGCCTCTATGCAATAAAGTCTCTCCACAAAAGTAGAAAATTTGTCCAATTCAGTTCTTTTTCTTAAAATGTATTCCGACTTAATTATAATGAGTGGTATCCTACTTACAAACTTCGCCTCTTGGGCTATATGCACATCAGATGACAGGTGCTTCCGAATCGTCACTCTTCCCTTGCAGGATACAGTGATTGTATTATCCACTCCGTCGGTGAATCATATGGAGACAAAAAGAACAAGCTCCCAATGGTACAATATCGTCTATAATAATCACATTAGGGTATGAGATCCCCTACTCACATTAAACATCTCTTGAAATAAGGCATATATTAATGAGAATGTACTCCTGCCAAATATTATCTGGCCTTCTTAAATTAAAATTTTTCCATGACAGGCACTATAAATAATACAAATTTCTTTTAGAAATAAATCCACAAGGAATAGAAGGTATCCTGCTCACGAATTTCACCTCTTAGGCAGTATGCACATCAAAGTAGCTGGTTCCTCCTGGAATGTTATCCCGTCTCTATATGGTCCCGGTTCCACTTGTAGGTATCTTTCAACTCAGTGGTTGGTTTGTATGAAAAGGAAAAAGAATAGCTCCCAATAGTGTGATACTGTATGGAACATATAACCTGCATACAATTAGTTATCCGCTTACAATATGTATCTTTTGAATAGAATGCATCTCATTACACGATACTATTCCATCCTTTGATACTTATTTAAGTTGTTCAGCAAATCACAAGATATCTTAGAATAGCTACCAATAAAATATTCTGCACAGTCCGGGATACAATGTTGCAACTTTCTTTATTCTTAATAAAATATCAATTCCACACTTCTAAAACTTCATAATAAATCCCTGACAGGCAGGGTTCCGTGGGATGCAGCGTGAACAATCAGACCTACAGGATAATAACCACTAGATCCAGCCGGCAGATGTAAATATGGGCCCGTAGCCGAACTGGTCAGTATGTCTTATCAGGGGTCTAACCTTCTTATACTGCTCACCACCGGAGGTCCCCGCACTACCACCAACGCGTTTCGGCTAGCTAAGAAGCCCTTTTCAAGGAGACACCGCAAGCCAATTCCACACGTATAGTCTACGTGAACTACGTAAATAAAGTTACTACGCATGCGCAGTTGAAACGTACCTAAAAATACGCATGGAAATCGAAACGGTTCTCTGAATACGGCCCTGAGTGTGAAAGGTCCCATGTCGTTTTTCAACGACACCCGATTGGAGGGAATACAATGCAGGAGGTTGATATCATCACATGCTGCCACAGCACTTTAGACATCATGGCACACTGGCAGGATTAAGAGGTCAGAGAGATCTTTGAAATAAGAGGGGAGAAATAAATAAAGGCACCGACTCCAGGGACAATTAAGAATGCCCATATATTTTCTTTAAAAAAATATGTTTATTAGAAGTTCCGTTCCGCACATGTGCCGAGTGTTCTAGCGTTCGGAACTACAGCGTAGTTATGGATGAAGGGGTGGGCAGCTCCGTAACTACGCTGTAGTTACAGAAGCTGGGCAGGGGAGGGTAATTAGGAAGGGAGGTCTGGGTTAGGGAGGTTACGCTCTTGTGTGAGCGTAGTTACATACAGTTATGCCGGCTGAAGTTCGGGTAGCCTTCAGCCGGTGTAACTGAGTGTAACTACGCACACACAGGGGGAGTGCACCAGAGCTACAGCGGGCCAGCGTAGCTCTGGATCAGGCCCCAGGTCTCAAAAACATTTTCAGCACAGTCTTCTTTTTTACAGCATGTCTCTAGGGATATTGGGCTGGATCCAGGCTTACTCCTGGGCTAAACCATGCTGATTGCAGGGTGAGTCAAGTTAATTGTATTCTTTGCATGCAGGGATATATCTTTGAATTGCTTACTGCACACAGA
>WWET01001627.1:215825-246714 GCA_011038615.1 Limnodynastes dumerilii
TTGTCATTTCAATATCCCTTCACCATCAGCCCCCTCCCCATTCATCACCTCCCCCTCCCCTTTATCATTTCTGTTTCTCCAGACGCACTGATTGCTAATCAGTGCACCTGGAGCCGGTAGACTGTCAGAGATCTAACGGCTGTCGGACTCCTGCGGCGCCACTTGGTCAGTTTGGCGCCTGGAGCTCGCGATCCAGCTGCTCCGCCCTCCCTACACCCCTGCCTGCAATCAACATGGTTTAGCCCAGGAGTAACTAATTTCAAGCACTTACTTAAGTCTGGAACCAGCACACTGAGTCCTAGATATTTAGGTTTATTCGCTGTCCACTTAAATGGAAATTTGTTGTTCCAACGTTGTCGGCCTTCTGAGTAACATGCCATGGTTTCAATTTTATTTAGATTTACCATGAAACCACTTTATAAACATCGTTTTTTAAAAACATGAGGGATGGCTGCCTGAGAGTTATGTAAATAGAGGAGTATGTTGTCAGCAAACACAGCTAACTTTAATTCAAAATTCTCTACTTGTACACCTCTCCAGTCCTTTATGTTTTCTAAATACCTCAATAGAGGATCTAAAGTGATATTGAAAAGGAGAACGAACAGGGGGCACTCCTGTCGTGTACCTTGCCTTATGACAGAAGTCATGAGACAAAGGCGTGTTCAAATTATTAATGGTTAGGTAGTGTTGGGGTTATTCATTTGGGGTCTAGGGCACTCATTCCTTATAATCTCCTAGTGATTATCTTGTCTTCAACAGCCGGCTGGAGAGTCGTAATGGACTCAACACTCAGGTAAGTACAACGCTGCCCTGCTCTGAGTAACAGTTCAGAGAGCCTTTATTTATGTAACATACATCTTTAGCTTTCATACGTCACTAATATAATGTGATTGGCTGAAGCTTGTTGTCTAGGCGTTCATTTAGGCGTAATCAGAAAAGCACATTCAGGTCATACTAAGCTCAGTCCTCAAAATTCAAGTAGACTGGAAAGTTTTTTGGTCTAGGCATAGCATAATAGAATAACAGAGCGCATCCTCTTGAAATTAGCTTTTCTGCAAAAATAAGCACAGCTCAAGCCAAGGTGTTACTTATTATTTTTAAAGCAATAAAATCTTTAAAGCTATAGATACAATTTAATCATCTTATATCCGAGTATACCTTTACTCTCACAGTAGGCCATCGGTTGGTCAAATATCGCTTTAAAAATATGCAAGAATGTAGGACCAAAATGCTGGAATTTCATTATTCTCACTAGTGAAATGAAACGTGGTCAAATGCTTTGTCCACGCAAAGGCTTACAACAATATTTGTTTTTTCCTTTTTTAGGTGGATTGTCGCCCTTTGATGAAACCTTTTCGCGCTGGGTGTAGTAATGTTGGGAGGATGGTCTGGAGTCTAAGGGCAATCAGTTTAGTTAAAATTTATATATATGTTGGTTTAATATTGAAATGGGTCTATAAGAATGGAATAATTTTGGATCCTTGGGCTAGATCCAGACCCCCTGCATGCTTTACTTGCGTGCGTTTGGGGGGTATAATTTACAATTGAAGTGATCCATTTTGTGGATATGCTTGTTCTAACTAAATTAGATAGTGATCTCCCAGAAGTATTTATCTTTTTGATGGTCTAGGGAGGTTTGAGCTTTTTCTGCACATAGGGTGTCATATAATGATATAGTTTCTCTGTATTTCTCCCTGTTTAGCTCAGTGTTGTTAGACTGAAGTTCTGTTTAAGCCTTAGGGAGTTCCGTATTCAAGGTGTGGAGACGTTGGGCCAAATTTTTCCAATGTTGTGCTACAAAAGCTATAATATGACCCTGCAATACAGGTTTTGAGGCTTCCCATAACAAGCTAATATCCTCCATATGTTCTATGTTGTCATCTACATAGCTAATTGAGGCAGTAAATTTTATGTAGAACCTAATTGGGGCATAATCTGAAATCATAATCTCGATTTTGTATTCGGTCAACCTGTAAAGTAAACTGATTGGAAGAAACCAGTAGTCAATCCTAGAGGATACATTGTGGGGATGTAAATAGAATGAATACTGGGTGTTGAAACTTGCAGGGGTCAGCCAAATCTAATGAATCAGTGAGAAGAGCTGTGGATGGTGTTGCATTGTGGCACTGCCTACCTGTTTGAATCAATCTGTCCAATATGGGGTTGGAAACCAAATTAAAGTTAAGATGTGAATGTGGAAAAAAGTCCATGTGCTCTCTGAAGACTGCAGCTCTTGGCAAACAAAAAGGGGTAATGTCCTTAAATTCGCCACCAATTATGATTTGTCGTTCCATCCCAGTTTTGTAATTGGCTATACAAATCTGCAAAAAAAAACCTGGGACCATTAGGAGCATAAACATTTACAATAGTGAACAAATTTGACCTTAATGAACAAGTATGTCATGTATAGTGTAATCGATAGTTTTACCAAACTAGGTGACAATCCCGTTTCTTTGTAATATATGCCGCTGCTCTATATTCTCTCCACCAAGTATCCCTTAAAGTATTCGGGTCCTCTTTACGCCAATGGGATTCTTGTAGAAATACTATATCTGGTTTGAACCATTTTAGTTGTTGTAAGACTTTTTTTTCCGTTTTAGTGGGGTATTAAGCCCCTCAACATTCCATGAGACCAGCTTCTGTCTCATGCATGTAGGGGTTTCTAGCATTCCTTTTAAATTGTATTGTGGAGTATTACCCATCACATCGTCTTTGCATGTCACAAATATAGTATAGCATAAGAATTTATTGCATAAATGGCAATTTTGTCATTTATGCAAATTGCGCCATTAAGCCCAGCTCCTCGACTATCAATTACCCCTTTCAGGGGTTTCATAGGGATGGGGGTGGTGTTTGATGATGCAATTTGTGTCATCAAGTCCTTCCCTGTCCCTAGCAACACTAGTAAACTAGTGTTGCCAGGCAGGGGAGCAGGACTTGAGGCCGTGGTTTAATGGAAACCACGAGCCTCAAGTCCCTTGCGGGAGACTTGCCGGCTCTCCCGGGTTACCGGGAGAACTGCCCAAATTTCGTGAGTCTCCCAAATATTCCGGGAGAGTCGGCAATTATGTCTTAATTATGTTATATTTTGTCAAATCATGTTATATTGTTAACGTTATTTCTACTTTTGGGATCATAGTAAATCTTGTCTTATTTTGAACTTTTTGCTTTTGATTTATTCAAATTACTGTTTAGACACATAACTATTTTATTAATTCACACATTAATACTATTTCTTTTGTTTTTCATATCATGGATGCCATTTTGTGAGGAATAATGAGATCTAGTTCTACAAGTATCTAAATTTGTGGATTTTTGCAATTTTTGAACTGGTGGACTTTGGTTTCATACCCTGTATGCCACTAGGACATTCATTTATATTTATTTAATTATATGTATCTGACTCTTATAGTGTATGTATGTTTTTATAGTTTGATCTCATTATTGAGTCTTTATTTAATTTGGTTGCTATTTCACAGTGCTTTTCCCTATTTGCTATCTTATATCCACAAGTGCAGCTTTATTCACAGCCCCACAGGCGTTATGCAGAGCAGTGGATAGCAGGAGATATTCACCCTTGCAGGGTCAGTGAACTGGCTGACTGGAACGGTGTTGTAGCATTATCCCTGCCACAAACGACACACAAGAAGGCTGTGAGCTGTATTCAGGAAGACCACACACTTCCAAGATAGCTGTCACAGCATGTATCGCAGCTCATCTGGCAGGAGTACGGTAGCAAGGTCCCCAGGGAGCCGGCCTGCCATTATCCCTGTGCGTTGTGGCACCTTGTTAGGCAGGTTTAAATAGCTCCTGGCCTCTGGTAGTATCGAATTGAGAGCGAAGCAGGAGGGGCCTCTAAAATGCGTCCTCTCACACAGGAACACCCACCGGAAGTCCGCCTATATTTATTTTAATATCTCCAAAAAGCTGGAAGAAGGGGGCATTACAAAAACACAGCAGCAAGGGATCGACAAATTAAAGGCCATTTGCAGTTCACCAAAGTCCATGACAGCCGCAAGAAAAGTGGTGCAGGGCGGATAAGTTGACCATTATATGACCTTTGTAACAAGGTTTTTGACTGTTCAGCCAGCTGCAACCGGTGGCCCTGTCTTCCTCACTGACTCACACAGCAAGAGAGACATCTTCATCACAGACCAGCAAAGCCTCCAGAGCATCCTCACCATTGATGTTCAGGACACACAAGATGAGGAGAGTTCCTTGGATGACTCTTTTGTGACCAATGCCTCCTCCTCCGGACACCGATCAAGATGAGTCAACAGTATATCCAGCTGTGTGCAGGAATTGTAAGTGTCTTTGTTTTTATTACTTTTATCCTTGTGTGAATTTTCAATAGCAATAAGATGTCCATCGTAAAAGTCCAAAATAAAATTTTTACAGTGTTCATCAATACTAATATGCTGTTTAGTCTTGTTTCTCTTTTATAATTGATTGTCCTCTTGCTGCACATGATGAGCCAGGTCCTTTCCAAGCTTTGTGGCAGAATAGTAACTCTCTTTGTTTTTTAATAAATGGTATCCTTGCGTAAATTCTTAAAAAATATTTTTGGGCTTTAAAAGTTCAAAAATGTCTTTCCATAATGTCATCAGATCCAAGGGAACAGCATTTTCAACAGCAATAAGATGTCTATTGGAAAAAGTCCAAAATTTAATTGTCACGTCCATCAATACATATATGCTGTTTTCTCTTGTTTCACTTTCATAGTTAATCATCCTCTTGCTATACATGCAGAGCCTTGTCCTTCCAAAGCTTAACTCTCTGGGGAACAAATATCCGCCTTGATCCTCCTCAGCAAGGTGCTAGATGTCGGAATTGACCAACACTCGGGCATCATGAGAGCATCCAGGCCAGCCAATAAACACATCTGTGAAGCTGAATATAGCATATATTAAGCATTTAGTTGCACTACACATCTTTTCAGTGAACATAGAAAAAGATGCTTACCAATAATTGTGTTCAACTACAGCCTCAAGTATGATCGAGTTCCAGCCTTTCCTGTTGTGGTAATCTACTAGGTTCTGTACAGGGGTTAAAATGGGGATGTGTATTCCATCAATCGCTCCAGAACACTGCAGATACTCACGTCTCATGAAGACAGCAATCATCTCATCCAGATGCTGTCCTTGAAACAAAGAGATGAGGGGATGGAACAGTGCTTCCAGAAATGTCTCCGTGACATCACACGCCAAATTTGACACAGTGGAAATCCCAACTCCAAACATGCAGGAAATTGTGCAATATTCCCTGGGGGTAGCCTACCAAAACAACACAATGGCGAGCCTCTCCCAGGATGGAATGGGGATCCTGTGCTCTGTCTGGACAGTACTGGGGAGATCAGATCCAGCACATCATGAATTGTCTCACGGGAAATCCGAAAATGTGCCATTAACTGTCATCTTCAGAAGCTTCCACAGTTGCCCAGACAGCTTCAGCATGACAATGGTTTTTGGCCCACAATCTCCAGTGAGGGTGCTGTATCTCAGACTGGACTTGATGTCCTCCTGCGCAGATACTGCCAGAGAGAATTTTCCCTCTCTGCCATGAATTGCGCCTTTCTCCTCTCCATGTCGCAATGTGCAATCTGGCACAGTGTAAGCAGCTATGCCAGGCAATCGTTTGCTGTCTGAAACAGCAAATTCATCCACAAAACCATGAGCTCTGAGCTACACACAAGTGATTTGTCAGCCATCATGAATAGCTATGCTATTCATAATAGCTTTACAATTATAACAACCAGTATAAAGAAGACTGAGTAGTAACAAACATATTGGATGGGTAAGAGAGTCCTGCTCACAAGCTCACACTCTATAGGACAGTGGGTTTGATACATAAGGGCAAGTGCTTTATATCCAGCCAGGGTGTATTGTAAAAGTGCTCTCAGTCTCTGTATGATCCAGACACACAGCAGTGTTAGTAACAGAGAAGAGGGAATATTAAAATAGAGAGCGAGTGTGCGGGTTTGTGTTAATAATGTAACAGAAAGGAAAAAGTGGTTGTATATAGGGTAAATAAAGCTTAAGAAGTTTGAAGAATTTGATAAGCTTGTCTGAAGAGATGAGTTTTAAGGGAACTCTTGAAAGTTTGTAGAGTAGTGGATAGTCTTAATGGCCAAGGAAGGTTTTTCCAAAGAGGTGGTTCAGCCCGGGAGAAGTCCTGTAAACGGGAATCAGAGCATTTGTGAGGTGCAGAAGAGTTGAAAATGTTGTGATGATCTGAGAGAACGAGCTGGGACATATCTTCAGACACGTGAGGTTATGTATGCAGGCGCAATCTTGTTTATGGCTTTATAGGTTAGCAAGAGGATTTTGTATTTGATTCTGTTGTATGCAGGCAACCAATGTAAGAGAAATCAGTCTTGCTGCTGCATGCAATATAAACCGTAGAGGGGTAATTTTATATTTAGAATTTAGAATGATTGACATTTTACAGGAAATTCATGACACATGTGAAACAGCCAAGGGTGGTGATGTGAAAACAGTATAACAAACTTGTAGTCCTATCCCCAACACGTAGTCCTGTTTGTCAACCCGCAGTGGGTCTCCAGTGAATGATTTGTATTATCTCCTCTTCTGTTCTGGACAACACTGCCAGGAGAACTATAGCTCCAGTGCTTGAAGAGAGACTTCTTTCTAAGTCAATACGACTATAGCAAGTAATGCCTTCATTCATTCAATACCTATGCGGTTGGTATTAGTATTCAGTAGTTGGCTTTATTTGAAATTTGCTGTTATCGTCCATCATCTATCATCATTATTTTAATAAAGCACATTCTAAATTTCTTTTTTCCTCATACAATTATATAAAATAACATTTGATTTTCAGTTCCTATAAAATTCACATATGCCCAGCACACATAACAATTACAGATTTTAAGGCACTGCATCATTTCTTCTATATATTTCCATCAGCTAATATAGAAAGTGTTGTGCCACCGCATTTAGCAAAATAAAAAGTTTAAGAACTAGGGACCAGATCCGAAAATAAGAGAAGGTGGAAGTGGAAATGACACTGGGGAAAACCATGTTGCTTTGCAGGAGAAGTCAAATAATGTTATTTTTTGAATGCAGAGAGAATACTTTACTTTTGCTTATTGCACACAAATACTGACCAGCTTTAATTTTACACTGTCATTTAGACATTTGGGTCCAGATTTACTAAAATGCGGGATTGGAAAAGAGGAGATGTGTCCTATAGCAACCAATCAGATTCTAGCTCTCACTTTCTTTTTACATACTAGAGAATGTCAGCTAAAATGTGATTGGTTGCTATGGGCAACATCTCCACTTTTCCAAACCCGCAGCTTAGTAATTCTGGCCCTTGGGCTAGCAAACATTCCCTCTCAACTCAGCTAATATTAGTTTGCAACAGATAAAATTTGCAGGTTTTACCCAGGTGTAAATTTCTACCTGCTCTTCTCTTATTTTCAAATCCAGAATCTAGATCTAGATTACTTTTAAAGTAATCCAAAAAAATCTAATATATCAGGGCCATATGCAGAGCTTTCAGAAAAGTTTTCAGAAAACTGCTACTGCGCATGCGCAGTAATTTTGTAACGTAATCTACTTTACTTCTTGCAACATAGATTGCATATACGCAGTCTTTAAGCTCTGCATACAGCCATCAGTCTCTTCAATGACAAGGCTTATAAACAACTTTGACCCACAACTCTGTAAAATGGTATTAATAACTAGGTTCAGAAGCAAAGCCATGAATCGTCCCAGTAAACTTGGAGTATATATTATACCATTAGTTATATAAATCATAACCGCTGGCCAGAAGTAATCAAATCACTAATAATTTACAGTCTGAGACACAGTCTACACAAACTATGAAAATAATATCTCAGTTTTCTTATATTAGTTATAGAATGAGTGAAGGCCATTTAGAAACTGGACACAATGCCAAGAAAGATATCATTCTTTTTCCAAACAAAGAATTTATCTATCTATTTATTATCTATACCTCAGGTCATGAGATTAAGGAAATATTGGGTATACCATTATCTAACATATATTTTTATTAAAAAAAATGTATGTACATCTATACATAACATCATATATAGAGCTCTGGTACATATATATTTGGCTGCCTGATCAATAGCCAATTGAACAGATTAGTTTTATGCAGTGGTATAAGTCTGTATCTTAAACAGCATACTAGTTTAAGATAGTGCTTTTTAGTGCTACTAAAAATTGTGTTTTATATACATTTTTTTTCTTTTTGTTTTAATTGTGTGAATAAAATCTAGACTCTGAAAGCGCTTCTCACTTTCTTTAAGACCGCGTATACGCAATCTACGTTGCAACAAGTAACATAGATTACGTTACAGAATTACTGCGCATGCGCAATAGAACATATCGGAAAACTCCAGCCGCATATGCAATGCGGCCGGAGCGCTGCATACAGACCGCTAAGTCTATCTATGTCTAGTAAGATCTTCCCATTATTATGACTTAAAGGTAGTCAAGCAATGTAACAAAGCAATGAGAAAGGCAAATCAGATGCTTGGTTGCATAGGAAGAGGAATTAGTAGCAGAAAGAGAGAAGTAGTGATGCCCCTTTATAGATCGTTGGTGCAACCTCACCAAGGGCCAGATTTACTAAACTACGGGTTTGGAAAAGTGGAGATGTTGCCCATAGCAACCAATAAGATTCTAGCATTCCTATTACATATTAGAGAATGTCAGCTAGAATCTTATTAGTTGCTATGAGCAACATCTCCACTTTTCCAAACCTGCAGCTTAGTAAATCTGGCATACTGTGTTCATTTCTGGAGGCCATATCTCTAGAAAGACCTAAATACGTTAAAGACTTTGCAAATAAAGCAGCTAATATGGTCCATGGCCTGTGTCACAAAACATACCAAGAAAGAGGAAGCTAGATGTATTAAACATGTATAGATTGGAGCAGAGAAGGGAGAGCAGCTTTCAAATATATCAAGAAACTTTCTATGTTTCTATGTCTATATTAGGAAATGTTTACTCCACAGTTACAGGAAGAAAAAATAGGATTTGCACTACCATTATATGTCAGTCATAGAGCATAATTATTAATAGTTACAGATCTAGCATAGGAGGCACTCTTAAATACACAGTATGTCACATACCACAAAGTAGGTCTATTTAGTAATTTATGTAATTACTACTACTACTGAGAGAGCGACTGAGCCAATTCATAAACATCTGCACTTTTGTAGATAAGTTAATTTCTCCCAATGGTAGAACTTCCACTTTTGTCCAGCTGCAGTGACAATATTTATAGACGCAGCATGCCATACAGACATGCCCTGACCACTTCCACTTTACACATTAAACACCAGATATGCAATGTTCATACTGCCAGCATCTTTATTTTGCTTCACGTACAATTTTAAAAATAGAACTGCCTATACATTTATTCACACAATGGACACAGCCAGCATAAGTGCTATACACCTTCTCATTTTTTCAGATCTGCAGAGATGGTTTGGATAGATTAATCACAGTCAAATAAGTGTTGTCAATGATTACCAACTAAGAGCATTGTTTATTATGTACAGAATGGCCAATGTGCGCATTCATTTTTACAGTAATTCATAAAAAATGTCCAGCTGGCTCAGTTAGTTGGCCCGGCAACAGAAATCTGGGGGCCCATATACTTATGTTTTTGGGGGCCCCATCCCTCCTCAATAGTGTCTGCAGCAGTGGATTACAGGGGTCCCTTTGAACCTTAAGACCCGTCACAGATGCCCCCCTTGTCGGTGGGCCTGCCAGTAAGCAACAGTATTATAAAACATATGTTTCCAGGTGCGTAACTACAGGGGGTGCAAGGGTTGCAGTTGCTTTGGGCCTGGAAAAGAGGAGGGCCTATGACAGTTGCTCTCTGCACTGCAAGCAAGCTTTTAGAGGCTGACAGCTTAAACCAGCGCTTGGCACTCCATGTGTGAATGCTGGGCACTGTTTTTGTTGTTTTTTTAATTCTTAATTTAAACTTTAAAGAATAATCTGTGACAAATGAATAATACAGACAATACAATAAAGATAAATGTCAGCCTAAAAGGTCAAAAACACTCCTCAACACTGTTTTAAGCTGTCAGCCTCTGACAGTTTCTGTCAGACCGCAGTCCCGCCCAGCTCTGCCCCAAGCCTCGTCTAGCTCTGCCTAGTCCCGCCTATCCAGACTCAGGACCCGCCTTCTTGATATGGGGCCCAAGTCTGTCACCTTCTGCCCCTGTATGTTCCCACAGAACCAAAGATGTGCTTCTCTTTTTTGCACCACTCTACAATGGAAATTTGTTTCTGATTGTTTAAATTTTTGCACCTTCCAGCAGTGTTTTCAAATATTCCTGAATTACATCTTGACAACCAAAGGCCATATTCAGACTTACGATTGTAATAAGTATGCACGGATTCGCAAATATACGCACTTACGTTTCAAGGCAACACCCATGACTCTCCTCTCGGACTTACGGACTTAGGCCGACTTACGCTACCATAGGGCAACCTTAACTCTGTGTGTGTATATTTGTGATTAAGTTGCTAAGGCGCGTGTGTACTTTACTAACCACATGTAAATATATATATGTAAACATCTACAAATGGTATACATGTAAAAATAAAAGTATTATCATATTTAAATGATGCAAGGAATAAGAGGCAAGATTGTGGAGGTAAAAGGCAGCAGTACATTTTCTTCAATTATCTGTCTGCCTACATTGCATAGAAACTAGGATACATGGTAAAAATGAAGGCCATTTCCTAGAAAGTCTTTCCAAATCCAAAAAACAGTCCATTATCAATTTACCAAGTTACTTGACCCTAAAGCAATTTTTAGTTTTTGCTTAAAAGCGTTCGCTCTTTCCTTATGAGCAGGCCACTGTAGAATGCATCGGTTCTTAAACATGCCTCTTCTTAGTTTTATGGTGTGATGTAATTTATAGTCCGGGATGTCCTCAAGAAACAGGAGTATGATGGAATCCCGACTTTGATCAATAGCTTGCTGGAAAGCCTGATGAACCTTGAATCTTGCAGAAAAAAACAATAAAATGTTTTACATGCAATATAAACATGTCACATGTTCAGACAGCAAAGTAACTATTTCACAAAGTAGATAAAAAGCTATTATTTATTATCTTTCATTTATAAGAAGCCACAAGGTGTCCGTAGCTCCGTACAAAATACAACAACAAAATACAGTACAGACATACAGGGTAGGGATTGAAAGGTGTGGGTCTGAACATGGTGCTTCGAAAGGTAAGTAAAGAATTTAACCCCAACCCTTTCCCTAATCCTTATCCTAACCATCCCCTTCTATTGCCCTAACCCTAACCCCCATCCCCGCAGCCTGACCCTAACCCTCTCTTCCCCGCAGCCTGTCCCTAACCCTCCTTTTCCTGCAGCCTGAACGTATCCCTAACCCTCTCCTTCCATGGCCCTAAGCCTAACCCTCCCTTCCTCGCAGCCTGACCCTAACCCTCCCCCTATTCCCACTGCAACCAGATACTGTGCGGGCAAGGGTAGAGGTCTCCCCTCACCAGGGTCATCTTAACAGTATTGTAGTCCCTGGTATAAGCAATGCATAGGGGTCCCCACCAACCATTCACAGAAACCAAAATGAACATTATAAGCCTTAAACACCAAACATTAAAACATATAAATGATCCTTCATCATCGTTCCCTCCTGCATCACACAGCCTCGTCAACACACTGTGCCCCAATTCATGATGCTGTTGTCTCTTTATCATAACACTGTACACTCCACAATTTTGCCCCTTCTCATGTGTCTCCATTGCCCTCCAATCTCCCCTTCCTTATGTCTGTCTAGCCACCCTTCCTGCCTCCTCTTTGTAGGTCCAGCTAGCCTTCTGCCCCTCTTTGTGTGTCCAGCCAGCCTCCAGCTCCTTACCTCTGTGTGTCCCATCAGCCTTCTGCGCCCTCCTTAAAATAGGGATGGCTTGGAAGTCTGAATATGGTGTAAGGGCCTTAACATACCTTTACTGTACAATTTAAAGTTACCCCACCTCCCACCTTGCGTAAGCATACAGAGCTGTAACTAGGTGTGAAATAGGGTGGGTCGCCAGGGCGTAAAGGTGAAGTGCGTCCCCGGTGAATTAATTATTAAGGTGAATCTGACTTTTTGTTAGTTGAGGTTGGTTGCGCCATTTTTCCTTTGGCTCTAAAATGTCAAGCTATATAATTTAGAGAGGAAATGTTTTTTTACAACAAATAATAACCTACCTGTAAATATATCTGTCTCCTCATATTTTATATTTAAATATGCTTAATAATCTAAGGTGCTGAACTGGACTATAAAAACAGGAGCAAATGCACACCAAATGTTGCTAAAAAAAAAATATTTCTTTGATGTGGAGCAGAAACTGTTATTTGTAATGATCTGGATTAGCTGACAATAAATATTGTATATTTAAAGATTTTCTGTTAGTTGAGATGTGCATTATTTCTACAGCAACTCAAAATTAAGGCTATGTTTATGAAACATATCTAGTTCTCTTAGGCATTACCCATGCCATCATATCATATTCTAGCTTTCTAGCTTGAATGTGCTAAGTAAATTATAGCTTGGATCTGATAGGTTGCTATGGACAACACCTTTTTTTTCATTGGATAAAATTGAAATGTGATAAATATACCTTGTTATACCATGGTTATAAAGCAAAAGCTATGTTTTTTTCCTTGCAGGTAAAATACTTATAAATAATAATTTACTCCTCACATTATATTATGATTTGTTCAGATATAGACATCTATGTTTTTCTTTGTTACTTTCAAACTCTGGATTAGCCTCTAAATATTTTTTCATATTCCAATAGTGGTATGATGATCACACTTACCTTTGACACCATTTATCTTCTAAGAAATTGTGAGTGATAATAAAAATTATCTTTCTGCTGTGTTGGATAGTTTGAACTATTGAGTCCAGAATTGGTAATCCACCTTCAAAGTCTCTTTCCTCAAAGCAGAATCTAAGATGAGAAGTCTCATTTTCAAGGGGAAGCATATATCGGTCAACCCATTTCATGTCTTTGTTGGCATGAATGATATAAGCATCATATTCAAACCTTTGGTTGCCTGGATCGATTTCTCTAAAGCCAAGGATTTTGTTCTCCAAAATACTCCCATAAAACTTGATTCTCCAGCCTTGGAAGTGTAGTAACAAAACCAGAAATATAAAACAGCTTGTAAAGGTGAAAGTGAGTATAAATACTGGTTTAAAAGGAGCAGTATCCTTACAGGGTGCATTGTCAAAATTTTTCACTAAAATGCCATGATAATTAAGTGGCGTATTACAAATGTAATCCCCTGGGACACTTGCGTTTGTTGTATTAAGCCAGTTTGCAAACCAAGCAATGCTTTGGCAAGTGCAATCAAATGGGTTTGAGCCTATATTTAAAAGCTGTAAGGTACTGAAAACATTTTTAAATATGTTTTCTTCAACTGATGTGATGAGATTTTTATAAAAATTCAGAGAAACAAGTGTCCTCTGATCATCAAACATTGAGCCGGGCAGTAAATTAATATTGTTTTCTTTCATTTCTAATATTTTTAAACTTGAAAGGCCTTTGAAGGCATCAGCAGGTATCTCGTCAAAGCCGTTGAACGACAAGTCAAGTATCTCTAATCTACTAAGTCCTTTAAGGAACAAAATTGGACCACCAGGATTAACTTTCTTCCATAGTCGTTCAAGGTTGTTGTGCTCCAGATTAAGAATTCTAAGATTATGAAGACCTGCAAAGATATTGTACTCTATGTTAGCAATATTGTTGTTACTAAGGTCCAAAAAGGTTAGGTTCTGTAGATGGCTGAAAGGAGATGTGCTTGGGTTTCTAAATGTTAATGCCGTTCTTCTAAGATACAGTTTTTCAAGATTTGGAACATATTTGAATGAATTGGCTGTTAGAGTCAGTTTATTATTGTAAGACAGATAAATCATTTTAAGATTTTGAAGACCCTCAAATTCATTGCCAGTAAGGTCCTGGTCAATCCTGTTGATGCCTAAATCAAGTACTTGAAGAGTTTCCAGTGGAGAAAAGGCTTTATTTTCAAGTTTAACTAGATTTGTTTTTGTCAGATTCAGAAACGTTAATGGAGACTTAGAAAAAGATGAAAATGTTTGATTAGTAATAACTGGAAAAGTGCATTCACTAAAGCTTACACTTTGCAAGCTTATGAGACCTGTAAAAGTGTGTTCTGTAGGGGTCATTTGTTTGTTTGTTTCCATATTTAGGAATTGTAGGTTTTTGAGCCACTGGAATGAAAAATCATCGATTTTAGCATCTTTTGAACTGCTAAAAAAGTTTTTTATGTTCAAGGATGTGACATTTGATAGACCATGAAATGTTTTAGAACTTAGATGACTGATTTGATTATCCCGTAAGTTTAAAATGTTCAAATTTGACAAATAAATAAATGAATCATCATCAATCTGGGACAAGTCATTTTTTGAGATATCCAAACTTGTTAGATAAGTAGAAACTAGACCTTTAAAGGTTGTATTATGTATCCTTGAAAGGTGACTATTAAGTAGAATAAGGACTTCAATTTTAGTGGCAGCTAATTCTGAGCAAAGCCGTTCTGTCAATGTGGGCCCAAGTGTCATGTTGGCCATTAAAAGTGTATGAAGATTTCTTAGTTTCTGAAAACATTCCGGAAGAATCTAAAAGAAAAAAAGAAAATATCATTTATAAAACATCCCAAATATAATCTCATGTCTGCATACATTTATTAATACAAACTAGACTTTCAAATCCCAAATACTGTCTTTCTACTTCTGCAGTTTTTCTTTATAAATAAAAAAACACTTTCTCAGACTAATATGTAGATATTTAAATAGATACTTCCCAATACTTAACACTGATTTTTACCACATAACCAGCCAAGAGGAAGTTAAAGATTTCAACAAGAAATTAGCAAAAAAAAAAAAAAGACAAAAGAACAAAGAAGAAAATTTATTGTTTTAGTTTGAAATACTGCTATGGAACTTTTTACTTTGCTTTTACTGTGCTGCAGTGATCTGGCTGCTATATGTTCATGGGATCCAATAAGAGACTCTAAACTGCATAGTTAGATCAGTACTTCTATTATTAAGTTGTAAAGCTCAACCGGTATATGAGTGGGTCCATAAGATACCAGTGTAGCAATGTTATGGGTCCATAGAGGAGGCAGCTTACTGCAGACACAATTGCACACTTGATGATCCATATACAACTCAAGAAACCCATTGGACCCCCTGAAAATATACAGTACCCTAACTTGGTCTATGAATTAACCTTCCACTTGCCATCTGCTGTACAATAAAATAATGAAAGGGGGCTACAGAGCCATTACACAACCACAGATATCAGTGGACTGAATCCAGACCTCCACTACTGTAGGAGCTCCAACCTCCATGGATGATGCTGGATCCTGATGCATTGAATATTCTGTACAGGATAGGGGATGAATATATGGCAGCTCACCCCTACCTTAACATTTCCGCACTATCCCCACATAAAATGGGACCGTGCATAAATGTGGATTATACAATTAGTATCCCTCCCCTGCCCATAGAGCAGAAGGACTTCCGCTTCCTGTTCCACTCTGCCATTATACAACATATCTGGATGTATCTAGAACCTCGTTGTATTATTCACAATGTTTTGTAAAATGAGGGTGTAAAAGTTTAGCTGTTCAGTATCCTCTTTTCAAAATGTCTCTGAAAGAAACAATTTTATTTTTGCTGTGGTGATCCTAACGCTATAAACAACGACATAAACTCTAACTCTATAAACAATGACATATATGACGTGTTTTTAAACTGAGACCTAACACACCCCAGATGGGGTTCCTGGTAATGTTCCCCAAGACAGGGTTTTCTGGTAACGTCTCCCCAAATGAGGTTCCAGGTAATGTCTTCCCTAGATAGGGTTCCTGAAAACATCTCCCCAGATGGGGTTCATGGCAATGTCTCCTCAGATGGGGTTTCAAGAAATGTCTTCCCTAGATATAATGGGTCACTGACAACTCTCTCCTGGACCCCTTCCAATCTGGTTTCCGAACCCTCTATTCCACTGTGACTGTCCTTACAAAAGTAACCAATGATATGTTATCTGATAAATCAAAGGGCCACTACTCCATTCTCATCCCTTTTAATCTGTTGGCTGCTTTTGAAACGGTTGACCATCTTTTTCTGCTTCAAACCCTCCACTTCTTTGGTCTCACTGACACTGCTCCCTCCTGTTTTTCCTCCTATCTCTGACCACACCTTCTCTGTTTCCACCTCTTGCTCATTCCCCCCCTCCCTCTGCTCCCTGTTGGTGTTCCCCAGGGCTCTGTCCTTGGCCTTCTTCACTCTCTACACTTCCCTGGGTAGCCTCATCAGCACCTTTGGTTTTAACTACCACCTCTACACTGATGACACGCAAATTTACCTCTCCTCCCCTGACTTCAACCCCTCTCTTCTGTCTAAGATTTACAAGTGCCTTGCGTCCCTATCCACATGGATGTCCAAATGCTTCCTCAAGCTGAATATGGACTAAAACAGAAATCATTGTTTTTCCTTCCCCTAGGTTTTCCTTCCCTCACTCATTCTTGCTGTTTCTACCTGCGCAACATTGCACACATCCATCCCTTCCTCACCCATGAAGCTACCAAAACAGTCATTTCAAGTCTCAACTACAGTAACCTCCTCCTTATTGATCTCTCGCTCACCCATCTTGCCCCCCTTTAATCTATACTCAATGCTGCTTCAAGGCTCATCTTCCTCTCATGCCACTCTACCTTAGCCTCTCCTTTATGTCAAACCCTCCACTGGCTTCCTGTCTGCTTAAGATCTCTCTTTAAACTCCTTACCCTCACCATCTCCTCATCCACTGCTCCCTCCCTCTCTTACCTCATCTACATGCACACCCATTTCTGCCCTCTCTGTTCTGCTAACCACCACTGTCTATCCTCCCTACTGAACACCAAATCTCACGCCTGTATTCAGGACTTCTTCCATGCTGCAACCTCTGCACTGGAATAACCTCCATTCTTCAGTCAGACTTTCCCCCACATTGCAGATCTTCAAGCTCTCACTCAAATCACACCTGTTTAGGCTAGCCTACCCCTCCTCCACTTAGTATCCTCACTGCATTCTACATCTGTCCCTTTTTTACCTTCCTCCCTCATTTCCTCTGCTCACACTAGCAGTCTACTTCCTTCCCCCTCCTTATGTCTTCTGTAAGTTCATCCCTCCTACTTAGTCTGTGAGCTAACGTGAGCAGAGCCCTCCATCCTAGTGTTGTTCCCTCCTCTACCATTCCCCCCTCACTTCGTACCCTCTTGTCCCTCTCTGCTACCCTTTTACCCCGTCCCCACCTGGTAGCTCCCTCTCAACCTCTCACTGCACTCTATCCCCTCCTCCCTGATCTGTCAAGCTTGACACCTCACATTTTGCCTTGCTGTCTGTCCTTGCTTTACTTTATTGTATTTTTGTGACATTTTTATATTTCTATTGTATTTTATTGTGTACTATACTGTCCATCTTTGCCCTGAATGTCTGTACTGTATTTTATTGTTGTATTTTGTACTGTGTTGCAGACACCTAGTGATGCCTTATAAATAAATGATAATAATAAATAAAATAATGACTCCTAAGTCTTGTTTACCCTGGAGGGGCTCATAGCAGTGGAAGTTTTGCCTCTATCTCTCTGCACCAGCACCAAGTGTCTCAAGTGTTTCCAGTCCTTCCACTCCAGAAGGAGTTCCTAGCTTCTTGTCCTTAGAAGAGTTTTCCAATCTTTCATTCTTAGAAAAGGATTCCAATGTCTTGTACTGTGAATGGGTCTCCTGTGCCACATCCTCCAAATGGGTCCGTAGTGCCTCACCCTCGAAAAGGGCTTCTAGTGCCGAAACCCAAGAAGGAATTTCAAGTGTTGAAACTCCCGGAGGCTCTCCAAGAACCAAAACACCAGGAGGAATTCTGCGGCAAGTTTCCAGGAGGGCCCCCAAGAACTAAAACCCCAGGAGGTACCTCTAGATTCAAGTCCCCAGAAGGGGCCTCAAGTGACAAGGTCCTAGAAGGGACCTCTAGTGGGAGAATATCAGGAGAAGTCTCCCGTGCCAAAGCTGCAGAAGTAGCAGGGCATGGGCTCCCATCTCTCCCTGCATCCAGTTTTAGGGTTCATACCCAATCTGATTCCTCCATTGCTCCCAGCCCTAGGTTTCAGTGCCCTTCATTCTTGCCCAGTGTCGGCTCCTAAGCCCTTCTGTTTCAGTTGCTGGCCTTCCGAGTTTTCCAGTCTGCCCAGTTGCAGTATTTAGGTTTTAGGGGGGTGCTAAAGGTTTTGCTACAGCACCAAATTGTTCAGGGCCAGCTCTGCTGCTCCTCTCTCAGTTTGTTCATGTATGGGCCAGAGCAAGTAAGGCACATTTATAGCACACATACAGACACACCAACTTCCTAGTACAGTACAAGTATTTGGAAATCCCCTATGAACCTGAATAAAGTAGCAGCCATGTTATAAATTGAAATAACCAGAAGAATTCAGGGCTCCAGTTAGGTTACAGACAAAGATTACAAATAGCTCAAGCAGCTTACCTTATCTTATTTTCTATAAGAAAGATATAGCTACATAATTACCCAAAAAGTTATCGGGCTGTTTTAAATGTGGGAGATCTAAATGTATCACATGTAACATTTTAGATAAAAACAATTCTGCTTTTTATGGTTCAGATGGTAAGACCTATAAAATTAGCTATATATTTAAGCTATATAAAGTGTAAGATCTGTTTCGTGATCTACCAAATCGCATGCTGTTGTGGCATGATGTATATTGGGCAGACCACAAGACAGCTCTCAAGCAGATTTTATGGAACACAGGAGAAATATATAAAAAAAAATAACAAAATGCACTCAGTGTTGAAACATGTTAATTCAGTACATGATTGGAATGTTAATTGTATCTAAGTGAAGGGAAATTGAGACCATTGGGGATTTGGCTAGACAGGGTGATAGATTCACCCTTCTCTGTAGAAGAGAATCCTTTGGATTTTTAGGCTCAATACCCTTTACCCAAATGGTCTCAATGGGCCTGATCCAGAGCTACGACCGCAAGCGAGCGTACGCTCATCGTAAGCGAAAATTCGTGAAAAAATTCGCACTGCGCATGCCCAGTATGACAGCTTCCGGTCGGCTGGACGACATGAGCGTATAGCGGTCGTATTGTATGCGAAATATTCGCTCGAGGGGCGTGCGTTCAGTACGACGGTCGCCTGGGCGCTCGTTTTAATACACGGAGGCGGGGATAGCCATTTAAATTGTACAGTATGGGCGTGCTAAGCCCGTACGCTCAGCGTATTATGTGCGAAAATTCGTACGGCCGACGGTAGTACCTAGTGTAGGGTATAGCCGCCGTATATATCGGTCGTATGCGAAATATTCGCTCGAGGGGCGTGCGTTCAGTACGACGGTCGCCTGGGCGCTCGTTTTAATACACGGAGGCGGGGATAGCCATTTAAATTGTACAGTATGGGCGTGCTAAGCCCGTACGCTCAGCTCAGCGTGTGCGAAAATTCGTACGGCCGACGGTAGTACCTAGTGTAGGGTATAGCCGCCGTAAGCAGGTACTTTACAATGGGAGTGTTAGGGGCGTGTATGTTTATACGCACGGCCGAACGTACGCATTCGCCCGTCAAGCGAAAATTTCGTAGCTCTGGATCAGGCCCAATGAGCCATATGAAACAATGTAATTATCTGCAACAAGGTGTCATTTGCCGTCTTAAACATCAAAATAATCAACAAAGCCATGTTATCAGAACTAGCAAATACTAGTTCGTCAGCCATTGTCAAAATAATGCAGCTAAAATGGCCACCATGTACTGACATCATCATTGTGTGCAACAGTAAAGTCCCCTTTAAATTACATTATTTCAAGCAGCCAATAACAGCTCATTCCAACAATGATTGACAGTTCTTAGACAGGACAGACCCGGGAAATTCATTGGTGATGTGAAAGGGTCAGACCCGGGAATTTCACGTTTTTTTGGTGCTTTAAAAGGTGGTTTTTATTTTGACCCGGCATCTCTTTTCCGGAAAACCCGGGTCTAAAAACCCGGGTTTTTCAGAATTGGTGATGTGAAAGCAGCATTAGATTGCCTAGTTTCAGAAGTGAACACTTTTAAAGACTCCCCTTTATGTTTAAATATACAAAATCTTAGTCTATTTTAGAAATACTGATTTGAATGAGTCTCTACTACAGATCTTTTTTTTTTTTTAAAGTTTGTGAACCACTTGACAGACTATTTAACTTTCTGCAATAATAATGACATGCCTGCAGAAGCAATAAGGTATATGATGACATGCCAGAAGTAAATGTAGCATCCAATAACATGCGTTATTTTGTATAGTAATACCCAATGATGATATACAGCGCTGTATAGCCAGACAGGGGGAGAGGGCAAACAGCTTCTGTGCTGGCAACATTTTCAGTCCAATCAGTGTCATACTGGAAATTGGTGCAAGCACAAAGGAGTTGGATAGGTGCCTTTTTGTCTTGGAGAACCCCTGCAGCATATACTGATTTGCCTTGGCCCTGGCTGAGTGTGTGCATACTCTAGTTCCTCTGTACTTTGTAAAAATCCTGTATATCTTATCCATGTGTGTTGACACACTGGTTACTGTGATGATTATGAATGACAAGGAAGCATAAAAAATAGTTTCACATGATACACCAGTTTGGATGCTGATTGCACACATACTCCCTGTAGCTTCCCTGTGCTTGATGTGAATAAATGGCTGTGGAAGGAGATATTGTAATTTCTTATGACAGTTACTAAATAGGACATGATTGACAACGACTAGGGTTAAGTTATATTCATCAGTCAATTAACCTATTAGAATGTTTTTCCATATATGTACTGTATATATGTCAAAAATCTAATATTTATTAGCGCAAGAGAATGCTTAAATACAAACTGTATAACGATTCATGTCTGAGTAAGTTATATACAATCTGTTAGATATTACATGCAGTCAGTCAAATAAAATAGTTTTTTTTATTTAACAATAAATCATTTAGTGGAACTTTGGTAAATCTCTTTGTGTGATGGTAGTGTATATAATAGCAACGTTTAAAAAGTCTCCATGTAGAAGTTTGTTTATAATTGTACACAATGAAAAAACATGACGCCGTCGCCGATTATTTCGCGTAAAAAGAACGCTAATTCAATTGTTTTTTAATCGCTGCGAAAAATGAGCAGGCAGCGAAGGAGAAATTTAATGGAATAAAAAAAAAAAAAAAAACTTTTTGAACGTCGCAACTCACTTCCTTCTGTCATTGGTGTAGGTCTGAAATATCGTTCTCACGATATTTCAGACACTGGCCAATGACAGTGAACCTGTCATTAGCGCTGGGCATTTCCTGCTAGAAGGAAGTGAGTTGCGACATTCAAAAAAGTTTATTTTTTTAACCAAGGCACCCCCTGGATTCATTTTTTTTTATGTGATGGGGGGTATGTCTTCTGCACAGTGGCCTCTGGCATCCATGGGGATACTGATGCTTGTTTTCCGACAGGGCATGCTGATGCTTGTAGAACTACAAGACAGGGCATCGTTAAAAAATTGCACCATAGGTGCAAATTTTGAATTAACGCTATCGTTAAAAAAGGCGTATTTTTAACGCTGCAAAATAATTGAATAGCAAAAAAAAAATACCGCCCGTTATTTTGCAAAAATTAGCGTTAAAAATAAGCCAGCGAACGATTTCACCGTAATTGAATCGAGCCCAGAGTGTATTATTTCCATAACTACCTTCAACACCTTCTTTCAAAATCCTGCATTTGCCACTGTATACAAATAATTCTTTGACTAATATCAATGACATATAGGGGCTGATCCAGAGCTATACTTACACCTGCAAAAAACCTGAACAAAATCATACTGCAATGTGAGAGGAGGCGGAATTGAAAGGTGAAGCTTCGTAGATCAACTCTAATTTACATGTTAAAAATAAATCTATGCAGTATTTAAGTTAATAGGGACAAAAGTAAAGTATTTTCTCTGAATGAAAAATAATTAAAATTAACACCCCTCACATTGCAAATGGTTTAGCCGAGCTGTACACTTGTACACTTATTTAAACTTCTAAAGCAATCCTAAAACACTTCTACTCTCCACACCCAAAGCACACAATTGTTTATTGCCTAGCTACACAGCTAAGAACAACCACTTTATACAGGAGCCAGCAAAATGTAATTACATTGTTATCATAAATTTTCACCTTTTGATAAGAACTTGAAGCACAGATAATACTAGGGCTGGTGCTAGGGTGTTCGGCGCCACCCTACAAACTTTAAATTTGTGCCCTCCTGTTTAACAATTTAACAAATAGTTGATAGACTGTAGTATCCATGTAAGCGTCATAAAACACAATCTTGTAATCACAATAATAGAAAGCAAATCATAGTCATTACTATGCAATACAGACAGCATCCTAGTCTCCCACTATATCCTAAAACTCGCCACACAATACAGACTATATATCTTAGTGACAGCCATACCATATAAACATCATCCCAGTGACCGCTATACCATACAGGCCGCAATACAATACAGATTGCATCCTTCTGAACACTATGCAATTACTTCAACATTCTTGAAACCACAGTGCTGTAATGGCCTCCTTGTGTCATAAAAACAGAAAATATTTGTAACCGCAATTCAAAAAAAGTGTGCAGAGTATATATATATATCCATCCAATCTCTCATAAATGTATATATCCAGCCTTTCAATATATCCCCCTTATGTGTCTCCACTCTCCCATTATTATCCCTCTTGTCTCTCCACCCTCCCAATATTCCCCATCATGTGTCTCTTTATATTTCCCATGCATGTCTCTTCAGCCTCCTAGTATTTCTCCATTGATGTCTCTCACTATTTCCCTATTGATGTCTCTCCAGATGTCTCTCCAGCCTCTTAGTATTTTACCATTGATGTCTCTCCAGCCCCTTAATATTTTACCACTGATGTCTCTCCAGCCTCCTAGTATTTCCCCATTGATGTCTCTCCAGCTCCCAGTATTTCCCCATTGATGTCTCTCCAGCCTTGTAGTATTTCACCATTGATATTTCTCGAGCCTTCTAGTATTTTTTTCCCACTTATGTCTCTACTGGCTCCTAGTGTTTCACTTACCTTTGATGTCTTCCCTTCCTCCGCAGCATGCGCTCTCTCTCCTTCCTAGTGATGCGGGTATGTCATTTGTATGCAGGAAATTCCTGCTATCAGCTGCCGGGCAGAACACATTGCAGCTGATAGCAAACCCTGGTAAGCTGAAAGGGGGCTTAATATCTGCTTCTCTGTGTAACTGCAGCAGCGTCTGACAGCCTGAATCTCCTTTCAACCCCCTATGGAGTGTATTGCGCCGACCCTGGCTCATACTCACGTTTTTTGTACCTTTGAGTTGAACACAGACGCTTCTTCTTGACAGATGGCCGATAGAGTAATAGTAGCATGGGAGAATGAGGAGTATCAGAAGTAAAAGAATAAACAAGCAGGATTGCCTGAGAACATTCACTTATTAAACTGTGTGACCAAATCTTCCAGTTTCATCAGGGTTGCGGACTTTTATTTCTTCCCTCCTGGAGATTTTGGAGGGAAGAAATAGATGCTGGTATGGAATGGGGCTTAATGGTGTGATTTATGCAAATTGCGTCAAAAAGGCTTGATGATGAAAAATCACGTCATCAAGTCCCATCCAATCTCGAATAACACTATGTATTGCTGTAATGAGAGGCAGGGGGCTTTGCAGGAGATTTTCCTGCTTTCCTGAAATTCTTCTGGATATTCCGGAAGAGTCGGCAACAGTGGTGTAACTAGGGTAGGTTTTGTAGGGCACGTGCCCTGGGCGCCAATTACTTTAAGGCACCATCAGTGCCATCAGAGCACATACCCGACAAAGCCCACCAATGAACAGTTAAGAGGATCCGTTCCCTCTCCTCATCTGTGAAAATGACAGCCGGAGCAGCTAAGAGGGGGCGGAACTTCCTTTCTTCTGTCAGAAAAGAATAAAACCCTGTTACCTGACTCTGACCTCCGGTCTGTGTGAGAGCAGCTGAGGTGCGGGATGCCACACCTCAGTGTACAGCCAGACAGCGCCAGCCAATCGGACACACTGCGAGAGTACTTCACTCTTGCAGTGTGTCATATGACCGGCACTGTCCGGCTGAGCACTGGGGGGTTGCATGCCACGCCACAGCTGCTCTCACACAGACCGGAGGTCACAGTCAGGTAACAGGGTTTTTTATCTGTATTTATATATAAGGGGGGTGTGTGTTTTGGGAATTTGCCCTGGGCGCCCTTTGCCCTAGATACGCTACCTGAGTTTCATGCTACATAACTGAATAAAGTCAATGCTACCATTGCTAAAACTCTTAAATATCTTCTCACGGGCTGCTGCTACAGGTGTTAGTGTCAGTGTGTGTTTCACCGCTGAGAACAGCCCTTTTTAGGAACAGCCGTTCTCTCCCAATCTTCTGAACTAGCTGGGAAATTGATTGCTCAACCTAACCCTAAGAATCCGCTACCCGCAGGCAGACCCTAAGACTTCCCTACCTGACCCTAACCCTAACCCTCCCTTTCCATGACTAACCCTAACCCCTTTTATGACCCAACCCTCCCTTAGCCAGAGCCTAACCCTAAAATTCCCCAGAGAGGATACTCAACTCTCCGATGGGGTCTATGGCGGGGGCCAGCAGGGGCAACGGGTCCAGCGGGTAACTTCTGAAAAATGAATGGGTAAGTAGGCCGATCAGCATTACTTACCCATTCAAAAAAAAAAATCACAAATGGCTGACTTTTCGAAATAGAGACAGATGAAAATTAGCTTTCGGTTGTCTCTATCTCTAAAAGTGCCTTTTCTTGCCAGAGACTACCTCTGGTGTCAGATCTAGGTCACATTACAGTGCAGTATGGCAGTACATTAACTCAGTGAGTAGCACTTGTGCCTTACAGTGCTGAGATCATGAGTTCGAGTTTATATGTTCTTCCTGTTTCTGCGTGGATTTCCCCCCACGTTCTAAAAACATAGCTAGAGGTTAATTGGCTGCTGACTAAATTAACCCTAGTCTGTATGTATGTGTTAGGGAACTACTATTCTCTGTAAAGCACTGCGGACAATTTGTGGAAATAAATTAATTAGCTTAATAATAATTAAGTAATGGTCCACTATATATTTTGTTATTCCTTTTTCTTATCATCTATGTTAACTAATACATAAATTAATGCCAATGGATGGGCCAGATTTACTAAACTGCAGAAAAGGAAAGTGCAGATGTTGCCCATCGCACCAATCAGATTCTAGCTGACATTCTCTAATATCTAATAGGAAAGTGAGCTAGAATCTCATTGGTGGCTATAGGCAATACCTTCACTTTTCCTTTTCCTCAGTTTAGTAAATGTAGCCCTATATAGCATTAAAAAAACAACATCTCACCTTATTCACAGGATTTGATGAGAGATCAAGTTTCTGTAAACTGCTATTACCAAGATATGCTAGAGCCTCTTTATTTATTTCTTTTATCACATTATGAGAAAAAAGGAGCTCAGTAAGGTTTGCTAATTGTTCATGATCTCCTAGTGCAGTCGATGTCATTTTGTTGTGAGACACATCCAGTATTTGCAAACTCTGTGTAAAAAAAAACAACATATCAGATTAAGAAGATGGACAGAAAATCAGACAAGCTAGCTTTGACATTTTAATTACAAATGCTGGGCTGGATCCAGACTTAAGTAAGTGCTTGAAATTAGTTACTCCTGGGCTGAACCATGTTGATTGCAGGGGGAGTGAAGTTAATTGTATTCTTTGCAGGCAGGGATATATCTTTGAATTGCTTACTGCACACTTTCCCAGCCCAAGTCTAAATAACAGTGTGATAGTAAAGCTGGTCAGTATCTGTGTGCAGTAAGCAATTCAAAGGTATATCCCTGCATGCAAAGAATATAATTAACTTGAAATCAACATGGGTTTAGCCCAGGAGTAACTAATTTTAAGCATTTACTTAAGTCTGGATCCAGCCCAATATTACTATTTCATATATTACCTGTAGGTTTTCAAATGGGTTGCCGATAATCTCTCTCATTCCATTTGCATTCAAGTGAAGCTCAGCAAGGTTTTTGCAGTAACTAAAGGCTGTTTCAGGAATTTTGACAAACTCGTTGTGTTGTAGGTTTAATATTTTCAGCCATGGCAGATTTTCACATAATGCGGTTTCAAGAATATGCAGCGTATTGTAACCGACATCTAAGTGCTCAAGTTTGTTGTATCTTGTGAAATTGGCAGCAGGCAGCTTCTTCAGTCTATTGTGGGACAGGTCTAGGAATGTTATGTTTGTTGGGAGATCAGATGGGATAACAGACAATTGCATGTGGCTGCAGTCAGCATGTTCATATGTAACTGTGCACTGATTTTTAGCCATCACAGACTGAACACCTGTTGCACATACGTAACATATAATATATGCTAGAGAAGGATATGCAGCTTTCATTTTGTTTCTGTAATGAATGAAAAAGGGTTTTCAAAATGGTCAGTTAAAATATTCATGTTCATACATAGAAGCAGTGATAATGAAAATAACATACTGTACATACGAGAAGGGTTTTCTAAATAAGAAGTAAGACAGTGGTAATAAATTACCTGCATCTCAGCCATTATACCCCACACGCTATGTTCATATTTACTTCCTGTTATGAAGTACTTGATTTGATTTAATAAGCCAATAAAATTCTTTACATGTAAAGCTATGTCACCAACTACAAGGTAGAAAACTTTAAGTTCCCCACCCAAAGATACAAAGGTTAACAAGTGTGTAGACAGCTTTTGACAGCTGGCAGCTATGAGGGAGTTATGATGGTGAGTGAATATAGAAAAACAGTCAACCCATATTAAGCGCTGCTACCCTATATTGGGGATTAATATGTTCAGCCATCCACCTGCATGTCTTTCCAACCCCCACTCCCACAATATCTCTATTTACCATCCCTTCACTTAATTTAGTTCTTTCTTCTCCCTCCTCAGGCTTTGTGGGGCACTAGTTCCATCTACTCACCTACTCGGCTACTAGTACAGTGGCAAATGCAGGATTTTGAAAGGTGGGGGGGGAGGGTTCCAATGTGTGTAATACATGTGGGGTATATTAACATACCTCCCAACATTTTGGAGCCCAAAACGGGACAAATAAACTCCGTCCGTCCCACCCAAGCTCTGCGTCCACCCCAGGGTTGCCGACTCTCCCGGAATGTCCGGGAGACTCCCGAAATTCGGGCAGTACTCCCGGTATCCCGGGAGAGCCAGCAAATCTCCCGCAAGTGAACATACCTCCCAACATTTTGGAGCCCAAAATACAAATAAACTCCGTTCGTCTCACCCAAGCTCTGCGTCCACCCCCACTGTCATGCCGCATGGGGTAAAAATTACTCCTTGCCTGTGAGTGTGTGTGTGTATGTTAGGGAATTAGGGGTAGATCCAGGACTCCATTGCAATAAGTTTACTAGCGTAGCGTATTTTCGCATGCGTACCTTCTATACACTCCCCTTGGCACACCCCTTGTTCTATTTTGTCTGAAATCCGCTTTCCAAACCCTACCTTAACTTTTGCCCACGTAACCGATGTCATCCGCACACGTATGGATGTGCAACACGTATTTACGCAGCTAAGCACGCCCATACTGTGCACTTTAAATACAAACCTCCGCCTACATAGCGTATTTCAGACGTATTTTGGACTCACGTAAAATTGGCACGCCTACACATAAGTATTTACGTGACACATATGTTAATGGCCCATACGTTCACATTTACGGTACGGAGCGTATTTTCTATGGTGCGCATGCGCAGTACTTAACAAAATGTGATTTTACGTCTCCGCCACGCGTAAATTCGCTCACAATCATTGTTCTGGATCTGGCCCTTAGATTGTAATGTGGCGGAGGCTGATGTGAAGGACTGTTTAAAATTGTAAATAGCTACTTAATATGATGACACTGTTAAAAATAAAATATGTAAAATGACTATATGATAATATGGTCGTACTATCTGACTGCCAAGACTTGTAAGACATCCATTAACGTTCTCTGTGAAAAGCTGGAAGTTTATAATGTAGATCTGAAAATAATAAAAATTCTACCTTAAGGAATTGCATTGGTTATTGGTTGTAACAAGTCCTGTTTTTGATATTTTTTTAGTGATTTATAAGTTACTTCTTTCACACATTAAAATAGTCGTTTTCTTTTAAGGTACACTTATAATAGCAATAGTAGAACACATTACACAATGGTCCAGAGCTTGTGTCAGTGCATAAGCACTGATGAATTTGTTGTGGCCATTTACCATACCCCAACTGCTTCCCTATTGCAGCACACACCATTACCATCTTCCTCTATGTCACCCTGCCCCACATGGCCATGAAGCCATAGCCCTTTCGTGGTATCTGTGAAGACACGCCCCTCTTTTATTTTCTCTTTTTTTGCCCATTTTTTTATATATAGATATTTTTTTAGTTCAATGTGAGGGGTTTCTGGTCAGCCAGAAACCCCCCCCCTGGGTTTGCCACTGTAGTAGCCTTTTTTTCAACAGATACATGGAGAGCCATCCAGAGTGTCAGCCACTTCAGGATGTTATTAGCAGCTGTGCTCAGGAAATGTGCCTGTGTTGATTGGTGCACTGTTACCCAGCCTGTGGTTACATTTAGCATTGTAGCTATGTGCTGCACCCCTTGGTCCTGTTACCCCATGTGGCTACACTACTTTGAATAGATCCTGAGCCAGCGTTGTTCATAGACAATTTATGAAGGATTGTGTGATTTTTTTACCCTTTTAACTGTTCTGGAGAGGTGTGCAATATTTTTGTGTGTTTCTCTGGTTATACATCTGTGGGGGTCACATGAGGTAAGATCGGGATTTGTAAAGTATCCGCAATGAATAAAAAAGGTAGTGATATTTTCTTATAGAGATTGGCGAACCATTTTCCATACATGTTACATAAATCTGTAAAGTTAATGGCTCCTTTAAGTATGGCAAATGATTTAGAGTTATCCGTACATTATGCAGATAATCCCAGCAGAATGTGGCCCGATAAGCACTGGGACCAATAATCCTTCAGAAGACAGAGGTGCTGCCGAGATTGACAGAAAACCCTTGAAGATGATTGACTGCACAGGCCTCCTGTCTCTGCACAGATTGGCTGGGCATGCTGTCAATCTCGGCAGGAGACCCATACAGCTAGTCTATTTGCTGACTGCAAAAAAAAGAGAGAAGCTTTGGTCAGTAGCGTGTGGCCAGTCGGTGGTAGTTGCCGCTACATAATTGCTTTTTAGAAATAGAGACAACTGAAAGCTCATTTTCATCTGTTTCATCTATTTTATAGAGCTATTTATATTTTGTTTTATGAATTATTATTATTATTATTATTAACGTTTATTTATAAGGTGGCACACGGTATCTGCAGCACATATGAAGGTAATTGCAAAGCCAATACTTACAGGCGCAAACCCATCACACTGCCGCAGACCCACTGCACTGACCAGACAGGCGAGTAAGACTCTATGGGGAGTGTTAGGGTCAGGCTGCAGGGAAGGGAGTCTTAGGGTCAAACTGGGAGGGAGGAGGAGGAGCAGGGTAAGGGAGGGGAGGATTAGGGTAAGGGTTGTGATTAAATTCATACTCACCATTCAACGTAGGATCTTCTTTCTTCCGTCGATCAATTCCTTCTCCTCCGTGAGGCAGAAGCAATCAATTTCCCAGCCAGATGGTAACTGGCTGGTAGAAAACATCCCAGACAAAAATGGCCATTCGCAGCAGTGACCTACACCCGTGGCCAGTACCTCCACCTAGTAGCATCAGCTTGAGTCCAATATGTTTGTTTTTGTTTTTTAAAGATTGTTTTATTTGGTTTTTACAAGTAAGTAGACAATACAGCAGAGACATAAAGCAGCTGTTTACATACTTACATACATACATCATGGTTGCCGACTTTTGGCAGCTTCCCTCCGGGAGATCCCGGAGAGAAGCTAGCGACGCATGCAGGGGGCCGGGCTTAATGACGCAAGTTATGCAAATCGCGTCATTAGGCCCCGCCCCCTGGCCCATACTGCCCCGTTTTTTAATTGAAATAGGGATCGGGTCGGCAACCCATACATACATACATACATACATAGGGCTGGATCCAGACTTAGTTAAGTGCTTGAACTTAGTTACTCCTGGGCTAAACCATGTTGATTTCAGGGGAGTCAAGTTAAATGTATTCTTTGCATGCAGGGATATATATTTGAATATATCTTTGAATTGCTTACTGCACACAGATACTGACCAGATTTACTATCACACTGTCATTTAGACTTGGGAAAGGAAACATCACCTCTCAACTCTAATACTGTTTGCAACAGTTGAAATATGACTCCCCTGCAATCAACGTGGTTTAGCCCAGAAGTAACTAAGTTGAAAAAGAGAAAATATGTAGAGACTCGAGCTATGTAGAATGAGTGCAAATAGATTATCCTTAGAGTGCGACCTACCAAGACAGAAACTGCCAGTCTGTCTAAAAGAAAATTAAAATATAAAAATGGAGCAATTATTAGAATCTCGACAGGTATTGTATTCATAAAAATTTTATCAAACAATAAATAACATAAAAATACATAAAATGTAGGTAATCTTGCATCAGTTGTGCCTCATAACCTTTATACTATAAGTGAATAAGCCAATGTCTAAAAAGATGGAACAACAAATGCCTGTTTTGTCCAAACAGCACTAATATCCAATGGGAGCAATAGGCAATATAGTTGCAAATAGGTGAAAAATGATAATAGTTGCAACAATAAGTATCCAATGATGATACAAAGTAATCAGATATGTGTCCAACAGATTT
>WWET01001627.1:247638-263519 GCA_011038615.1 Limnodynastes dumerilii
GGCTCACAAAGGCCATGAACGTTGGTGCTGTTAATAAATGTAAAGTTGTTGATTATCCTATTAGCTGGACAACGGATCTGTTAGGAAATACGGTAGCAAGTGCACATCAATAAGTCCAAGAGCCACAAACCACAATAACCAGTCAGACTCACGTGCTGACTGTGATAGAATCTTTATACGAAGGTCCGGTTTTGGTGCAGATTTTTCATAACAGAGCGCTTAGTACCGTATATGCAATTATCAGGCTCCTTAATGCGCTATGCACACAGGCAAAGTGAAACCGGATCCACAGGCTCTAATTAAGTCCAAATTCCCCATCACCAGCCTCCTTACTCTGCTCCTGGACGGGAGTCTGAACGGCCAAATCGGCAAGCTGATTTCACAAGCCGGGCATAAACAGTGATGAGGAAATGCATGCGTTGAATGTGTACAGACTCCACCGTCACCGCCCGCTTAACTCTGCTTCTGGACGGGAGTTGAAGGGCCAGGTGAGCTGGGGGGAAGGAGTGAAACAAGCCCAATTCGTGTGGAAATCTCAGTGGCTGTATAGATATTAACAGCCGTCAGCGGGAAGAGGTGGAAAGGGTGCTCCTCTATAGACGCTGAAGTAGTTTACACTCTGCAGGGTTCTACAGGCAATAACAAGGTGCGCAAAGTGCAGTTGCTTTTTAAAAGGTTAGGCACAGGAGATGCGTCCTTGACGCGTTTCTTTGTCTTATCCGACATTTTCTTCAGAAGGGTAGATTGGGGGTTTCACAGGAAAACCTTTAAATACCTTTGATTACCTTAATTAAGTGACATGTGTGTACACACCATTACTATAACCTGACGAGATTCTAAAAAAGGATTTATATACTCATAGTTTACTATAGAAGAATTACATATGCACATATAATAGCTCTAAAAAAAAAAGTAACTAAGTTCAAGCACTTAACTAGGTCTGGATCAGGCCCATTGTTGGTAAATAGTAAAACAGCAGAGTTGCTAAGTGTTGTGTGGTGCATAACAACATAACAATAGCTGTCAATACAATAACAGGAATAACATTAGAAGGCATGACACAGTGTGTTACTTTGTTAGTGGGGTGGGAAGAGGGGAGGAGAGAGGGGGTGGAGTTGGGGGTCTCAGTCAGACAACCAATTGGGATGCTGTGATATTAGCCACTTCCAAGCAGAGTTGTCAGAAGTGAGGAGAAGGAAATAAGAGCTGATTAGGAGTAAAGGCCTGCTAGTCCAGGAGATGGGAGCTGCACCTGAGAGGGATAATGGAATGAAAACCAGGCCTTCAGGAAGATGTGGGATCTATTATTCAAATATGCAGACATTTTTTCCATGGAGGACAGGTGCCAAATTTTGCGTAGTAGTTGTGAGGAGGAGGGCGGGGAAGGGTCCTTCCAGTGACTGGCTATGAGGGATCTGGCAGCATTTAAAATTTGTGTCGGGTCCAATACGTTTTAAACATGCCATAAAATAAAATAATCTACTCAAGCTTTTTTTTAGCCGTTTGGAAAACTTTACAACAATATAATAAACTAATTTATGGCATTAGAAAATATTTTGGACCTGCTCCAGACAGAAACGTAATTTTGATAGCATAGCATTATTTTATTTATAGCAGACAATACTCACACAAAGCATAACTAAGATTTCCATTACACATAACGGGACAAAGCCTGTACTGGCACCTGGATCGCTGGGAAAGAGAATGCAGCTGTATTATGCTTGATTGTTATTGGACCATTTGCTACTGCCCTTGGGGCTGATTCAGAGCTGCTCTTACACCTTTTTTTAGGTGCAAGTGTAGACCTGAGCAATACCATACTGACTGCAAGGGGAGGCAAATTTACATTGTGAAACCAGAATTAGAATTAAGAGGTAAAGTTTCTTAGCTTAACTCTATTTTGTAGATTAAATATAAAACTATGCAGTATCTAAGTTCTATGTGTAAATGTAAAGTATTTTCCCTGCATACAATGATTTAAACTTAATTAGCTCCCTGTACATGGCAAAATGGTTTAGCTGAGCTGTACACTTGCACCTGTTTTTCCCTTATTCCCAAACTCTGAATCAGCCCCTTGTATTTTATGGATTTGATTCTGAATCATTTCCTTTATATTTGTGTGGATTTTTTTGCTTATTTGTTATTATTTTATTATTTCTTATTACATGAGGTAAATACGGGTTGGCACTAGACATGCCTCTTATAACTATATAGGACACATATGTAGATTATTTTACAAGTGTGCTGTCTGCCCATACAGCAGTCACATGGACTGTAGTCCTTCTGAACTGCACATAAACATACAATAAGTGTGTTTACATTACAATAGCTTAGACTGAAATACATAATAAGCTACTGCTGTTATTATTGTGCTACGCACAGTTTCCCCTCAGAATCCTAGTTATTGCCAGCCTATAAATCAGGATTTATGGAACAAATGTTATAAGACACCCGATTTCAAAACAAAAGGAAGCCTGTATTTCATATGCCATGCAGTACATTATCTGGTGATCAACACATTTACATATAAGTGCAGTAGCTGACTAATATATTCAGAACAAAGGAATAAAGTGGAAACTTACAGATTCTGTGCAAAGGGTCAGGGCTCGGGAGCAATAGAAAAAACAACTATGAATCAACCAAACTTGATGTGTAGTGTAGGAAGAATGGACTGAGCCGGCTTGCTGTGGTTGTGGCCCTACCCTCATGAAGGGAGTGGTGAGAAATATGTGGCAGCTGCTAAACATGAAGCTTTCTCCTCCAGCTCTGGATGTCAGTGTATGATACATGGAGAGATCCTTAACATACACTTTCTTTAACCATAAAATGTAATAACTTTTAATTTCTTCTTTCTTCATTCTGACATAAAACACTATATGAAAAAGCATTATAATAGGAGCATCACCAAACATATTTGTGTGCATTGTAGGCATTGTAGGCATAGTACTGTCAGTGTTGCCAACTGTGAAACATAAAACAAGCAACCGAGACGTTAAAAACAAGCCCAAATCAAGCCCAATCCAATCTAAAAAAGGCCCAAAACAAGCCCAATATATATATATAATACATACATACATACATACATACATACACACACACACCCTCAAGATTATGCAATATTGGGTGTTATATTTCTATAAAGTAACAATTGAAACAGTAGGTTGTCACAACAACCCAAGTCTGCACACAAGAAAAAAATGCAACCACAAAATCTCACAAAATAAAAATGTTATTTCAATGCAAATATAGTGAGTATTTACATTATGTGTAACTTCACGCAAGATGTGATCATATTAATACAAAAAAGTGCAAAATATAGGCAATTTTACTATATCTATATATCCCTTAAAGTGAAAGTGTTATGTCATAATAAAAATGTCATTTTACTGCAAATATAGTGGGTATTTACACTATAAACAACTTCACATAAGATGTAATAATATTATTCCAAAAAAGTGCAAAATATGGGCACGTTTATTGGATATATACACACGTATCAATAAGACTGTCCAGGATTGTTTGTATCTCCATAGATTTTCTATGCTGCTAACACTGTTTCACAATGTTATCCATTTATTAATGCACTTATTTTGCACTTTTTGGCACTAATATGATCCCATGCCTTGCATAAAATAATATTTTTATTATGACAGATTTTGTAGATGCATATTGGTGTGCTGACTTGGGTTGTTGTGACAACCTACTGATATATATATCTCAGATATAGGTATATAAATATATATTTACATACCCCTATCTATCTGATTCTGTCTATCTATATCTACAATACACACTAAATTAACCCCCCTCCTCCTATCCTATTATTATGTTAAGCTTCCCTCTACTCTAGCTCATACTACTCTATTTTATGCATTCACACTTCATTCACACTCTATTTACAACCTATTAACCCATTATTAACTTCCCTCCCTCCCGTTCACACCTTATATACTTTGCCTGGCCTTTATCTTCTCCCCCGCTGCTCTGGCGACACCTACAAAAAAAAAAAAGCCCAAAAACCGCAACCTGCGGCAAGCGCAAAAAAGCCGTGACTCAGGAAAAAAACAAGCCCAATTCCGCTTGTTATAAGCGGACTTGGCAACTATGAGTACTGCACATAATGGGGTTCATTTTACACATGTACTGCAGTCCTAAAGTTATGCAGGGGAATGGCTCCGTGCTGCGGTTTGTGTCAGTGAGTGTCAGGTGTTGTAGTGAGTTCTATGAAACATTCTGCTATTCTGTAGCTTTCGGGTAAAAGTGAAAATAAGTTACAAGGTTTTTACTCTTACTTTTTGCAGGTGTTGACTTTCACTACCGTGATGCACAAGCCTTCCTGTTTCTGTGCTTTGCATATAGTAGTCTCTGTCTTAATTTACCGTGTGTACAGGATATTATTGGGATGTGACACACAAGCAGATTCATATATTCTTTTCTTTGATATTTGTGTAATATAAATATTAGCAGATAAAAGTACAATATAATTATTTGCTCATTATGGGCCAGATCCATAGCGGTTACACTCTCCGGTACGAAAATCTTATTGCCGAAATTGGGACATCCGAAAGTTCCTTTTCGAATGTCCCATTTTCGAATACTTACCGCTTTCTACTTTTTTTAATTAATGGGTGAGTATGCCGGTCCATATTTTACCCATTTACTTATGCAATTACCGTTATCCTTTCGCCGTCTGCGATATCCCTCCGCCGCTGCTATTGCCGGACGTGGAACAGGTGAGTAAACTATCTGTGTGGGTTAGGGTCAGGCTGCAGGGGAGGGAGGGTTAGGGTCAGGCTGCAGGGGAGGGAGGGTTAGGGTCAGGCTGCCAGGAAAGGAGGGATAGGGTTAGAATTAGGGAAGGGACTATTTTTTCTTACAGTTTAGCAGAACGGAGCTTTCGGTGCTCCGTGGATAGATTGCTATGCCTCATTGATGGCAATCGAAATCCCAGCCAGTTCGCAACTGGCTGGGAGGAATCTGAATTTTCGAAAATCAGATTTTCTATGCGAAGACCCACACCCGATCCAGAGCTACGTTTCCATTACGTTTCAAGATGTAGCGTACTTACGCCAGCATATTTACTATACACTCCCCTAGGCCCTCCCCTCGCTCGTACGTACTTTGGCCATTTTATGTTTCCCGAACCCTGCCTTAACTTTACGCTGCGTAAGCACTGAAGTAGGTACAGGCTACACGTATGTAACTGCCTAAGCGCGCCCAGACTGTATGATTTAAACGCCTAAAAGCGTAATTACGGGTGCAGTATGGCTGCCACGCCCCTTAGTTCGTAGTTACGCTGTTGATAAGAGGATGGTACGTACATGCAGAATTACGTGGCATAACATCTGCTGCGTGCATGCGCAGTACATAAAAAACAGCGTTTTTACGTCAGCGGCTGGCGTACTTAGTTCTGGATCTACCCCTATGTGTGTGGTATAAGGTGACAGTTAATCTGCCGGCATCAGATATCCAAAAGTTTTAACCTATGTTTTGTATGGCTACATAATGTGGTCGACAGCTACAGTAACACCTAATGCTAACCCTAACACTAACCCTAACTTATCATTCTAACCCTAATTCTTACCCTGACCCCATATCTAACCCCTGATCCTACATTGTGATAAATAGCATATACATTTGATTTTCAGTTTCACAGATGTCTTTACTGGCTATTCAACACCACAGTGCTTGTAGCTACATCCCAGTTACAATAAATGGTAACGTATAATAAATAGTTTGTTAGTGTGAGTGTTTAATAAAGTCAATTGTTTTATTGAAGTTAACCAATTAAGTGAATATTCCCAGTGCTTTCGGAAACCTCTTTCTTATTTCACAAAACCAGGGTGACAGACCTGCCTGCCGATATAGGGCTGGATCCTAAACTAAGTACGACAGGGGACTTCGCAAGTCAGTTGCGTAAGTCGCCTCTCAGGGAACATCTGCGCATGCGAGAGCTTGCAGTTCTCTTAGCGTAAGTACTAACGTACGTAACGAGTACTTACGGGGAAGGGACAAACTCTTCAGGGCGGGGGAAGCCCCGTTATTGCTAGGTCTAGTCATAAAAGTTAAGGTAGGAATCTGGACACGTTGAGCGCTAACTATTATTTTGTTTACTATGACTTTATTTGAGGGACTCTCTTTATCCTTATTTGTTTAGCAGCTGAAGTATATTTGTCTCCTCTGACCCTATCTAACATCTCTGTCAACTCCTAGATATTTGCTCTTTTTATCATCAATAATTTTTATTGAAGGTTTTATAAGGGGGAGGGGTACAGAAAAAAAAGGGGGGGAAGGGACATATTAGCGAATGTACAATCAACAGGAGCATAAGATAAAAATACAGCACAGTACAGTACAATAGGCAGATTGAAGTCAACCTTCGCACAACAATGAGAGTAGACAGGACACCAAAATACGGGAGTTACTCATTAAGGCTGAAAGGGAGGGGATCAGACGGAAAGGCAGCGGAGTTCGACCAGATATCGCTACCCTCGTCCTCAAAAGTTCTCCAAGCCGCCCATTTGATCAAGGGAGAGGAAGTGTCTGTAGAGTATGGGACAGCTTCTGTTTCCATAATAAAATTATGGTGAACCTTGGCACAAATTTTAGTTAAGGTAGGTGGGTTGGGGTCTCTCCATTGCTGGGCTATCGCAGCTCTAGTGTCGATCAGGATTTGCCCTAGAACATATCTACTATCTTTAGGCACCGCAGGGGGAAAAATCTGGAGTAATGCGAGAGCAGGGGACAGTGTCAGGTCCAATTTAAGTATCCGGGAAAGTAAACGAGAAACTGCTTGCCACATGGGCTGGAGTAAGGGGCAGTCCCAAAAGATATGGAGGATGGTGCCAATATTCCCGCAGCCTCTCCAGCAAAACTTAGCCTGTGCGGGCCATATCCTATGCAGTCGCTCTGGAGTCAAATACAATCTATGCAAAAGCTTAACATGCATTTCTGCATGATTGACACAACGGGACATCCTGTGGGTAGTTTGATATATTTTCTCCCACTCAGCCTCTGTAAAGGTAGTCCCAAGATCCATTTCCCACGAATTCTGGGCCCTAGACTTGGCACATGTCTGTGTAGTGATGATTTGCCGATACCAGAAGGAGACCCCTTTTCTACCTCCCCCATGTGCTAGTTTAGCAGATAAATGGGCCAGAGGAGGTTATAAAACCCCTCTCGTCTTAGTTAGGGAAGAGACCCAATGCGATAGCTGTGAGTAGAGGTATTGGTCAGAACTAGGGAGGTTATATTTATCGCGTAGGGACAGGAAGGAGGGCAGAGAGCTTCCCACCATAATATCACTAAGAGAGTCGATTCCTCTTCTAGTCCATCTGGACGCCTGCCAGTCCGGGATAAGTTTAGCTATAGCCTTAAGCGTCAAATTATTAGTAGGGAGCATCATATCTGATGTCAAAAAGGCCATGCTGTCCCACAGCCGAAGGGAGTCCCGAGTGGAAGAAAGCATGAGGTTACCAGATGGACGGATAGATCTCAGAGTCCAGATAGCATCCTCCAGAGGATACTCCGGGTACATGACACGTTCAATGTCCACCCATGGTTTCACACAAGGGGATTGAGCCCAGTCATGCAAAAAAGCCAAGGCACATGCCTCACGGTACTTGGCTAGGTGAGGCAGTGCCAAGCCTCCATAACGCTTCAGAAGCACCATCGTGGAGAAGGCCAATCTGGACGCCCTATTCCTCCACACAAACGAAAGCATGAGGGATTGAAATTTAGATGTATAGGTTTGGGGCCATATAAATGGGATAGTGCGGAAGAGGTACATTAACTTGGGCAGAAGCATCATTTTGAAGGCTGCGATGCGCCCCAACCAAGAAATTTCAAAGTTAATCCACAATTTTGCCAAAGTGTTCAGTTGAATAAAGATAGGAGTGAGATTGAACTCAAAGGTATTGGGAAGATGGGAAGGGATTTGGATGCCCAGATAGGTGATTTGGAATGGTTGCCAATTGAACGGAAATTTGTTGCGCAATGTGGACAGTAGGGAGGGAGAGGTTCAGGGGCAAGGCGTCGGACTTAGTTGTGTTCAACTTGTAGAAGGATGCCTCTGAATAACGTTGGAGGAGGGACTGTAGCTCAGGGAGGGACTGAAGTGGGCGGGTAGCAAACAACAATATGTCGTCCGCGAAAAGACATAATTTGTGGTCCAGCTTCCCACAGCTCACGCCAGGGAATTTATCGGAGGTGCGAATTAGGGAGGCTAGGGGTTCTATGGCTAGGACAAAGATAAGCGGAGACATCGGGCACCCTTGTCTAGTACCGTTAGAGATATTAAACGACTGGGACAAAAACCCATTACTAAACACTTTGGCTGAGGGAGCAGAATAGAGGGCTAGGAGAGAGTGCAGAATTTTACCTTGGAAGCCATATCTACACAGGGATGCGTGCCTAAAAGACCATTGGAGCCTATCAAAGGCCTTTTCGGCGTCTAGGGAAAGCAAGACACACGGTTCCCCACAACGAGAAAGCATTTCTATTAAATTAAATACCCTGCGGGTGTTATCCGAAGCTTGGCGAGCTGGAACAAAGCCCACCTGGTCAGATGAATCAAGCGCAGGAGGAGAGGGTTTATGCGGTTTGCTAGGAGTTTAGCAAATATTTTCAGATCAGAATTTAAGAGGGCTATAGGTCTGTAGTTTTTTCAAAGGGATGGGTCCTTACCAGGTTTTGGGATAGTGATAATTTGCGCTTCCAACATTTCTTTCGGAAGAAAGATCCGTCAGAAATGGAGTTAAAGATATTCAGGAGTAAGGGGGATAGTTCCACCTCGAAAGTTTTGAAGAATTCGTTGGTGAAGCCATCCGGACCTGGTGACCTGCCCTTCGGAAGCTCCTTAATGACCCTCGCCAGTTCTAGCGGGGACCATGGAGCGCATAGCGCATTTATATCTGCCTGCTGGAGCTGGGGCAAATGTACACTGTCTAAAAAATCCTTAATAGTTTCCGGTGTGGGTTGAAAGGTCGCGGGATCCTGCGTTAAATTATATAGGTGGGAGTAGTAATCTGCAAACTGAGCAGTGATATCAGAGGGATTAATAACTCTAGCCCCATCCGAGCCCTCTATAAATCTAATTCTATTTTGTGCCTGTTTGGCCCGAAGTTTCCTGGCCAGCAATTTGCCTGCCCTGTGACCCGCTACGTAAAACTTTTGGCGCAACTTAGTAAGATTTGCTTTGGTGGTGGTCATCAGGAGTTTTTGCAGCAGAGTTCTTGCCTCAGCAAGCTCTTTTTTAAGGGCTCTAGTTGGTTGAGATTGGTTTTGTTTGTCCATGGAGGCAATTTTAGCCTCCAGGGAGCTGAACATTTGTTGGCGCTGTTTTTTAAGTTTAGCCCCAATCTGGATGGCCACCCCTCGCAGGACCGCTTTGAGGGCGCACCAGGGAGTTGTTAAGGACGTGTCACTCTGGTTATTTGTAGAAAGGAACATCTGCAGTGCCTCCGACAGCTCCTTTTTGGCCTCAATAGAGGTGAGCAGATAATAGGTGAGTCTCCACGGGCGAGGTGGTCATTTTATGTAGTGGAGGCCACAGTCCCACAGTAGAGGGGCGTGATCGGACCACATAATTGGTAAGATCTTGGCTGAGCGGGAGCACTGCAGGGTCCACTTGTCCACCAATATAAGATCAATGCGCGCATAGGAGTTGTGCACGTTGGAAAAGAAAGTAAAGTCTTTACCTTTGGGGTCGTGCACTCTCCAGACATCGTACAGATCATATTCGGCCAGGAGCTTTCTAAAGGCCGCAGAGGGTGCTGCAGTGCTCGAGTGAGGCAGGGAAGCGGGAAGAGGGGACTTATCCATAGCCGGATCCAGCACCAGATTAAAATCACCCAACAATAGCAGATGCCCTTGTCTAAACTTGCTTACAAGCTCACAGAGGTGTCTCATAAACGGGACCTGATGGGAGTTAGGGGCGTAGACCGAGATAATTGTTGTTGGCCGGTCCTCCAGGAGCCCAACCAGGAGAAGGAACCGGCCATTCCGGTCCGCCAATTCCTTTTGGAGGACAAACTGGAGGCCCGTCCTAAAGAGAATGGCAATCCCGTTACGTTTATAAGGGTCATTGGCTGTATAGCAGAGGGGAAATTGACGGTCTTTAAAAATAGGGGGTGGGAAGCGGCGAAGTGGGTTTCCTGTACAGCCACAATATCAGCCCCAGCTTTCAGGAAAGTAGTAAGGGCTATTCTGCGTTTTTGGGGGGAGTTTAGACCTCTGACATTTAGGGACAGGAGTTTAACCATGGCTTAAGGGCAGGCAGAGAACAGATATAGGCCATCTAGTCATGGGTGGGGAAAGCAAAGGGAGCCGAACAATAGAGTCCTGTACATGTCGTTCTAACTTAGAAAGGAAGTAGGACCTAAGGCATGTGGAGGGGAAGGGGAAGTAATTAACAAAGGGACAAAAAAATGAAAAGGCCCAGGGGATTGGGCCATCGTGTTTGCCGCAGGGAAAGAAGGAGTAACATGCGGCAAAACTATAATTCGGGGGTGACATAAACAAAACTCACCCGTGTAGCTATGGGCAGGTATGATAAAGAGGTGGAACAGAGTAACAGTATAAAACAGCAAGGTATAATATACTAGTAACATTCAATAACACAACAAAGCTAAAGTTATACGTATTAGATAGCACAAAAACAATCATTTAAACTTAGATCGTTATATAAGGAGAGGAGAAAACAAACAGCAAATACGACCTGAAATATACAATGGAATGGTAGAGAAGTCCATGAAGTCACCCCACTTTAGTCCACTCCGGTTGGAGCAGGTTGAGTGGACGACCAGGAGATTTCGGGGTTGGAAAGTTCCATTCCTCAAGAAGCTTGATGCCCTCTTCCAGAGAGGAGACACTGTGAGTAGAGTTGGCGTGATGTATGAGCAGCTTCACAGGGAAATCCCATCTGTAGGGAACAGCTTTGTCACGCAGGATCGTCGTAATAGGCTGGAAGGAACGACGCTTCGCCAGGGTTGCAGCAGAGAGATCAGGAAACAGCTGGAGGTGCCCAAGGAGAGCAGAGGTGTCGTCACGCCGGGCCCTTTGGAGTAGCTGATCTTTAATGTGGTAGAAATGGAGGCGGAGGAGGACATCCCTCGAGTAATTTCCTGAAGGGATACGAGGTTTTGGCAGCCAATGAATCCGGTCGATGAGGAGATCTTGGTCGGAGGCATCAGGGAGAAGCTTGCGGAAGAGATTGAGGGCAAACTACTGGAGATCTTTATTGGGAACGGAGTCAGGGATCCCTCTAATTTTGACGTTATTGCGTCGAGACCGGTCCTCCATGTCTGCTACCTTGTCTCGAAGTTGGGCCATCTCTAGTTGAAGGGTTTCATGGGCATTGATTAGGTCATTGTGAGAAGAGACCAACTACTCCATCTTTGTCTCCAAGTGGTCTGTACGATCACCAATTTCAGCTATTTCTCCCCTGATCTCCCTAACCGCTGTTTTTACTTCTTAGGTCAAATCAGCTTTAAAGGACGTAAGCAGGGCGTACAGGGTGTTCCCTGTAAGGGGAGCCTCCATGTCCACATTCGCTGGCTTTGAGGGCAAAGTTGCAGAGTCTCTCGGAGTAGGAGAAGGTGGCTTGGAAGGGCCGCCATCTTGAGAGGGAGGCTTAGTGGATGTTTTGGCTGAGTGGACCGCCGGGAAGCGCACTGGAGGTGCTAAAGATGCCGTTTTAGGTCTCTTGGGAGGCATAGTAGGGTTGGGAGTAGAGTCCACAACAGTAGAATACAGGGCGTGCAATTGTAGTAGCAGAGTTTGTGAACGTAGAGGTAGTTTTTTTTTTGTTTTTTGTTTTTTAATATATATATATTTAATTATTTATTTTTTTAAATATATGAAAAGTCCCAGCAGAATGCAGCCAGAGCCCCTAAAATGAGAGTTAAGTAGATCTCCTCTCCATAAGCAAAAGTAGTTAGAGCATGGTGCATAGGGTGTAGAAAGGTTACATGAGGTGCTGTAGCTCTGTACTGAAGGGAGACAAGCAGCTACACGGGTGCAGACTGGAGCTTAGGCCATAAGAGTAGTAATGCTGCTGCTCCAATTGGAAAATTGAGTGGTGGCTCCTAGATGAAGGGGGGGAGGGCCCCAAGGGTGCAAAGATGTATAGCCCCAAAAGGGAAATATGACGTGGGGTTCAGAGGTTTCACCCAAGTTAGAGCCCGCAGTTCCTCACCAGTTGTTCCCCCTTACTGACTTTATGGCAGGGGGGAGAGATATGCACGCAAGGCCAAGCCAGTCCAGAACAGTAGCGGGGAGTGAGGCAGTAGCAGAGCACAGTAAACCCCAGTGTATGCTCCGGTGTTGCAGATGGGGAGCCGGTCCGCACTGCGGCGGTAAAATGGCGGCTTCCGGCCCTGGGTCCTAGGGGCCTCTGAGGGCGTAAGGCAGTCACAAGGCTGGAGATGGAGGGCTGCAGTTCGACCTGCCGCTGCAGGTACCAGTGCAGGGCTACGGACCCGGAGTGTCCAAAGAGCCAGGAGGCCAGGCCAGGTCCGGAGGGCTCTTCCAGGAGGAGGAGGAAGATGCAGGGCCTTCTGTGGTGCCGCGTGGGCCTAGGCCGCGTGTCCCGGGGAGAACGAAGGAGTTGCTCCCGGCGGCTAAAACTGCGCCCAGCATCGGGAATGAGGGGGAGAAGGCAGGCAGAGGCAGCAGCGGGTCCTGGAGTCAGGGACAGAGGCGTAGAGCCCGAAATCACAGACGGTTCAGTGGAGCACAATGGCGACACGTCTGGTCTCAAGCTTGCTCAGACACGCCCCTATTTGCTTTTTTAAAATCAATTTTATATACTGACTCCCCCTGTGTCTTTCCTATATAACCCCTTTTTTCCTCCTGTATCTATCCTATGTAACCCCCCTTCTCTCCCCCTGTATCTATCTTATGTACCCTCTTTTCTTCCTCTGTATCTATCCTATATACCTCTTGTTTCCCCCTGTATTTATATAGATTCCCGATTTTCTTCCCCTTCTCTCCCCCTGAATCTATCTTATATACCCTCTTCTCTCCCTCTGTATCTATCCTATATACCACAATTTTTCCCCCTGTATCTATCCTATATAACTACTTTTTCCCCCGTATCTATCCTATACACCCCTTTTTTCCCCCTGTATCTATCCTTTATACCCCCATTTTTCCACCTGTATCTATCCAATATAATCCCCCTTCTCTCCACCTGTATCTATTTATATACCCTTTTTTGCCCTCTGTATCTATCCTTTATACCACCTTTTATATTCTATAGAATCACTAGATGCAAAGTGAGATATTTCAAGCCTTTATTTGTATTCATTTTGATGATTATGGCTTAGAGCTTATGAAAACCACAAAATCAAAATCTCACAAAATAGAATGGCATCTTCCTAACAGAAATCATTCCTATTTTACACCACTTCTAAAAGGATCACAATAGCCCATTTGTAAGGAGTTTCATATTTCTATATAGAGCCAATTTTTTTTTCTACTAAAGAATTTAGTTGTATTTTTTTAATCACATATTAAAAGCAAAATGGCAAATGTATGTAAAATGTGTACTTTTAAGTCATACAGTGAAAGAATGGAGAAAACACTTATATGCAGAATGATTCCACTGCCCCCTGCTGTTGAACATTAATATTACTCTTTTAAGACCACTTTGCAACTTAAGTGCATAACTGCTGGTGTTAATTTATGAATGTGTTATGGTATTTGCTTGGTAAAATATAGGAAAGAGAGCAATTTTCCCTTTCTCTTCAAAGCTATGGGAAGAATGTAATGGTCAGTGTGACTGGATCATTCCAATATAACTTATTGTACACATTTATTTAAATCATTGGTGCAGGGTGACACTGTATATCATCATATGGGTAATGATTTTTGTATTTTTTCTAAAGGAAATCCTATGCTTTTCATCTTGTAGTGACCAACACCTACTATCAGCCTAAATGTACAAAAGGTTATCAAAGGAAATAACTATATTGTAAAATCACAATCTCGGTGTAAATTTTGTCAAGTTTAAATTGTGTTAAATTCAAGTTTAGAGAAAATATTACATCAGATGTAAGTTCTCAGACTATGTGGAGTCCCCGCTGCGAAGGTTCGCATTCCCAGTTAGGGACAGCTGAAAGCTGTTTTTCTGCTGTCCCTATTTTGAATGTGTGCCCTCTCAGATTTTTTTTTTTATGAATGGGTGAGTAGACAATTCGCCTACTCACCCATTCACTTTTGGACGCGCCGCCACCGGGGACCTAGGGTTAGGTTGTATGGAGGGACACTTAGGATTAGGCTTCGGGCGGGACTTAGGGTTAGGCTATGGGGGGGGGACTTTGGGTTAGGCTGCAGGGGGACTTAAGGTTAGGCTGCAGGGAGTGAGACTTTGGGTTAAGGAGTGGGTCGGGGGAAACTCACCTTTCGGAGCACTGTGTTCGTGCACTTCCCCTGACACTCCCCATGTCCCGGCGTAAGTACACTCTGTTACGCTGGCTGAAGGCTACCTAACTTCAGCCGGGGAAACAGAGTGTAATTTCTGCCTCCCCTGCCTACCTTCCGTTACTGCAGCGTAATTACGGTGCTCCCACCCCTTCCTCTGTAACTACGCTGCAGTTACGGAATCATGATCCTGGACTAAGATTTTCATGAATTACGCCAGGCAACATCTGCCCAGCGCATGCGCAGATCGGCAAAATTGCCAATATTATGCATACGCCCACCGTAACTACGGCGGTGGGCATAGTTCTGGATCAGGCCCATGCACTGAGAGGTTGCATTATGAATCTCCTATTCTTCCAGTTATTATTATTGCTAGATATGTTTATGTAATATTATGTTTATATTGCCTTTTCTGTTTTTCTTTCCCTTAGTTGCTGTGGCTATGCTTTCTGTCATTATTGACTTGCCACACAACGCTTCTTGATTGGGGGAGCAGCTATTTTCATTATTTGTATCACTGCTCCCCTCTCCAGGCTTAAATGGTTTCAAACAAAGTATTCAAACTGCTCACTTAGAATATCAGATCCCACAGATGATGGGTGCAAGCCATCCCTTCTATACAGATTTCTGTTTTGCCAGATGGCATGGCTAGGTTTTATGAACCCAAATCCTTCCTCATTACACCACTTCCTAAGCCACAGATTGAAATCATGAATACGCATCATTCTACCTTCTTCAAATCTGTGTATTGGCAGCAACTTTCTAAATTCATCTATAACAGCCACAAGTCCAGCATTGGCCAAGTCATTTGTCCTAAGGTGGATAATGATATCCACCTCCCTTTCCTTGCTCGCTGTCTTTAATATTTAAAATGCACTTTTTATCCCGTGGAGCTCTAGCTCCAGGCAAGCACTTCACCTGATTCCTAATTTCAAAACCTCTTTCCAGCTGGATACCTCTAACAATAGAATCCCAACAAGAAGTGCAGTCCTTGTCAGGGATTCCCTTTTCTTGCCATTAGGTTCCCTCAACACCTCATATTTTACATTACCTGTTGTAAACTCCAACCCTCCAAGTGCTGCCTATGAGTTTTGCAAGGGCACAGCTTGTGCAATGTGTCCTTGTGCAACTGGAACCTTCTTACCAGCATTCTTCACCATAGTTCACCCAGCACGTCTCCTGGGAACTCTCTGAGGCAATGTTGGCAATGTTTTCTGACAAATTGGACAACACCTGAGATTCCAAATTGATTTTCGCAAAACAAAAGCTTCACAACCACTGCAATGCACAAGACCAGACATTGTAGAAACAAACTTCACTACAATAATATATCACACAGATAATTTAAATGGGCCCAAATCCAGCCCTAATCCAGTTCTAACTCCAGTAACAACTCCTAGATGCTTGAAAAATCAATGCTTAGAAACTCAGACAGTAAAAAGCAGGCAGGTCAGGTT
>WWET01001627.1:275593-290276 GCA_011038615.1 Limnodynastes dumerilii
ATCTGCTAATCTGCTAGCAACAGAAGCAAAGGAAAGAAAATTCCCCGGCAACACTGCCGCCTCTGGGAGGGCTTGGATAAAAGTGGGGGGTATTTAGATAAGCGTGGTGGCGGCAGGTAGCAGCAATGTCTGTGCGGACATTGCACAGATAGTTAAGGTAGCCCTATGGCACTGGTAAGTGCCATAAGGTACCTAAAAAGGGGGGGCGGAATGGGGGCAGTTCGGATGAGTTAGGTGCGTTTCTGTCCACACCTATCTCACACCGGATCTGTGAGTCTGGTCCATTGTGTGGCATTTTATTAGGTGTTGTAAGGCATCTCATGCTGTCAGTACTTTCTCTGTATTTTGTTAATTGAAAATAAAGGATTTATATAAAAATAATTGTAAAGTGCTATGTATTCTGATGGCGCTATATAAAAACCTGCTAATAAATAATTACAATAATAATGTGAATCATTTAAAATATTACTAATAAACATTAGTGCATTAGAGCTGGCAAATGACTTAAATGATAATTAGAAACAAAATGTCTTGATGTCTTGTGTATCTCAAACTATAAGAGAGTGAATATTCTGATATATGTGTTGTATATTTAGAGGTTTTATTTTCCTGTATTGATTGGTATTTCTTTAACAGCCTTGTTGCTGCAGTTAAGTCTATTTCTGAAGCAAATCTCAAATGTCATAATGCGGAATGGATAATTAATAGTAATTTAAATGAAAATAAATGTTACCCACAAATATTTAACACAACATTTAATCGGATACATAGTAGATAGTAAATTTGCTAGTAAACAGAATATATTTAAAGTATATTTGTTATGTTGTATGTAAATAAGATCTAATATAATGTGCTGCACCTATAACACAGATACAAACACAATAATAATATGACTGAATCCTACATTCGGATTCTCATTCACACAATCCCAGTGGAGAACATTCAACCCTATCAAGACTTAAGAACAATCACACTTCTGTCAGAGGGGCTGGATTGCGCTTACAAGTGTTTTAGAGTTGTATCGGTGTGACAATTCTCTGCATATTTTCCCAGACTTCCAAACCACCGCCATTTTACATTCCCACATGTAGGCGATGATTAGTGGAAAAGGGATTGATTAGTGGTGCAATCAAACATATGCATGGATACTGCTGCCCTGGGATTGCAGATTCCAGTGACCCCATTAATCGCACCTCAGAACACAAACTAATTAGAAGGTCAGTTACAGTCTATTAAGTATATCTAGAGAAGTGCTCTGTCCTATGATGGGTATTCATGGAAAACACTAGGTGGCAATATATGTCCACATATAGCATTACATAAAATAGTGTTTGCACAAATCAATTTATAGGTAATATAAACAGCTGCATGAAAGGTAGGGATAATTTACACAGAAACAAGGCAAAAAATGAATGTACCAGAACTATCCTGCCATTCTACTTGTAAATAAAATTTTAACCTGTAAAAATTAAATAAATGCAGAAATATTAGTAACACACATATGAAAATATATGAAAAACCACCTGTCATGTTTAAATTGAGAGTTAACTCACCTGGAGACACCCCTTAAAGCCTCCATAATAGCTTCTTTGTAGATGGTCATTGCTAGGGAAGCGGAGGGTTAAAGAATTTTAACTTGAGCAAAGGTAAACTCCCAGCGTGGGAAAGGGACGGAGAGTGTCACTCACTGTTTGGTGTCTTCTCATGGGATAAGGGGTAGTGGGTGGAGTCGGGCCTCTTGTTCAAATAAAAGCTGTGGGAAGCCTGGGGTCTGCATCTTTTTTCTCCGTCTGGATTCTCCCTCCCTCCGTGGTAGTCGGGTATCAGTTTATAGGGGTATTTCCAGTTTGGGGGGGGCTGTTTTAGTAGCGTAGGCGGGAAAGCAGGTTTATTTCTTTATTTGGTTAATATGTCTGTTTATTCAACATGTTTGTGTTTTAGACTGTGCGTCAACGTGACTTCATTTTGGATTGCGAGTTGCAATCCCTTTGAATTGATTGGAATTGATCATGTGTTGTGTGCTCATGGTTGTAGGTTGTGGTTATGGACGGTCCCGCGTGGTGCTTAAGTGAAGCACTGTACATATGTTGTTGGATTCTCATTCGCTGGTTTATGTGTGTTTGTTTGCTTGATAAGTTTGATAAAGTTGCGAATGTTTATCATCGTGATGCATAGTTTATTTATTGTTTATTTATTTATGTTTACGTGATTCATTATTAATAATAACCTGCTTTCTTGGCCCCCATCAATTCTAATTGGCTTATCCAATTCTCATCATCTAAACTAATAAAATTTTGTTCCCAACATTGTGGTCTGTGTCTTTGCTTAAAGTATAAGTATAAAATAAGTTTATGCAGAGGGTCACAGTAAGTTCACACCCATCACGCGTGGGCCGTTTATTGTTAGATTTGGTCTGGTGGCTGCTGCCATATTTTGTTATGTATTTCTCTCTCCTGTGCACGTTTAATAAATTAGGGCCGGATTCAGAGAACCGTTTTTGTGGCCAGTTGCGTGCGTATTTTTAGGTACGTTTCAACTGTGCATGCGTGGTAACTATTTACGTACTTTACGTAGACTATACGCACGTAAGTGCCTCATGGATGGACTTGTGAATTGCATTTGAGGACATATGCACGCATCTCACACGCACGTAGAAATTTACATAAAAGTGGGTGGGGGGCATTTAAATGAACACATGGAGGCGCGGTTATAAAGAATCGCACGGACGGAGGACATATACGCATGTAAGTACACCCGAAAAGATACAAGTGGCAAGTGGCCAACAGCACGTCCGGGAGAGGGGAGTGTCATGGGTGTGAGGGGGTTTGGCCTGCGCCATGCATACTTTTCGCATTTCTAAATACAGCCCTTAATGTTTATCTTTGGTGACCATATTCAATGAGGTTGGAATATCATTTATTCTAGGTTCAACACCCAGGCAGAATGAATTCACTGGGGAGAGATAATCATTTTCACTTTTTTGAATGGGGACATAATTCACGCTTAGGATCGAGATTGCGAGCTTGCAACATTTATATTTTTTAAAAATTTGCATATTGGTTGAACAAAGTTAAGTATAAAATTAATTTTACAACTAAATGTTACGATTATCGTTATTTTACAATATACTTAATAACTTGAAAGAAAATTCGACCTTGTTACTGTTTAATTGCATTAATTTAATATCTTATACCAAATGCTTAAATAAAGTCATCCTTATGTGAGTTCATTACTGGCACATGTGCCTTGATAAACATTACGCAGAAGCTGATGGCTGTGTAAAGTTTGTATGGACGCATAGACTTACTGATAGTACGAAAGGCTTCAGCAACTTACGAGTGGTTGCGGGGTACCTTAACTATTCCTGTGTGTATATTTTGCTACGCAAGACAGGGGCGGCCTCGGAAAAAAAAACCATTTACATTTATTTATTTATTTATTTTGCAAGCCTGGCGCCACTGGCCACCAGGCTTGCATGTGTGAAGTAAACTGAAAAAGCAACACATACACAGTGCCTGGATGCAGCGGTCTGGGCACTGTGTATGTGGCTACAGTGTCTGGGAAGTAAAGGCGGGGCCATGGCAGCCAGTACAGTGCTGCTGGGATGATGAACCCGATAGCACTGTACTGGCTGCTGTGGCCCCGCGGGGCCTTTACTTCCTGGACACTGCACTTAACATTTACAGTCCAGTGGCGGTTGAAGGTGCAGTGTAGGCGCGGAGACCCCTGGGGACACCTGACCCGCGGGGCCCTAGGCGGGAGCCTATACTGCCATGGGCCGCCTCTGACGCAAGGCTATCCTGCTTGTGAACCTCTCGTGACTGCATTGGCACGCCCATACTGTACATTAGTAGTCTGTCTGGAGCTCATTTGCGTTAAGTGTCTTGGCCCTCTAGCTATGCCTGCGGGGCCAGTGGTGGACTCCTGCGCGAATCAGTCGGAAGGTTGAGGTACGTGTGCGTGAATCATGCGGTTTGGTTTCACGTGCGTATTTGTGTGTTCTGGGCATGTGAATTTTTTTAATTAATCGTAAAAATACGCACGTATATAACACACTTACATATCTGTGAATCCTGTTTTAGGTCACTAAGGTAGTAAATCAAGGGGAGCTGTAGACAAGGCTTATCTAGGCTTCATTAAGACTTTTGACACTGTGCCACATCACAGACTATTTAATAAACTGGAAAATTTGTGACTGAATTCAGGTGGTTGTAGGGATAAAGTCTTGGTTGCAGGATGGACAATAGAGGTTTGTAGTAAATCAAATCTATTCTGAGGATTGTAAAGGTTACTAGTGGAGTTCCTTAGAAATTAGTACTTAGACCAGTGCTGTTTAATATCTTTATTGGCAATATTACAGATGGTATCAATGGGATTTTTTTGCAGATGACACAAAGAAATGTAACTGAGTATAAATACCAGGAAGGGTTAACAAAATGATTGATGAGCTAGGTAGACTGGAGAAATGATAAAGAGTGTAGCAGTTACAGTTTAATGAGTGTTAAATCAAATGCTTGGGACTCAAAAATCCAAAACTCAATATAGTATTAACAGCACTACAGTGGTGATTGGTGAAGAGAAAAGGGATCTTGAACTCATTGATTAATGAATCAATGAGAAAGTTAAATGCTTGGTTGCATAGAAGAAATAGAAAAAGAGAGAGGTTTAACCAGGTGGCATAAACCAGGAAGAGAAAAACAAGGGCATCTAAATGCAGCATAGTGGCTCATTGCTTTTATGCAGCACTGAGATCATGAGTTCAATTTTCGAACTAGGCCTTATCTGTGTTTGTATGTTCTCCCTATGTCTGCATGGGTTTCTTCCGGGTGCTCCAGTTTCCTCCAACATGCCAAAAACATACTGGTAGGTAATTTGGCTGCTGACTCTTTTAACCCTAGTGTATGTATGTGTTAGGGACCAGGTACTGGCTGGCAAAATTTAACCTGGGGGCAATCCCGCAGCAGCGGCCCATAAGTTGATGGCTTGTCCTTAGGGTTAACAATATTTCATTGGTGATTCAGTGTATAGGACGCCACACTGCCATCGTTTATTTTACAGCTGCCTTCCTGGTGGTCTAGTGAGTGGTCTAGTTCACACATAGACTGAACAGATATGTGATGCAACCACATATTTCATGGAAACCAATTTGCTCCTACAGGCAATGTCAGCCTGCGGCATGGGGGACATCAGGGGAATATTGTGATTGGGACCATCACATGGTTAAAGGGTCAGATGATAGTAGAACTGTACCATGCAAATATACTATGGCATCAGCTGCTTCACCAGCACAGTGTGACAAGCATCTTTTATACAATTATATGACAGTTATATCGGTATCTCATTGATATATGTACAACACAGACACCTTACTAGTCCACCATACAAAGATTACATCTCGATTTCGGCCATACAATACAGACTGCATCCTAGCTACTGCCATACAATACAGAATGCATCCTAGCTACTGCCATACACTACAGACTGCATCCTAGCTACTGCCATACACTACAGAATGCATCCTAGCTACTGCCATACAATACAGACTGCATCCTAGCTGCTGCCATACAATACAGACTGCATTTTCTTGTCCCTCTATGCTCCAGACATCATTTTCTGCCATCCTGTGTGCCCCTTACATGTCTGCCATCAATTTCTATTCCTTGTATGTGCCCAGTCATCTATTTCTGCTGCTTGTATCTGGCCAGGACCCATTTTTGCCCCTTGCATGTGTCCTGATACCCATTTCTGCCCCCGCATATTTGCCCAGCCATCCATTTCTGCTCTTTGCATATTTGTCACATTTCCATTTATGTCCCTTGTATATGTGTCCAGTTTACATTTTTGCTCCTTGTATGTGTCCAGATACCCTTATACATGTCACATATATCTTATATATGTGCCTAGTCATCAATTTCTGCCTCTTGTTATGTCTACACCCCTATTTCTGCCCCTTAGTTATGTGTCAAGCCTTTACTACTGCCGCCTTTGTATACGTACCACTGATGCACGGCAATAGGCACTCCCCTTGCTCGTACTTAGTTTAGCTTCCATATGCTCGGCAAACCCTACCCTAACTTTTGTGTTCGTACCAGCGGTCGTACGTTCATTGTGTATTAACGGCGCTTAGCACGACCAATCTGTACGATTTAAATGCCTCACCCCGCCCTTGGTGCGTGGTTACAGCTTTCGTATGGCAGGCACGCCCCCATGATCGGTAATACAAAGTGGTTACAATTGAAGCCCATACGCAAAGATTTTCAGACCATAACATGAGTGTATCATCTGCCACACGCATGCGCAATAAGTACAAATGGCAATTTGTACACTTACGATCAGGCCCTATGTCTCCAGCCCCACAGTATTCCTTATCAAGTCTCCAGCCCCTCATTTTCTCCATCATGTGTAAAGCCCCCCAGTCTCATAGCATTCCCCATCATATCTCCAGCTCCCTAGTATTCCAAATCATGTGCCTCCAGCCCCCAAGTCCCCAGGAAGTCACCAGCCCCCCAGTATCCCCATCATGTATCTCCAGCATCCCTCAGTATCCTCCATCATGTCTCCAGGCCCCCAGTATTCCTCATGAAGTCTACACATCATGTCTCCAGGCCCCCAGTATTCCTCATGAAGTCTACAGCCCCCCCAGTATGCCCTATCATGTGTCTCCAGCCCCCCCAGTATTCCCCATCATATCTCCAGCCCGCTAGTATTTCAAATCGGTTGTGTCCAGCTACCCAGGTCCCCATCAAGTCTCTCCACCCCCCCAGTATTTCCCATCATGTCTATCCAGTCCCCCAGTATTTCCAATCATGCCTCTCCAGGTCCCAATATTCCCCTTTTGTCTCCTATAATATAATTACCTTTGAAGTCTCTCCATCCAGCTGTTGCTCTCCTCCCTGGCTGGCCCTGCTATGAATGCCATTGATGTGACCTTAGGTCACGCCAGCGTCATTCACTGAGTACAATGAGAGGATTGGAGACACTGCGGGCAATTGCAGTCTAACTCTGTTTGTCACACAATGTGGCAGACGCATCAGTAAATGGGCGCCGCTGTTTAACAGTGGCGTCCATCTCAGGGAGCAGAGCTGTAGAGTGGGGAGCGGGGGGAATGAGCACCTATCCAGTCTGGAACCATCTTGCACCACTCCCCCCCCCCCCCCCCCCCCCCCCCACACACCCATGCATTCCCGCTTAACACATTGCATTGCACCGGTCTTGATCCAGAATCAATCCTTAGTTTCTATGGTTTCTATTCTTTATACATTAATTCCTCATTTAATATGTGACCAAGGTAATCCCATATTGTGTGGATCAGATATTAATTACTCCAGCATATGGACCATATCAGCAACACAGCGCATACCTCAATATAGAAGAAAAAACTTCTACACTAAAGGAGTCTTTTCTTATATTGTGATGAAGTTCTGTGACTGCAGATCCAAGTTGTATCTGAGCAACTAGAAATCCAGTTTAACTTGTTCATCAGGTTACTCTGGGTAGATATAATTAGAACTACTTATATGTTGAAAATCTACCGTTCAGAAACGGAATTGCAGTTGGAATATACAATGGCAGATTTAACAAAATATCCAAAGAATGTTTGTTTGTTGAGAGATCATTTTAATAATTGGAATATATGCCCCACAATAAAGCTCTTTTTTTCTTCTCCTTAATAGTGCTCAAATTATCACCATAATATGACTCTATATCATATAGTGTTCTATAATGGGGGGAATATAAAGTTCTAATATAAAGAATAATTTAAGCACAGTTAAGAATAAATAAAGAGCTTTGTTCATTCTTTATTTACCCCCATAATAAAGCTTTTTATTCCTCAGTTGTGTACAATGTATCCCTAAAAATAGGTCTGTGTGTTACCCTTTAATAGAGTTCTAAGATATGGAGCCCTAATATGTGGAAGAATATTGAGCCTTATTATGGGTTTTTTTTTATTACATGCTAGCATGCCTAGGCCTCCTGCGGCCTCTAGTGCCCCTATAAATCTGGACGTGAGGTCTATTTATAAGCTGGAACAGCATTTGTGGAACTTTCTGGGACAAAGGTTACAGTCTGTACAGTAATCTTTTTATGCCCTTCAACTCATTGGAATCAGGACTCAAAGTAAGGGGGTATACGGGAGTATGCCATACCATCACTTCTCCCACTGGTTTAACTGAAAAGCTATAAAACTCCATCCACTTCTATTATTTCTATATTTTCATACCGTCACTTCTAAATGTCCATACCACCACTTCTAATTTTCCACTTCGACTACTGATTGGAATAGCAAAATTTACCAACTTGTGAGGAGTCTGATGCAAGATAAGCAAAAAAAATAAATGGCCTTTATCTTGGCCTCCAAGTTTGCATCCAAAGTAAAGCTCATAATACTTCTTCATGAATGGAGTAAAACAATGATTCTAATCTAATAATCTTTCAATGTTACCTCACCACAATGTTAGCAAAATGAGTGAATGGTTAACACAACGTATAGACATTGTGGACTGGATGCACACTTAAGTGTTTTTTTTACAGTCGATTTGCAACTCTCAAATTTACTAAGCAAAAGAGCTCATTAAAATCGATGTAGATGTTGCGTTTTCAAAATTGCTGTATTTTTACAAACAGTTTCGATTTTTAATCTGTCTTACATATAAATCACAAATTCACTAAGGTGAGAGTCTATAAAATGGCTGTTGATTGACTTTAAAATTGCAACAGTTATTAGAGGTGTGGGTGATTGTCAATTTCATTGAAAACAGTAGTCTCCATCGGGAAAAAACCCACCTATCTATAAAAAAGAATAATTTTAATACTAAAAATGTCTGCCGCAGCTACCAGTTAACCCTTAGCATGCTGTGGCATCTAGTACTTTAAGGCACATCATGCCCTTGTATTCCAGGTATGCTGTGCTTTATAGTGCCCTAAACGGCAGCATGCACAGGGTTAATGACATGCTGCTGCAGAGATACTGTTCCCCGTTACTATTATTATACAAAATACTGCCCCACTGACCATAGCAACAAACTCTATGACCAAAACATTGTTAATAATAAACAATATGGTCCCTCCATAACTTAATATACCCCCTCCGTACCTCTTATAACTTAATATGTCCCCTCTATAATTAACATTTCTTAATGAAATGCAGGCTGTAAGACACTATATCAATGAATGTCTAACTGTGTAGTGTCAGTTATAATATATATATATAAATAACACTCAGTTTTATGTTTGTGAATAAATTTCTTTTATTTTAGTTTACTAAGTTTAACTTTACAAATATTAAACATTTGTTAAAATTTTATTTAACATATATTGACATTTGTGTTAAACTAATAATGAGTATTAATAAACTAGACAAAAGTCACATATCACATAAATACACAAACTTGTAGCAAAACATTTTACCAGATAAATCTCATTCATACTGGATTGTTTATAAACCTCTGAGTAGCTTCTAAAGCGTTGGTTTAATTAACAACAGGTACAGCATGTAATCTAAATATGAAAGCTTGCTGCCTTAAATTACAAACGTCATGTGTTCTTAAGTTAAGTACAGAATATGAGAACCTAAATGAAAATCCGCAACTGAAAAGCTACCTTAAGATCCGCATAGATGCGTTCCTAAGTTCAGCATGCAAGTTAATAACCAAGCCTTAAAATATAATTAGAATTCCGTATTCCTCCCAGTCTTCTTAAGTTAGGAGGACGGACGCAATTTGAGAACGGAATTTTAAGTACACAAATTTGCGTTAGCAAGTTCCGTACGCAAATGGTTACTGCACATGCGCAGTTGAAAATCACGTAACTTACTATGCTTAAGTTGCGTGCGTACGTAATTCTGAATCAGGTCCATTGTCCCTCCGATAATAAGAAAGAGTAATATGGCCTTCAGCTCCTCCTTCTTCTGGCAGGTGCTCGCGACGATGTCCTTCTTCTGTTGGCTCCCTCCGGCGACTGACTTATGGCATTAGTGGGGCATTTTTATAACTTTTCCGCAAGATGCCATCAGAGGATTTTGTGACAAAAGGTATAAATATGCCCCACTAATTCCATAAGTCAGTCGCCGGAGGGAGCCAACAGAAGAAGGATACTGTTTGCTCCCTCCAGCTACTGACTGAAGAAGGCGGAGCAGGTTCCCGATCATCACCGGTCAAGCTAGAAGACAGCAGAACAGTGAGTATTATCTCTAAAACGTATTTAACCATAAATGTAAGGTTATTCCACATTTTTTAAATAGACAGTTATTACTTATGGCCCTTAGTTTTAACAGTGAACTTTTACTGGGCATAGTTCGTATATGTATGACAGAACGGGCCACATATTCTTTATTTTTATTTATTGAGGGGCCATATTACTCTTTCTTATTATAGCAGCGGCAATGTTACTATTTCTTAACATCAAAGGGGGCATATTAAGAAATGTTAATTACAGAGGGGGCATATTAAGTTATAGGACATAGAGGAGGCATATTAAGTTATAATCATTTCGGAGGGGGAGGCTATCAGTCTCTATTTAAGTTCAGACCCGGCTCCGCCTGTTATAGCGCATGGTTAGTCCTGCCTATGAACTGCTCTGCCTTGTGCATTTCGCTTTGTGCTCTTGTGATTTCTAAATCACCCTTGATCCAGTCTTGTGTCCTGCCGTTATCTCCCAGTGTACCTCTATCTCTGCCTCCATATTTTTCCTTGCCCTCTCCTGAGTGCCTGTTTGTGTTTTTTCCCTTTTGGAAGGTTGCCTTTTTCATGAGAGTGTGTCGGTGAGAGCCCCAGTGCGTTCTGTCAGTCTCTAGTCTCTGTCTTTTGCCTTGCCTTGCACATTCTGTCAGTCTCTTGTCCTAGTTGAGTGTTCTGTGTTGTCTGTCCAGGGCTAGTCCCTTCTGGTCCAGTCTTGTCCCACTATTTTCTCCAGCCATCTCCTTCTCGTACTCCATCTTGGTTTTCATCTTTCTTATGCAGTCCTGCAGCCAAAGCTATCCCCACCATTAGGGGCTCTAGTAAACAGCAGGCCCTAGTTAGACTCCGTGCCCTGGTTACCCGTAACCACTTTTCTTAAGTTTTTCTTAAGTTAACTTGAAGTCTGCTCGTGCCTGATCCCCATGCCTAACTATTGCGTAAATTGCGTAGAAAAAGATTACTACACATGGCAGTAGCTAACATTCTAAATATATGCACCTAAAAAGAGACAGCTTTTTAGATGTGAATCAGGGCCTGTGTAACTGGGAACTTATGACAGAAAAACATTTAGGGCCTGATTCAATTAGCCGCGTAACCGCGTATTTTGCGGTGCAAACATAATTCTGCAAAAAATTTTCTCTGATTTTTCTGCAAAAAAATCAGCTACCGTAATAGACGGGAAAATGCGCACCGCAAACATTCCTAATTGAACCAGGCCCGCAGTGTCAACTGTTTGTTCAGAAGACAAAACTTGTGGACCAACTGGTAAGGACTCTAAAACACATGATACAGCAACAGGAAGAGAACAAACCAGCCTCTCCAAACACTCGCTAAAAGGCTTATTAAACATAATTATGGTTCTTAAAGAGGGAACAACTGTAGAGGATATAAAGAGTCTATGGCCATGTTTGAAATCATCATAGAAAATACATATATAATAACACTTGAGTTGTTTACCAGTGATATTTGGAACTCTAAATCTATATTCCTTTATGATCACAGGATTCATTGATGTTAACGTAATCTTACAAAATATTCCTATATTTTTTATCAAAAGTTTCCTATTATTTTCTGAAATAATTATTGTGATTTTATAAAACAGGATCAGATCCAGACTTAATAGCCTATTCTGCTGCAGAGTATAACATAGAATTTGCCATTCTGACTTCTGCACATAGGAGAACATTGCACTCTCCCCTGCACTGCCACATACAGAAGAGATTTCCATGTCCTGGACCCTTCCTTCAGTGTTCTGTAGAGCTTTGTGTGCGGAATACTGGATTGAATGTAAGGGCTTAGCCTAGCCTTTACAATTACCATACCTATTCCCACCCCCTTGTGATGGTGAGCAGGCCTGTCCCATGTGCAGAGACTGAATTCCTCTCAGAACGCCGCATCGGGCGGCTGTATTTTGATGCGTAATTCTTGGTACTGCGCATTCAACCAAGTCAAATAGTTGGCTTACGGGTGTGGGTCGCAAAAGGGCCATTTTCTACCCTTTTTGAAGTGGCTTTGTTATCGATTGGTAATGCTCCGTGGAGGACAAGAAATTGATCATCCCCAGAAGGCTACAGCAGCAGCGAGTGGTGAGTATTTATCCAACCCCAACCCTTATCCTAATCCCCACAATAACTCTCCCCTTCCATTACCCTAACCCTCCCTTCCCCGCAGCCTGATCCTAACCCTCCCCTGCAGCCTGATCCTAAGACTCCCTTCCCCGCAGCCTGACCCCAAGACTCCCCTTGAAAACTAACCTGGTGTCCAGTGTCTGTAAGAGGTTTGCAGTGGGTATTCCGGCGGGTGTGCTGGGGTGCTGTCGAATGGGTAAAAAATAAATACAAATAAATTCGGCATACTTACCCATTCATTAGGAAAACCTTCTAATTAGGTATATTTTCAAACTACAGGCAGCTGAAAATGGGCTATCGCAAATATCAATTTCATTCCAGAGAGTGGGGCCCCCAGATCAGTGATATATTAACTATGACTAACACCTACTAGTAAGTCATTTAATATGAAGAATAATGCAGATACAAGGAGATGATTTGGATAAATGGTTCTAACATGGGGCCAAATCCTAAACTACATAAACAAGCAATTTTACGCTAGCCACTGACATAAAATCACACACGTGGCAGATGTTATGCCACGTAAATCTGAACGTACATACCATCAGCGTAACTACGAACTAAGGGGCATGTCATCCATATGACACCCATAGTTATGCTTTGTAGACGGAGGTAGGCATTTAAATCATACAGTATGGGCCGGGCTAGGCCGTAATGAACGTGAAGCCATTACGTACGTCAGTACTTATGCTTTGAAAAGTTAAGGTAGGGTTTGGGAAGCATAAAACAACCAAAGTACATACGAGCGAGGGGAGTGCATGGAAAATACACTAGTATAAATACACTACGCAATGAAACGTAACAAGCACTAAGGTTTCGATCCAGCCCATTGTTCCTAAAAAGCAAAAATGATAATAATTGGATATATTTGAGTAGCGGTTTCTTTTCTCTCTAATCAGTGTGTGGAGGCTAGTGGATGCTATAGACAAGAACATTGCATGGGTTATATGCTAATTATGCATGTTCAATGAGCCATATGAATGCGGAGGATGATGAATCAGGAAGAGATCCCTCCAATGTCATCCAGGTAACAGGGCATTGCTAATGCCATACTAAAATGGCATGACCATATGCAGCCAGAGGCTGAGCTGTCTCAAGGTGTCTTAGGATATTAATTGGTTTCTGCTGTACCGCACTTTTACTTATCTGAAACGTTACAAACAAGACTTGTATCAATATTATGCAATGTTTCCACTGATGCAGATGTCTTATCACATTACAGTAATACAATATAATAGAAATGTGTTTACTTGTTAATTCACTCTTTGTGCCAAATTATACCACACACAACAATAGATTACAGTAGATTCAGGTGTAAAAACAGGTTATTAAAATATATGAAATGTGTAGAAAATGATTGTCGGGGGTTAAAGAATGGCAGTCTACACAGCAATGCAAGTTCCTGTAAGTAGTTATTTACAAGAATGCTAGATGATTACAATAAAAACAAGTTTAAAAGGACACTCATGTGAAGGCTTAGAAAAAGAAAATGGAATCGTGGGATGAATGTGTGGGCCATGAGAAGGCTAAATCGTCTGAAAGTGCTTTAGAATGTGCACTATTGACATTTAGTGAAAAGCTAAAATGAGTCAGGATTAACTTAACATAAATGTTTCCAGAGAATGAGTAAGGGGTCATATGTAACGAGACTTGCAGCATTGCAGTAGAACATTTGGTTTGTTCCTGCCAGGCCCCTGTAGTACCATTTATCAATAATACTGTGAATGACATAAGCATAATGGTAAATGTCAGACTTGCAAGCCGGCAATATTTTCAGATCAATGCAGACGTGACTGTTCTGTTCTTCTTTTGCTGTTATCAGGAAGTGTTCAGAAGGTGCAGAAGATAGAAAATGTTGATAGGCAGCATAGTAGTGGCACATAATGGAAGAAACTATGAAGAGACGACTAAAAGCAACAATTTTAGGCTGAAAAGTCTTTGATTTTTACCCTCTACTTATGCGCATGAGTGTTAGGCCTAAAACCTGGAACATAGAAACGTAGAAACATAGAAAGTGATGGCAGATAAGAGCCACATGGCCCATCCAGTCTGCCCAGCTGTTTATTTAATATATACTATACTGACCCTAAACCCTATGTAAGGACACTCCGGAATTACCTTAGGAGTACCGGAGTGGTCCCACAAGAATCGAGTAGGTACTCCGGGCTTACCCGTATGGAACCGGAGTGACACCAGAAGGAACCCAAAGGGTGAACGAGCAAGCTTCCTGGGGTCGGAGTCTTTACCAATCAGGGGGTCTTCACCAGAGCCCCTGAAGGTGGGGATGGGCTGGGTAACCCCTGACGGCGTGGTCGTCCCCTGTTGAACTTGAACTCGTGGAAAGGTAAGTAGAAAACACCCGACTGTGGACAATAGTAA
>WWET01001627.1:306369-320087 GCA_011038615.1 Limnodynastes dumerilii
CATTTTTCAAAAGAAAAGGTGTAATAGAACACGAGGGCATGAATATAAACTGGAGGGCGGTAGATTCAAAGGAAATGTGCGGAAAAATTACTTCACTGAAAGGGTGATAGATAAGTGGAATAGCCTCCCATCTGAGGTGGTTGAGGCCAATACAGTAGAACAATTTAAACATGCTTGGGATAAATAGGGTATCCTAAATTGTAAACCAAATTGAGGGTTTATAGGGTCTAGGGTCAGTATAGGTTTGAATAAACAAATGGGCAGACTAGATGGGCCATATGGCTCTTATCTGCCGTCAATTTCTATGTTCTATGTTTCTATGTTTCTAATATAACTTCCTCCTCATTCGTCTCCCACTCACCTGTCTCTCCCTCCTCTCCAAACTATCCACAACGCCGCTGCCTGGTTTATCTTCCTCTCACGCTGCTCTACAACGGCCTCTCCTTTATGTCAAGACCTTCACTGGCTTCCTGTGCGCTTCAGAGCTCTGTTTAAACTCCTTACCCTCACCTTTAGGACCATCTCCTCCCCACTGCTCCTGAACTCTTCTCCCTCATCTCCATGCAAATCAATATTGTTGAAAAATACAAACCTCAATTCCATCAAGAATGTGCGGAATGATAGCATTAACATAACATTTTGTTTTATCAAAGGTCCCATCCATTCTAATAAAATGTGAGCAATAATACAAAGGAAATGAATGGAAACTTTATTGGTAGGTATGTAGAACTGGTAGAGACTTAAGCTGACCATACACTAGAGCAATTATTGGCCTGATCATCCAGTAATTTATTTGTTATTGATCAGTGACAAATTTTCAAACTATATATTTATTTTGGTTAAAAATTATTATTTTAGGTCAGTGGTGGGAATTATCAATGGTAAAAAGTTTAAACTGGCAATATGATAAGGCAATCTTGAATAATATTGTTTTCTTTTTTGGGAATCAAGTTTGTGGCTATTTCAAACAATTTATATCTATTTATTAGAAAGATGTAAGAAGAGAAGCTACTGGATTTTCTAGTGCTCATAAACAGTTGCCAGCCTCCAGCCTAGATATTGAACGAGCTCAACTTTTAACAACAATAAGTGACACTGATCCTCTCTTTTTATAATGAGATGTTTTTAATTCTTTAACCACATAAAAGAAAAGAAAAGTAAAACCTTAAGGCCTTATAAGATGTAAAAAGAAACTCTTAATTAAGTCACAAAATTATCAAAAAAAAATAAAAAAAATTTTGTTTCATAGTAAAATAATTACTGTGCACGATAATTAAACCTCTCTGCAGCTACATTTATAGGTTCACCAATGTATATAAACACTGATAAATTATAGACAGTGCAAGAGAGGTCAAGTGTCTTTCCTAAATAAAAATCAGGAATGAGAAATAAAAACATAAATTTAAAAGCTAATGTGCTGCACAGTGATTATCAGCTTTCTACACCATTACACCAGACTCAGATTACTCATATTTATAGCAATAAACAGTTAAAATAACATTCTAAAACATACATAGAAGGACATATACACTGCAAATCTGTAGATCAGCTGGCACTCATATTTAATGAATCTACCTGAAAATAGTCTGAGATTCCAACAAGCTCCCAATAATTTGTAGATTAGTCACAATTGAATGATAATCAATATAAACAAATTAGTTAATGAAGCAAAGATTTTCTCAATCTCAGTCCTAAAAGAGTAGATTCATCTATGAATGGAGTGGCCTGCTTATGTTCTGGGGGCTGTAAGTTCCTTTCTGCAGACCATGGAGATACTGTAATTTTAATTGGATGCAGTCTCTAGTCCATTAATAGTATTTTAGAAATACAGGAAGCCGAAAGCTAATTTTCAGCTGCCTCTATTTCAAAAATACTACTATTGCTAAATTTTTATGAATGAATGGATATGCATACTTAGAAAGAAAGAAAGGTGCACTTTTAATATCACCTAATTAGAGATTCTATTTATTCAGATAAAATTAATTCCAATAAATGCAAATACACAAATAACATCGATTAGATCAGACATAAAGACAAATAAAAATAAATATAAAATAAAAATAAATATAAAAAGAAAAAAGTCCATCCAGGTACCAATATTATGTTGTAAAGGGGCCCCTTACTAATCCAATTATGGAATATATGATCACTAATAGTGGACCATGAACAATATATCTTTTTGATAGTTTCCACACTAGGCAGTTAGTGATATATGTTGGTCGTTCTCTATTCCAACTTGATCAATATTACTTGATTAAATAAAAACAATTGAGGTTGGTAGTAGATAGAACTAATACAGGTGGACAATCCAGACCGTAACCTTGCATTCAATCTTCCGATAATCAGTTCAAATTAGTACACTGTGTCTGTGGCACATATTGAAGATGAAAATAATAAAAGAATTGCTCTGTATCAGATGAAATAGGCCGAACACAGTGTATTATGAGATAAATTATGGAAAGAGTCGGAAGCAATATATTGTAGCAACTTTCCAACAGTGAATAAACAGTGTACTCACCGAACTGGAGGTGAGTACTAGTGTCAGGGTGCGTGGAAGGAAGTTTTAGGGTTAGGCTGTGGGGTGGGGAGTTTTAGGGTCACATAAAATGGAAGTTGCTCAGATCAATTTATAGGTTAATGCAAACAGATGCAGGAAAGGCAGGGATAATCTGCTAGCAACAGAAATAAAGGAAAGAAAATGCCTCAGCCACACTGCCATTAACCCGTAGCAGAGTATACCATTCTATCTGTAATATAAAAAGAAATGTCCGTTACACATATTTGCAAATATATGATAAACCACCAGCCACTGTCAAGGCCTTTCTGCTTATGGTGGTCCTAACTCTAACAATGAGAGTCCAAAAGTTGACTCTGATTTTTTTTTTTTTTTTAATTGATAGCTAACACCCCTTAAAGCCTCCAAAATAGCTGCTGTGGAACAACACCTCCCAAACAGTATTCAAACAAAATGGAAATGTCATGATCATGATGCTTTTCTCTGCACTTTATGTCTTATGTTTACCTTTGTTGATCACATGACCTTTCAGTTTTCAGTAATTCCTGGTTTTCACTCTTTACTGCTCTATTTAATCCTCCCTCTGACATCCCCTTACTGTCAGAGCAACAGGTAAACTAGCTGGCTGATTTTGCATCCCTCTGAGGGATGATCTAGGTAGGCTGGAGGAATGTGGCAACTGAAGTTTAATGCCAGAAAATGCAAAATCATGCACTTGGGGCACAAAAACCCAAAGGCTCAATATTTCCTTAATGGCATTACATTAGAATCTACCGAGGAGGAAAGGGATCTAGGAGTCATTATTTCCAGTGACTTAAAGGTAGCCAATGAATGTAACAAAGCAATGAGAAAAGCAAGTCAGATGCTTGGTTGCATAGGGAGAGGAATTAGTAGCAGAAAGAGAGAAGTAGTGATGCCCCTTTATAAGTCATTGGTACGCCCTCACCTAGAATACTGTGTTCAGTTCTGGAGGCCATATCTCCAGAAAGACATAAATACATTAGAGACTGTGCAAAGAAGAGCAACTAAAATGGTCCATGGCCTTTGTAACAAAATCATACCAAGAAAGGCTAGAGGAACTAAACATGTATAGCTTGGAGCAGAGAAGGGAGAGGGGGGACATGATAGCAGCTTTCAAATACATCAAGGATTTTGACCAGCTAGAGGAGGGTACCATTTTTCAAAAGAAAAGGTGTAATAGAACACGAGGGCATGGATATGAACTGGAGGGTGGTAGATTCAAAGGAAATGTGCGGAAAAATTACTTCACTGAAAGGGTGATAGATAAGTGGAATAGCCTCCCATCTGAGGTGGTTGAGGCCAATACAGTAGCACAATTTAAACATGCTTGGGATAAATATAAGGGTATCCTAAATTGTAAACCAAATTGAGAGTAAATAGGGTCTAGGGTCAGTATAGGATTAAATAAACAAATGGGCAGACTAGATGGGCCATGTGGCTCTTATCTGCCATCACTTTCTATGTTTCTATGATTCCTCTCATGTGTTCTGGCTCCTCGGTTCCTGTATTCCATTCTAGTCTGATTCCTGCCTGTATCGCCGGTGTCTGCAAATTCCATCCAGACTTTGTAGCCACTCCCGAATAATCTCTGGCAACCCTTGGATCCTGTCTACCATCTTGGTGTCTGTGTGCTTTTCCAGAGGGCCTTGACCTGCCACTTGCCTGCAGCCAAAACCATCCCCACCATCAAGGACTCTGGTGAACACCAGGCTTGCAGTTAGACTCTGTGCCTCTGGTATGGCGTGGTCCATTAATGCAAACAGGTGCATGAAAGACAGTGGTAATCAACAACAGAAACAAAGGAAAGAAAATACCCCATTAACCAGAAACAGACTATACCACTCAACACAGAAATGTCCATTACACATATTTGCAAATATATGATAAATCACCACCACCATCAAGGCCTTTTAAAATATATTTGCTAATATGTGTAACGGACATTTCTGAGTTTTAGGGTCATGCTGTGGGGAGGGGGCTTTAAGGGTCAGGCTACGGGGAAGGGAGTCTTAGGATCAGACTGTGGTTGAGGTGAATCTTAGGGTCAGGCTTTAAATACAATAACCAGTTTCATGGCAAATAGCCACTTCATCATAGGTACATAGTACTAAATGCTTTGCTGTGACAAACAGTACAGAAGTCTGGATCTAGAGAATCCTCATCTGTACTGAAAATGCAGCGAATGCGCAATTGCAAAAATCATGCATTTTACAATCTTATCAATAGACAAAATATAATATTTAGCATTGTGAACAAATGAAAGGGTAATATCACTGTAGCATGCCTTCTGACTTATTACTGGCTCATTTAGATCTTGGTTACATACAGTAGCCTCCATGCAACTTGTCTATTGTCCAGCCTCCACAAGGTACGAGTGCCATATAAGTTGACCATTTGTAATTATGGTCTCCATCGCTTTTGACACCTTTTTGTACTTTCCCATATGCAAGATTTGTTATGCCTAAAGTGATTTTATCAGATTATTCTGAGCATTGCCCTTATTTTTATTCATACATGAACATAAGAGAATAGTTAACTTGTTTATAATTTTTAAAATTTGTGCGTAGTAATCAAAGCAAAATATGAGCTGTATGTGCCAATCTAGTACAACAATAGACAGGTGTGCATGTGACAGGAGAGTAATCAGACCAGGTGGTTGTTTTTCCTTAACCCCATCTAAAACATGTTGAAGGCTGGCAGCTTGAGACAGTGCTTAGCACTCAATGTATGGGTGCTGAGCACTGTTTTTAAATAAATTGTTAGGATCTGAGTGCTACTAGCAGGGTATTTATAGATAGCGCTCAGTTCTCATACACGGAGTGATGAATTACATCTTAAGCTGCCAGCCTCCATCAGTGCATTGCATACACGCCCTACCCCCACCCCATAAAACTAGGGCCCCAACTCCTTGCTAGTGCCATGCCAGTCAAATTCCTCCCTTTTGCCCATGACAAGTGACAATAGACTCCACATACTCCATTAACTGTCTGTTTTTTATGCAGTCATTTTGGAAAATTTCAGTTTTATCGATATGCATGTGCACACATCCACAAATGGAAGGGTCTAGTATTGCAATATAATATAGGTGAGGTTTGATACAGCGGACAGATCCAGACATTCAGCTGACATTTTAAGTTTAAACTGTCAGAAAAGCTTTGGTAGGGTCAGCGTTAGAAGTTGACCGTCATTGTTCCCATAGCAAGGAGGCACGGCCTGAGTCTGTAAGTCTGGATGGGGTGGGTTGCATGTTCAAAACTGCTGTCAGAGGCTGTTTAATTACTGAACACTTTATAAATATATTGCCAACAGCTCAGCATGGAGTACTGAGCGCTGCCTTAAGCTGTCAGCCTCTGAATTTTGTGAGTCTGGAGAGGGGGATGGGGAGATTGGGTATTTGTGACTGCCAGTGATCGCCCTCTGCTCCAGGCCCTTTGGCAACTGCACCTACAGTTTGGCTGTTGACTGGGTAGGGTCCTGGGATCTGATTCACACTTTAGAAGAAGTTGAATCTATATGCATATTTTTAGGAACAGATAAATTGCACATGCCAGAACACAAAGTTTCATATGAGATCCAGATGTTACACACGGAAATTCGTTAAGCACGGACTTCAACGTTGAAATCCTTGGTGTCAGAAGTCTGTGCTAGTAATGAGAGTGGTTACCCAAATTCTCACACATATGTATAAATACAGCGAGGATACGTATTTTAACAGCCGTAGGCTTTTACAATACCTAAGACCTAATGCCATACTCGTTTACATTCACAATGCAGAAAAATTTCCTTCATTTCACTGTATTTTTGTCATTATGGAAAAGTGTCCTCTAAATTAGAATAATTTAGAATAGTGTATTATTCGGTAGATCCAAAAACATTGAAAATATGATTTCAGGCTGCGTAAAAAATACCAAATTAATGCAGATTTAGGAATGTGCAGCCCTAAATGTCCTTTGTACCAAAAATATTTCCTAATTGTGACAAATGAACAGCATGGAAAAATAAGTATAGATTTGAAATGTTACTGTTATATATTATTGGGTTTTATGAGGATGCTAATTAGTAATTAGAGGGAAAATAAGTGTTTTCTACATAAAAAAAACTAATTATGCTGCTTGTATATGATACATTTTACAACTTAGGACACTGAACTAGAAAGAAAAGACAATTTTTCTAATATAATTAGCATTTGAATAATAAGTAACAATTTGTGTTGCTTATTTTTAAGTTGTTTATAATTACATAGTGCTACCTATTGCCTGTTTAAATTATTAAAATGGATAAATACGTGTTGTTGTTTTTTATAGCTGTGGAACATAGCAAGGTCACAGCACCCTTTTGTGAATGCGTTCCTGCTCATTGTGCACTACCTAGAGCTGTCTAAGTAAATTGTAAACTTATTTCAATGGGATTAATAAGGTCAATGGAGTATCCAATGCTAGGTTCCTTTTACTGAATTGATTCCACCATAATATAATCATCCTATTTATTTCAGATGTTTTAAGAGTAGATGCTCATCGATATCAGTGGCTCAAGCAGATGTAAAGACTTATGGGTACAGAACCCTAAGCATTCAGTGGTGTAACTGCCTTTCGCGCAAGTAGTGTGACTGCTAAAAGGGATGTATTTGAAGGGAACCAAAGGCAGTAATCCAATCTGCACTTATAGAGGATATGCTGTTTTAGATCTGAAGCACTGAGACAATCTGGGCAGCCCTCGAATGTACCAATGCTGTGCATGCACAGAACATCCACCTCGCTGCACATACACTTAACAGTTGGCTTCTAGTGTCAGAGCGGTCAGCGACCACACTGGGTAATCATCGGAGCAACTTATCCATGTAACCAACTGTAGTTTCCGCCTGCACCCCACAATGACATTTTGTCTTCATATAACATTTCTTCCCTATACTGAGTACAGCCCCTAGGGTATTTGAACCAGGGCCTGCTACAGTTGGCAGTGCTCAATGGCATCAACAGGGCTGGTGTCATCCGTTGCAAAACTTATCATGTCACCCCATGCACATTTTTGTACTGTCCTTTTTCTACTACAGTCTAAATGTATTTACATTTACATAGTTTAAAGTAGCTCCGGTGAAATAGTCCTTTTAGCCCCTTTTATGTGCCCTGTCTCCAGACACCCAAAATTCTCCCCCCTTATAGGTTGCCATCCATCTCTGCAGCCCCCTTGTATATCCCAGCCATCATTGCAGCCCCCAATTGTATGTCCCAGCTATATTGCAGCCTTCCTTGTATGTCCCAGCCATTATTACAGCTCCCTTGTATGTCCAAGCCATTACCGCAGCCCCTTATATGTTGTCATCTTACAGTGCAGCCCCCTTTTATGTTCTAGTCATCATTACAGCCACACATGTATGCAGCAGCCATCATAGCAGCTCCTTGTATGTTTTCTCCATGTTACTGCTCACTTACCACTGACTCACTGACAGCATCTACAGAGCTGCAGCACACTTCTAATATATTGTAGCAGGTGCCAGTGGCTCTATGAATTATGCTGTGCTGCTGGCTCTTGGCATTCAGTGCCGAGTACTGTTTATATAGTGTTTTTTTAGGTGTCCACAGAAAATAAATGGTTAATCAACCAAAAAAGGTATCTGTGTAGCCATTTTATATAATGTTTTACTTTAACAGGCCATCCGGCATAATTCATCAGGGTTGGGCACAGGCAAGTTGTGTATTTTTCAGCTGAACATTGCATGTAAATTGAGTAAACATGCCTTGACCCATTGTCAGAGTTGTACACATCTAACTTATCATTGCATGTCAGTGTTTTCTAGGAAGTCAGTATGACATGTGGAAAAATACAAAATGCACACAACATATGACACTATTTATAGTGTGTATTTTTTTGTCATACAACATTTAGTAATAGGGGCTGTTTTACACAGTATTTTATTTGAGTGTAGCTGAAATCCCAGTGTTTACTTGTGCAACATAAATTCATGGAAAATGTACAGAACTGGTTAGTACATTAGAGTACAAAACAATGTTAAATATGGAGTGCAAAAAAATAAAATAAACTCAGTGTTAAAAATTGGAAGAATAGAAATAAACATTATCAAGTAACTACAGAAATTGTCTCTGTGAGATAATATTAGAATTTTATCCTTTATAATGTTCAAATGATAACAAATAAACAGGATCAGGAGAGATTTACGCTGGGAGAAAATGGCTCTGGATGTTGGGCTTGCTATCTACAAATTGCCAAAATCATGAAAGGTAGAACATTCAACTGACCGAAGACAAGGATATTTTAAAGTTACTGGAGCTGCTTAAGTTTTTATTCCCACATAAATTCCATTAAAAAACATGGCGTGTGGAAGCCCAGATAATTTGTGCTAGAGCTAATTGCTATGAGGTAGAACAAACTGGCAGTAAGACCAACAAGTGTGTTTACAAATATACATGAAACAGAGCATTTAGATATTCCTTGTTGTGAAAAAGGATATCACGTATTATGGGCAGCCTCATTAAAAGTATTATAATTCATCAATTTTTTTCTATCATATATTTTAAGGTTTACTGGCTTTGTATGGGCCTGATACTGAAGTAAGCGTATGCTCGGTCTTGTAGTGTATCTCTGCATGATGTTGTACTGCACATGCACAGAAGCGATGCACACTTAGTTATGTGCAAACCACACTGCTTGAATTCAGAGGAGTGTTTAATTTGAAGGATTGGATGGAGGCACATGGTCAATGCACGGTAAGGAAATACTCACACAACTGAATCCAATCAGGACCAAAATACAGACAAGTGTACGGCCGTTACACCAGCCACAGGTCATGTCCAGAGGGATGACAGCAAGACCTGTTTTGGTCCTTTGCGTTTGTATTTAATGCTCTGAATGCAATTTAAAAGGTTTAAAAAAATATTTGTACACTTTATTTATTACATTTATTATAATTATTATTTAAAATTTTAATTCTTAAACATTTTTTTCTACTTAAGTCATTGCCCTCTCTAGTTATATTGCATTCACATTGTTATTGAATCGCTTGCACATATGGTAACTACTATTTCCATTATACAGTACAGTGAACTCGCAGAGTGTGGATTTTCCAAAAGACCATCATTTGGCAGCTGAATGTAGACTTCCAGCAATTGCTGTCAGCCTTCATTGCAAAAAGCGGCGGTGATGCAACTCCTGGAGTCACAAAGATTCACTGAAAGGTCTTTATAGCTAACCCTATGTTTAACCCTTTCTTAACTCTATCCCGCTGTTTCTTGCAGCCTAACCATAACCTTCCCCTTCTTCAGCTCAAACCCTAACCCTCCATTCCCTGCAGCCTAACCCTAACCGTCCATGCCCTGTAGCCTAGCCCTAACCGTCCATGCCTAAACTTCCCTTAAGCACTAACCCTAATGTTATACCCGCCACAGCTGCCGCAGCCTAACCCTGACATTAAATATTACAGCAACAAAAACTTATAAATAAATTCAGTTTTAATATTTTAAAAAAAATGAGTTCCATATCAAGCCGTATGTATATATATATATGCAATGAACTTTATTTCAGACAGGTACTAAAATAATAAAAAATATTCATGTAAGTTGAAAACACTTTTAAAGTAAATGACTTTACCACATGGTGGCAGTGAGAGCATACAAATGATGCTCAACTGCAGCTGAACTTTTTCACAGGGATTATGTCAATATATCACAAATGAGAAATCTTGGTTAAGTCAATGTGATGGTGTAGATGGCTTTTAAAATAAAAAAATAAAAATTCCAAGGGCATTGGCACTGTTTTAGGTAGGCACTAATATAATTCTAGTTCTGCTGCTAGATTCAGATAGTTTTAGTAAGAGGCACAACTACTGTGGGTGCAGGAGGTGTGACTGCTACAGTGCCAGTGGAGAGGGGCCTCCAAGGCAGTTGCCCATCTTGTACCCACAGAGAATATTATTGTGAAGAGAACATAGAGGTGGACCTGGTACTAAAGAACACTCTAATATCAATTGGACCACTTCTTACTAAGGAATTACTAATTAATCTAAAAAATTACACAAGGACACACATGTATGATGATTCCTTAAAGTGGTAACTTTGATATTATGTATTACTAAAATGAATCATCTTTAATAAATTACATTATTCATTGGATGAGGCACTGAAACGGGCTATAATACTAACTTCACATCGCCACCCTGGCAATAACCTGGGTCTTTCTACCTGGAGTTTTGCTATGTGTATTGCCGTGTCAAAATCAAAACCCCTTTCACACTGCAGCTGTGACCCGTGAATTTCCTGGGTCGGACCCTTTCACACTGAAGCAGGGTGTTCCCGTGTCTGCCCTGGCAATAAAATGTCAATCATCCAAAATGGATCTTCTATTGGCTGACCAAATTATGTCATTTAAAGGGGACTTTACTTTTTGCTCACAAAGATGATGTCAGTAGTGGAGGGTGATTTTAACAGCATTGCTTTGCAAAATAACCAATTACTATTTTGCTGTTTTATACAACAAATGAGAGCCTTGCAGGTGCCGACACTGTGCCAGACTTATCAATATCTACGCAGGAGGAGAGCTTTTATCACGTCCAGCATTACCTCCATAATGAGATTGAGCACACTCACAAACTGGAGAACGTGGGCCAGAGACCGCAGTCACGGAGAAGCTTTCTGGTGAACCATGGAAGCTTTTGAGGACGAGCAGTGGATGGCACACTTCCGAATGTCGAGTGCGACATTTAATTGTGTGCTGGACCTTATCACCCCAGTACTGACAAGACAGGCCACTAACTGCAGAACACACAATTTCACCGAGCAGGAGACTAGGCATTGTGTTGTGGTGGTATGTTACAGTTTGTGAATACTGCACAATCTCCTGTTTGTTTGGTGTGGTGATATCCACTGTGTGAAATCTAGTGCATGAAGTTACAGAGGCATTAATTGAAGACCTATACCATCACTTCATTTCTTTACCTCAAGGACAGCGCCTAGATGACACCATAGCTGGATTTCTGCGTCGTAGATATCCGCAGTGTGCTGGAGCCATAGGCGGGACACATATCCCTCTCATTGCCCCTGTGGAGAACCCAGTGGATTACTACAACTGCAAAGGCTGGTATTCGATAATTTTACAGGCTGTAGTAAACCACAACTATTAGTAAGCATCATATAAAATGTAAAGTGTGACCTATAATGTGTAGTCTACATCAATGCTAAATACATTTTATTTTTAGTTTCACAGATGTGTTTATTGGGTGGCCTGGACGTTCGCATGGCGCCCGATTGTTGGCCAGTTCAGATCTATACCACATTGCAGAAGAGAATCAAGATGGATAGTTGTTCCCTAGAGAGGTAAATATACATTCCTTGGGGTAGATCCAGACCTATGTTCTTTTTATGTTCGTTAGCATAGCGTATTTACGCTATTGTAAGTACTATGCACTCCCCTACGCACTCACCTCGCTGGTACGTGATTTACTCGATTTACATTTGCCAAACCCTACCATAACTTTTCCAAGCATAAGTACAGACGTACGTAATAGATTGACGTACGTAATGGCCTAACCTGTATTTCCGGGTGTCGTATAGATGACCCTCCCCTTAGTTTGTATTTACGCTGAAGTTACGTACGATCAGAGTTAAATTTCTTAACATCTTCAGCATGCATGCGCAATACATACAAATTGCCGATTTTACGATATCAGCTAGCGTAAATAGCTCAGGATCTGGCCCCTTGTATTTAACAGCTGTATATTTTATTATTGTGTTATGTATTGTACAGTATATAATTGTATCTGCGTGTTGTGTATTATTAAAATGTATTATTTTTGCCTTTTAGTTATTTATCTTGTTTAGTACATTTTGTATAATATTTTTACAGAAATCAAATTGTTAACGCTGTGGAGATCCCTGTTCACCTCGTTGGGTATGCAACTTGGTCGATGAATGGTTTCACTTAGCACCATCAACTCTCACCAGGACAAATAAGATTTACCCATAAATATGATTAAAAAAATACATATATACTTAATGGTGAATGTAAATATGTGCATGCATGTGAGGTCATATTTTACAAAAAAGTACCTATTAATCATATTAATATTTATAATCAGTGGCTATAATAAATATTTTATAAAACAGAAATATAATGAATATAACATATTCAAATAACAAATTATTTACAATAAGTATTTTGTTTATGAATTCATGAAACCCAATACAAAATTGACATAATTTATAAATCCAGGAAAGGAAATAAATAAATCAAATAACATATAAACAAAATAAATTAAATATGAAAGGCAGATTCCATTCTTCATTCATAACTTTGGGAAGCATAGAATCCATTTTAAAAATCTATTCTGTTTATTTTCTTGGTGATATCACAACCACAGATTCCCACGATGACCTGCTCCAAATTAAAGGCCTTAAAATGTTTCAGATTCCGCTTCATGCTCCCTGTAAAAATGCCTCACTACTGAGGTCATTAATTGTCAGAGGACATGGGGTCATAAAAAAAATACTTTACAGTACAAGGAAATGCGGAAGCCAATGTGAACGAAAAGAGGTTTATTGCAAGTACAGATTCTAGGTAATACACAGACAGGCAAGGCTGAGACAGACACAAGGTAAATGTTCGGGTGTGACGCACAGTAGCACCAGGATGCGAATTCTACCATCAGGTGGTCTTCGCCATTGCCCCTGATGGTGGGGATGGGCTTTGCTGCACCCCAAGTAGTAGGTCGCTACCCCTGGAGTACCTGTGCGTAGAAATGGTATATAAGATACCTTAGTGCAGAAAGAATACAAAATACAGCCACTCAAACCAATCAGCCAACGATAAGAGAAAACCCCACAGGAACAGAAAAGTGCAAATCATAAAACCATAAACAAGGTAGGACAAGACAGTGCTGGTACTATGTACCGGAGAAGGGGAAATGCGGGATTGCAGAGACACAGTGTACAGGAGGTAAATATAGACAGAGCAGGTACTATGTACCATAGGGTAATGCAGGATTGCAGAGACACAGTGTGCAGGAGGTAAGTATAAACAGAGCAGGTACTATGTACCATAGGGGAATGCAGGATTGCAGAGACACAGTGTGCAGGAGGTATGTATAGACAGAGCTTGTACTATGTACCGTGGGGCAATGCAAGATTGCAGAGACACAGTAGGTAGATACAGAAAAAACTAGTACTATGTACTGTAG
>WWET01001627.1:331149-348962 GCA_011038615.1 Limnodynastes dumerilii
AAAGTTAAGGTAGGGTTTGGGTCGCGTAATTTGAGAAAATACGTCCGTGCAAGGGGTGTGCCGTGGGGAGTGTATTGACCTTACGTGTACGAAAATATGCACCGCTAAAATACGTACGCACACACGTAGTTCAGGATCTAACCCATTAAGTATAAAGGATTTTCTGTTTTTCTCATGAGCATTGTATATTTTGTATTTGTGTTGAGTTTTTCCTTAGGGATCACAAGTATTCTCTGCTTGTAGCAGCATCACAGGAGTTTTTACATTAATGTTTATTTTATGATGATTGTAAAATACCAACACGAAAGGGGCTATGGAGCTTCATATGCCCACACCATTAATATCCTCCCATAATAACCTATTATGAGGTGCAGATGACTTCTATTTGCCCCATAGTACAAATGAATATATTCCCATAATATTATTTATTAAAGCATAAGCCCTATGCTCACAGAATTTGCTCATCTTTGTCTTTACAAAGTCTGTCCAACCCCCCCTCTCCATTCCACTACTACTTCTCCAACCTCCATTGTTTCACTGTTTCTTCTCTCTTCTTCTCTCAGCTTAGGCTCTGCAGCACTGACTGGATTTCTCTTGATGATGCTGATATAACTATATGTAACATCATAGGGCTGGAATCCTTATCCTTAGCAGCTACAGACAGACAGCAAGCAGTACATACACAGACCCAGACACATTGAGCCGGATCCAAAGCTAATTATGTCAGGGGACTTATGCAAGTCATTTCCGTAAGTCCCCTGACTAGGAACATTGGGGCTGATTCAGATATACGATTTTCACGCAACTTAGGAGCGTGTATTTAGGATCTTAGAAAATTCGCATTACTGCGCATGCGTAGTAATAGTGCAACGCCGTCTACGTAGCGGTTAGGAGCGTAAATTCGCTAAGAGCATAACTTTGAATCGATCGCAAGCACTTAAGAACTTAAGTGCTGCGAAAGTTTAAGATCTTAAGAATTTGCATGAAAATGGGCGGGTGGAGGCAGGGAGATGAGGGAAAGTGGGCGTGGGCTGACACTTAGGATCGCAAATAAACGCTACTACTTCCCTTAAGATCTCAAATGACAGCGCAAAGTTAGGGTTAGTCAATGGTGGTCTAACTTTAAGATCCACCGCTGTTTGCAAGGGGAGTGACTGTTTATGCAGTGGGCTGTAACCTGGTAAGATCTTAACTAAGGTGCGTATATTTGCGATCTTTTCACAATCGCATCTCTGAATCACCCCCATTGGCGTGCCAGATGTTCCGCAAGCATACCTTCAGACATATGGAACTAAGTTCGTTATGTCTAAAGGTACGATAAAGGGGCCGAGCCTTCAGATATGCATGCCGTATTTCTGCCATACAGGTGGGGATAGGCATTCAAATGAAGGGTCAGGGGTGGGGAAGGACACATACGCATTGATCCGAGTCCATACGGACATGTGTAAGTGTCCAGATTTACTAGCATTAGAGGGAAGTGATGGGGGTATGCACTTCCCTCTACGTTGCATAATTTCAGACTCGTAAAGAGTGTGGGGGTCTGGATCTGGCTTATTGCCTAGACCACTGCTGCAAAATGATATTAGCAGTGGTGGGCCAGGCAATGTGTCTGTGACTTCCCTGCTGCTTGGCTCTTGGTTACTTTTAGTACTTTTAGTAGTGTGTTCAGGCTAAAGGGTGACGGTATCAAGATTTGAGAGGGACTCCCAATTACCCCCATGCAAACCTCCCAACTAGTCTATTGCTTACCCCTTATGAATAAGAAACTATACTCCTTTACCTTAGAGATAAAAAATAATGTAATATAAATGTTAAATCACAAAACAGATCCCAAAACTCAGTAAGTTTTGTTTTACAGTATTTCCCTGCATTCATAAACTAATGTTATACTGCATTAAACTTATTTACTCGGTGTGCAGTACTTCTAAAATATCATGTCATCGGTAATATTTTATCTTTCTGTTTTCTCAGTCTACAATTGCCATTTTTAGCTGGTAAAACTATAACACTATGATAAGCAATTAACAGATAGCACACCATACACAATTAAATTAGTTTGCAAAGTTATTTTCTGTGTGTAAATTTTGTGAGATTACAATTTGTGATTTGCCTTAGAGAAAAATCTAGGATGAGACACCTGATTATAGGCCTTTTGCAAGACACTTGTAAATTGCTGTGAATTGAAAATGTTTGCTAGTTGTCAGTGATGATGGCGTATAATTAACAGTATTCCCTGTGTGCAGAAGATGAAAATGTTGCGTATTTCTCAAAATTAACACTTAAGAGCTCTTATATTTTTGAGCACAATGTATAATTATCAAATATGTAAGAAAAGCCTTTCAATGACAGTTATGCATATATATAATTGTAAATGTCAGCAAAGAAGATTCGGAATCTTTTCATCTATAAATTATAACATAGGATGTAGATCCTTGTCTCTTTAGACTCCATGGACCAGATTCAGAGATGTGTGTGTCAAAAGTATGCAAATATGCGCACACACATAGCAATGCAACTCTGATGACACTCCTTTAGCATGGACGGGTTCTCGGTGACTTACGCTTCCATAGGGCCCCCTTAACTGTACGTGTGTACTTATGTGCGTATGTTACTTACGTACGGGTGTACATGACTAACCGCGCCCTCAAAAGTTCATTTAAATGCCCCACCCACACCCAACTTCATGTAAATTCACATGTGCGGAAGGCAACGACGCCCCTCCATAAGTATGTCCCTAAATGTGATTCAGAAGTCCGTGCCTAATGGACTTCCGTGCCTAAATCCTACGTAACTTGTGTGGAAAAAGTTACTACGCATGCGTAGTTAATTCGCTCCTAAATATACACATGGAAATCTACGCAGAATCGGATTTGTGAATACAGTCCCATGAGCATTAATTAACTAACATTTACTATATAGGACGGTCGGATACATTTTAAAATAAGTATCATTTTTAAAGTGACACAAGCAAACAAATAATGATACAAAACAAATAAGCAGTATAATAAATAATACAGTAAAATAAACTTTGTATAAATACATCACATCCATACTGTATAATGTATTTTTAGACGGGGTGTGGCATTTGGTGTGTATTAGTATTCAAAACAATTTAGATTTCTGTAAATATATTAATGTATGTTCCAGAGATAGGTAAAAAGTGCAATATTATGAACATCACATGGTTCTAGTATGTGATCATTCCTAATCTTCCTGTGCATTAGTAGTGTCCTTGCTTGAATTCCACACCTATCAATTATAATAACTACTCTTATGAACGGTAGCCACTGGTTGTTGGAAATCTGATAGCTGTATGTTTGAGGATATTTCCTTCAAGCAAACAGGTTCTCCCTTGCCATTACGCACAACACAACAACTGCTTATTGATACACGGGTGACACATATTTATTAAATTCTGTTCAACTTTTTTGATAATTTCATCATTTGCCAGTTATAAAGATGTAAATTTGCTGTTCAGGATACTCTCCACCACACTGTCCGTGAAACAGTGATCCATGCCATTTATGATGGAACAGTAATGTAAAAACAGTAGTTTACAAATAAAATAGTTTCTGGACAATTTTATTTATGTATTGATGAAAGTGTAGATTTGGTCAGTGACAAATATCTTAGGAAAGATAATTTGGGGTTTGTATATGTATGTTTGTGTGGACTGGTATTGTCATTGTTATACACGGCCATGGCAGTTTGTAAACCTGTCTTTCTATTTGTGCCACTGCCATCCTCCAATCAGGCTGAAGGTGTATCCAGTCCTGATTGCTGATTGGGAAATGGACCCTGTAAAAAACAGCAGTGTTATTGGTTATAGTGTTGGTCTTCTGTTTTCTGCCTGCTCTGTTGCTATGTGTTTTCTGGTCTGCTTTCATGCTGATCAGTTGCGTATGTGGATCTCTTCCTTGTTCTTTCCTGCCTCAGAGTGTGTGATCCCCAGGTGCTTTGTATTGCAGTATGCAGCAGGTTCTGTTTGCTTTTGCTCCGGTATGCTGTACTCCGACATCCATGCGTCGAACGATGACCTTTAGTGTGATGGGGTGTACCATGTACTTGAACTTATATTCGGAGTGCTTGAGTGTTACCTTTTACTAGCACTTATATTCTGTTTGTTTGAGAGTGAACTATCTACTCGTACTTACATCTGTGGCTTGAGTGTCACCATCTATTCGCATTAGTAATTTGCATACTCAAGTGTTACCATCTGCTACAGGTGTTTCTTGTGTGCTGGAGTTTTATTATCTACTCGTACTTATATCTTGTGTGCTCGAATGTTACCTCCTGTTCCCTCATTATGTGTTGGAGGTTACCATCTACCTGCACTGGTGCTCTATGTACCACAGTTATCATTCACTTACACTTCACCCACAAGTCTGTTCATGACTCATAATTTTGGTATCCTTCTGTGCACACTCTTGATATCAAATCAGCTTTCCATATCTTTAGTGTATCTAATAACTGGTATATTATTGTGTGTTGCCCTTGGAACTTTGCTTCCCCATACAGAAGGAATTATGCTTAGAAGTTTGATAGGGCTGTTTCCTAGGTCATAGTATACAATAATATGCTGCCGCCAAGTTAGAAAGATATGCCCGGGGCTCTAGCTCCTCGCAGGGTCAATCATCTTCCTCCTCTCGCTCTGAGGTGTCTGGGCCGGAACTGGAACAGTCGGAGGTCCCGGCGCCACCGGGGCCTACATTAAATCAAGTGCTCCAAGCTATCTCAGACTCGTAACACAGATTGATGGGAAAAATTTGGATAGGTTCAAGTGGCTCTCTCCATGATCAAGCAGGAGCTTCAGACACTACTTGAGCAAGTTGGGGAGACTGAACATCGTATCTCCGCTATAGAGAATGCCATGACTCCAATGAGGGGTCAAGATCACGGACATTAAGGGTCGGTTGCGCAGGAATAATGTTTGGTTCGTGGGATTCCTGGAGAGGGTGGAGGGCCGGGATGCGGTTCACTTCTTGGAGGAACATTTGATTAAAGAGTTTGGTAGAGAGGCGTTTACCTCTCAATTTGCAATCGATAGGGCGCACTGAGTACCCCCAATGCCTCCTCGTCCGGGGCCCCCCCTGCGCACACTGATTGCTAAGTTCCTGCATTACCAAAACCGGGATTCTTCGGCTACTTCGACTGTAAGGTCCTATGAAGAAGGACAATGTGACTATTTCAGCCTATCCTAACTTTGCAATAGATGTCTAGCTCAATTTCTTCAGGTGAAAAGGTGCCTTAGAGAGCTTCAGGTGCCATATGCTATGCTTTTTCCTTCTCGTCTACAAGTGCAACACATTTCTTTGATTCTCCTTGTGAGGCCCTGGACTGGCTGGATCGGAGGGGGGGAGGAGAGGTAGCCCACCTCTTTGATCTTCCGCTGGAAACTTTAACATAATGTTCAAATAAGAATGTTCTGTAGTGCCATGCATGCTGAGAGTATCCTTTTTACGTGTATGTAAATTTACCTTTGTTGTCTATTAACGAGGGGGAGGTCATGGACTCAGATATTGCAGGGGGTCTTTTGCTTATCAGGGAAGTATAAAAACTTCTATTGGTTCAACTGTTTACAGGAGGGTGGTGGGTCTGGCCCTGTTTTTAAAAAAAAAAGGTTGTCGCTGTTTACGCAATTATATGGGAGCTGACTGTTTATGGTGAGCTTGAGTGACTAGTCCTCTTGTTTGGTGAGTTGGGGACGGTTTTGTAGGTTCTATAGGAAGCATAAGATTCAAGTTCGGGATGAGGTATTACTTAGTTTTAGGAGGTAATACAGGGTAGGTTTTGGGGTGGGAAGGTTTCTTGGGGAAGTTTAATGTATGGGGTCCCTCATGGTCTACTCTTTATATGATATGTAAATTTAAGACTTTTAAGGTCAGTGTAACATCTTTCTGGACAGTGAGTATAGGGTATACTGCTCCAAATGCTTGTGATTTATATTACTCATTGTATGGGGTTCCTTCTGTGTCACTTTTCCCCTTGGTCGTTGAAGATTTTGTCCTAGAATACGAGAGGGCTGACCAATAAAGTCAAACGCTCCCTAGTCCTAAATGAGATACATAAGCGTAAAGCAGACATAGTGTGCCTCCTAGAGACACACCTGGTGGGAGGCAAGTTGCAAGTTAAAGAAGTGGGTTGGCTGGGTGAATCACCCATGTCATACCAATAATTCTAGGGGAATGTCGGTTTTAATTAATAAACAACTCAGATTCACATTGGATGAGGTCCAATCAGATCCCTGTTTCTAGGGGGGAAAGTTGATCATATCCCTATCCTGATTCTGGCGGTCTACATTCCTCCTCCATTTCAGAACAAGGATTTAAAAAATGCAGCAGAATTTATGGCTGCATCCCCGGATACCCCGGTTATTTGCTTAGGCGACTTTAATAATGTAAAAGTAATAGTGCAAAAAATTATCTCAGTGGGAAATGCCAGGGTAAATAAAATAGATGTATCAAATGGTGGAATACCAAAGGATAAAACTGTACAATATAATGTTCAATAAAAATCCATGGTAGGTATGCTCCGATGTGTAGATTGTTTGCCTGTAATAAAAACAATTTATTAATACAAGTCTACACAAACAAAACACTAAAAGGACAGCAGAGACTGCAGAGTGGCCATTGATCCTTACGGTACCCTTTGAAACATCAGGAATCAGTCCCACTTCATCTCCTGTCTTACCATCTTCCTGGTATGACCCCCAGTTCTTCATTTTAGTGTTTTGTTTGTGTAGACTTGTATTAATAAATTGTTTTGTTTTATCTTTGTATCCCGTTTTGCGCCCCCCATTGGGGGAAGGGCTGACTGGTGGCAGCACGGAACGAGGATTGCATACCAGGACAGCAGAGACTGCAGAGTGGCCATTGATCCTTACGGTACCCTTTGAAACATCAGGAATCAGTCCCACTTCATCTCCTGCCTTACCATCTTCCTGGTATGACCCCCAGTTTTTCATTTTAGTGTTTTGTTTGTGTAGACTTGTATTAATAAATTGTTTTGTTTTATCTTTGTCTCCCGTTTTGCGCCCCCCATTGGGGGAAGGGTGATATTACAGGCAAACAATCTACACATCGGAGCATACCTACCATGGATTTTTATTGAACATTATATTGTACAGTTTTATCCTTTGGTATTCCACCATTTGATACATCTATTTTATTTATTTTATTTACCCTGGCACTTCCCACTGAGATAATTTTTAGCGCTATTACTTTTACCTTTACCAATTCTTTTTATCCCTTTTACTAGGGGTTGGGACACCCCTGAGGTAATTTTAAGCAGCTTTAAAGGTGCGCAGATTTTTTCTTTTCCCACTTTTTCTAGACTTTAATAATGTGATGGACCGGGAATTTGACCGCTGGAGGGCTTCCACTTCTCAGGGGAACTCTGGGCCCACCCCTTTTGCTAGTTTTATCTCAACTATGGGGTTAGTGGATGTCTGGAGGATTAGAAATCCAGAAGAGTCCCTGTTCTCCTGTCAATCTGCTACCTTTCATACCCTATCCCATATAGATTTTATCTTTACATCTGCTTCGTTGGTTCCTCATGTTGAGTCAATAGAATATTTTTCGAGAGGCATCTCGGACCACTCTCCAGTTTTTATGTCTTTAGTCCTTCAGGAAGATACTTTTCTGCGGTTCTGGAGATTTAATCCATACTGGTTTAGTCTGATGGATGCAGGTTTTGGCCTTGTGGCAGAATGGGAAGGGTATTTTGCAAATAACCTTGGTTCGGTCAATTCTCCCACACTGTGGGATGTCTTCAAAGCAGTGGTACAGGGGTCTTTAATTGCGAATGTGGCTAGGAAAAAGAAGTTTTATAGGAGACAGGAGGCGGCTCTGGAGGAGGAGTGTGGAAGAACTGAGGCGGAGTATATTAGAACTCGTGGGGAGTTGGATAGGGTGAAGTGGTTGAGTGTGCAGAAAGAGTGGACTGATCACCTCTTTGCGAAATCCCGTAGGCGGCTGCTCTTTACTGGCCATTTAAATTACTCTCAGTTGGATGTGGCTAGCTCTTACATGGCCTGTTTGGCTAGAGGTGATCAGGACAACCGCTATATTGTGGAAATTCGGGATGCTAATGGGATAAAACACCATAGGGTGCCCGATATAGCTAAAGTTTTCCTAAGCTATTTTCAAGATGCTTATTCTACCAAAGTCACCTACTCAAGTCAGGAACTCAATTTATATCTCAACACTATTGAGCTGCCTAGGTTGTCAGGGGAAGCGACGGAGATGTTGGAGGCCCCCTTTTCCTCTGCGGAGCTGGAGGCGGTTATAGGTTCCTTTCCGAATAACAAAACCCCTGGAGTGGATGGTCTGCCAATTGAGATATAGAAACAGTTCAAAGATTTCTTTGTTCTCAAACTTATGGAGCTCTATGACACATTATTTGAGGCAAATGAATTACCATCTTCTATGTCAGAGTCTCTCATTGTAGTCATTTATAAACCCGGGAAGGATGCACATCTCCCTTACTCCTATAGACCCATTTCTTTGCTATCTGTAGACATAAAGATTTTAGCAAAGCTGCTTTCTTCTAGACTGAACCAGGTCATTTCATCTATAATACATCCGGACCAAACCGGATTCATGCCAGGGAAGTCGACGGCCACAAATCTTCGTTGTCTCTTTATGCCGATTCAGGTTCCCTGTGAAGCTGGGGAGGAGGCAGTGGTGGTGTCTCTTGATGCTGCCAAGGCCTTCGACTCGGTGGAGTGGGGATATCTATGGGAGGTGATGAGACAGTTTGGATTTGGGCCACGTTTTATTAAATGGGTGCAACTTCTTTATTCCTCCCCGGCCGCTAGGGTGAGTCTTAATGGGTGTACTACGGAGCCGTTCCCGTTGCAGCGGGGCACCAGGCAGGGCTGTCTGCTCTCGCCGACTCTTTTGCGCTGGCTATAGAACCTCTGGCATGTTCAGTATTATGCTAGAATAGTGGGTCTCCCAGTCGGTAGGGGGATCAACAAAGTAGCTCTCTACGCTGATGACATGCTATTGTTCCTGGCGAGGGTGGAGGAGTCTCTTGTGGCCTTGTTGGAGGTGGTTCGGCTCTTGAGGGTCTATTCTGGATTGAAAATTAACTGAGAGAAGTCTAGTTTATTTCCACTTCATAAGACTCATCAGTTGCGCTCCCAGCGTTATGCCCTTTGCAGGTGACAAATAGATTCAGGTATCTGGGGATTTGGGTCATGTATGAGGCCTCTGACTATAGCATTCAAAACATAGCTCCCATTACTCAATGGTTTAGAGAGAAAGTGCGTACATGGCATAAGCTTCCACTCACTCCAGCGGGTAGGGTAAATTAAAATTAAAATGTCAGTTCTGCCCAAATATTTATATATACTGCAGCACTCTCCAACTCTGCTACCTCGCTCCTCCTTTAGAATATTGAATATGCACCTACTTTCTTTTGTTTGGGCTAATAAGCATTGCAAGTTGTCCAATAATATTTTGTGTAGACCTAAACAAGCAGGGGGTCTGGCTTTCCCCAATTTGTGGACATATTACCTAGCGGCGCAATTAACTCACTTAATGGTATGGCTTGGAGATTCTGGAGACGGGCTTCTGGGAGATTTTTTGGGATACTCTGGGGGCGGTGTTCTTTCACCTCTCCAATTTCTATTGACCCGGAGGGCTCCTGGTCGGGCACTCCCGATTGTTTCGCAAGCTTTGGGGGTTTGGAGAACCCTGCATGCACTGCTGGAAGTTGTGTCCCATGATTCGAACACTCCTTTATGGTCTAACTTTTCTCTATCAGTATTGAAAGGACTGCAGGGTGGGCAGATTTGGATTCAGACAGGCGTTACCACACTGGGACATGTATACACAAATAATGCAGTTAAATCCTTTGCACAATTGAGCGGCGAATTTTCAATGGCGCCGGTTCATTTCTTTAGATATTTGCAAATTAGGCACATGCTAAACACTCAGTTCTCTGGAAAGGTCCCACTGCTTCAGGCTTCTCCCGTGGTTGAGTTGTTGAAGGCAGCAAAAAAAAAAAAGACCTATCTCGTTCCTGTATAGTTCTGTTGGGGATAGGGTGAATAAGGAGGACCTACCTGCACTGAGAGTGAGATGGGAAGGGGATGTAGGGGCTTTTCAGGATGAAGAATGGCTAGAGACTCTTGCATGTGTTAAGGTTCCTCGGTTAGACATCAGCAAGTCCAACTGTTTGTTTTACATCGTGCTTACTTGCCTCCACTGAGGTTACGAAAAATGGGTCTCAAGGGGGACTCGGGGTGCCTGAAGTGTGGAGCTTCCGGAACGGATTTCTGGCACTTGTTGTGGGCGTGTCCCCATATTCAAAAATTTTATAAAACAATTTGGAGGGCTATAGGCTCTACTTTTCTGGCACTACCCCCACTGGGTCCTAAGATCTTCCTGTTTCGAATAAATCTAACAGAGGAACACCCCTCTGCTGTGTATCGATATATTAGTATCTTATGCTAGGTTGCTTTAACATTAGGCTAGGAGGTGGATGGCCCCGGAGTCCCCGAATTTTAACAATTGGGTTGGGTTGGTGAATAGTACTCTAAGCCATGAGCGGTTCGCCCACACCAAGCAAGGTTCTCTGGACCGATTTCAAATTATTTGGGCTCCCTGGATGAACTCACCTTTTGTATATCTGCAAACAGAGGAACAGCTGAATTAAGGTTTCTCTTTTTTTGTTTTTATCTTCTGGTATGAACTTGCATAGTATGGAACTCCTATATTGCATATGTGAGTAATTGTTAAGTTGTAATTCTTGAATAATCTTTGTGAAAATATCCTGAAAATGCTGAAAGTCCTGCTAGATATCTGGTTGGGCATTGATGTGATGTTATATTACTTGACTGCTAAACTGTTTAAGAGATAGCATTGAATCCGGCATCCAGAAGACTGTGAGGGTTACAATGTTCTTATGGGGGAAGGAGGGAGAATGGGGTGGGGAGGGGGATTGTTATATTGTGTATGTTTTGTTTTTTTTGTGTGGCAAAAACCAATAAAGATATACAATAAAAAAAAAAAGATATATATAGTCTGTGTTGTGTGGCAGTGTTTAGGATGAAGTGGGAATTGTATAGTGGAGACTAGGAGGCCGTTTGTATTTTATAGTAGTGATTAGGATTTGCTTTCTTTTATTGTGGTTACAAGACTGTGTTTTATGACGCTTACTTGTGTACTATACTCTGTTAAGTATAATGTGAAATTGTTAAACAGGTGGGTGCAAATTTAAAGTTTGCAGGGGGACGCCGAACACCCTAGCACAGGCCCTGCTCTTGCATAACAGTCCTTGAACATCAGCCTTTTCCGCCTGTATCCACCAACTTTTTCTCACATAACCCCTATATATTGCAACCTAAGTCTCAACATCTATGTTTATGTCTGATTTATTGTTTGTCAGAGTTTGGGGGATGGTCCTCTCTCAGCCTTTTGTCATTTGTTGATAATAGAAGATCAGAATAGAAATTAATACAGGAAGGCACTAATAAAAACATATAAAAATTTAATAGCATCCTTGTAAATGCAAATTATTTGATAAAATTGATATAGGACCAAACAGAGATGCGATAATGAATCGTTGTTGGAATGAATTCAGACCTCTGTGGTCTTGGAGCCCCGATCGCAGCGGCAGCAGGGTTTCCAAAGCCGGATCTTATTATGCAAGGAAATAAAGATAGCAGGACCCTACCTTAATAGTAAAATCAGTCCTTACTGTACTATTTGTATACCTCCCCACTCCCACCTTACATACATGCTTAAGAAACACTTCTATTACAGAAGTCTGGATTTGGAGGATCCAGAACCATTATGAATGCGCACACACAAAATACGCTTCTTTTCTGCTTTCCGTACTCACGGAGTAGCAAAAATGTGTGCACTAATGCACTCCCATGACACTACCCTCTCACTTATGGTATTTAGCTGTCTTCTGCAACCTTAACTTCTCAGTATCATTGTGCGGAAATAGCACTCGGACGTGCGGAAGTGCCTAACCTACTACTGTATATACTGTACAATTTAAATGCCTCCCCTTAAATGCCTCCCCATGCATATTCTTGCACGTACGGAGTGTTATCATGCCCTGTCGTACAGAGTTGTGCACGTGAAGGAATCAACTCTGTATGCACTGAGATCCAATGCCTAACTTGTCGTGCGCATGCACAGATTGCAAAAAAGCAACAACTTACGCACACGGCATGTGTAAGTTGGCGAATGTTATTAAGCCTGAAATTGGACCATTGTGAGCAGAAAATGAATGTTTTAGATCTGGTCTATTATTATTATAATTATTATGTTTCCATTATTGTTGTCATAACTACTGCTGGCCTTGCACAAATCATTGAAATATGTTTAGTATTAAACTGACATACAACTTAATAAGACATCCTATTTATTTTTATTTTTTAAAGGAAATTTATGGATTACTGTGTTTTTACTAGCATTTTTTTTAAACTCATTTACCATGACCTTTTATGTACTAATGGCCCCTAAAATCTAATTTTTATTTTATTTTATGAAAAGTAAATTGCAAGCTTATGCAATCATTTTCTACTTTAAAGCAATTTTAGTGGTGAATGTAGTCACGTGATCACATTTTATGATTATGTCCACTATATTATCTCTTGGCAGCTTCTGCATTTAAGTTCTTCCGTTATATATGGTATTATATTTCATTTGACAATAGACATCAGCATACCAAATGAAGCCTCCTGTGAATAGGAACAATTCACCAATATTAAACTTTGATAATATACAATGGATATTGAGATGGCAAGTGAATAAGTATAAACAAGTGTTTTTGTGCCTATTTAAACTATTCTTTGTTAGATCATATCATTGATATAAACATAATTTTGGAATATGTATGCCAATGTAAGCCTTTAACTGTAATTTTTTTTATGCTCTTTCCAGAATTAATCTGAATCTTATAAAAAATTAAAATTAAAAGATATTTTCTAAGATACAATTCCTTCGCAGTTGTGCGAAATAAGAAATCATGGTTTTGCCCAGGTGTAACTTTAAGTTCTTATTTTCAGCCTCTGAATCAGGCCCATTATTTCCTGGTCCCTGTTGCTGTGTGTTTGTTTGCTCGCCTCTGCCGTGTTTCTGTAAACTGCCTCCACTTATCTGTGATCCTACTTGTTCTCTAAGATGCCTCTTCCATTTTAATGTTATTTACCTTTTGTCCTTTTTATCAATGTCTTTAACCTGTATACCTTGCCTGACATCTGTTTTCTCATCCCTGTGTACTCAGTCTGGTATCTGTTAATTTATACCCGTATAGCCTCGCAGATACCCGTTATCTCATACCTGTGCATTTACCTGAAATCTGTTATTTTGTACTTATATATAGTAACTTTCTGTTGTTTCTGTACAGTGTATCTGTTCTGTTACTCTGCTACCTACAATAGATCTCTATTTCGTATATTGGTCTCCTGTAATTCTTGCATCAAACCCCAGGTATCTGTAACCCTTATATTAGGGTGTGACATGATGCAGCCCGGGCCTGAAGTGAAAAACCCTTTGAAGATCTGCTCTCTCCTACCTATCATTAAATTATTCCTGCAGTGCACTTTTCCCACATTACATTATATATATATATAACCACTAATCTGTGAACATTGGGCCTGATTCACACTTAAGAATTTGCGTAGTTTTAGGTGCGTATATTTAAGAACGGATGCACTGCGCATGCGTAGTAACTTTTATACGCTGTTTACGTTGGACTTACGCATGCAAATTACGTCCTTATACATTACGCACCTAAAATCTCTAGGTTCGTAGTAACATACGCAAAAAGGAGCATTCTGTGAATAAGTAACTAGGCAGATACGCAGATTTGGGTGGAGAGAGGCATTTAAATGACCAAATGAAGGTGCGGTTATGCAGTTAAGTTCTTAAGTAGATGCCGTACGCATTCAAATGCGAACCTACAGTTAAGGGAGCCCTATGGCACTCGTAAGTCACATAAGAACCTAAAAACAGTGTTACACTCTGCAGGTTCATCCTTGCAGAGTGTGTGTTAATTCCTTGCCTAGTTCTTTCTGTCTGGTTTTTCTCCCAGCGGCAGGTTAATTGTCCCTGGAGGTGTGTCTGGCTTCCACAGCTGATTGGGGGAGTGTTCTTTAAATAGCCTCCAGTGCAAGTACCAGGTGCTGGTCATAGCTTCTAGTTTCCTAGTGTCTCTGTGCCAGTTTCTTTCCTCCTCTTGCCTTTGTGCTTCTTTACTTATTGCTTTCTTGAGTGCCCCATCGTAGTCCTTCCTGGTTCCTGCTTGTTATCCACTTGTGTCATTGCCTTTATCTGCTCCTTGTTGTTTATCCCTATTTTGTATTAACCTATACCTCTCCTGATTGACTGTGTCTGTTAACCCCTTGTGGGTTCCTGCTGCTTGAGTGTGAGTGTCCTAGTCAGTATTGTCCGTCCAGTTTGTCCCGTCATCCCCATCTGGTCTTTTGAGTCTGTTCAGTGTTTTTTGTATTGTTAGTCCCGGTGTGGTTCCTTCCAACCGGCCTATCTCCCTCTACTATTTTCCCTCTGTCTAATCTGTTTTCTCTCACTGGTTCTTCCTGTTCCTCTCTCGGGTTTTCTCTGAAGGTGCGTATCCTGACGAGTCCTACCAGCTCCAGTCCATCCCCACCATCAGGGGCTCTGGCGAAAACTCAGACAGACATCAGGCTCTACAAACCGGTGAGTCACCCGCTCTTTACTTTCCTTACCTTTTGGTCCCCCCGGTCCCCCGTTGGGGTAAACCCGGGGTACCATAACAAACAGAGGGCGTGCTGAGGGAGTTGCCTTGCTATTAGGTGCGTATATTTAGGAACCTATCGCATTCTTAAGTGTGAATCAGGCCCATTATCATCAATAACTAAGAATAATTAATTCTTTAATGATTTTCAGACTAATAAATACCTTAGTAACTGTCATACAGTATGCATTATCCAGACTTCCTTTCTGAAGGCGGGGAAGGACGAGGCATATGTAAGGTACACTTGGTGGGATGAAGGTATGCAGATAGTACAGTAGGGGCTTGGTTAAGCCCTTATGGGTAATCCTAATATTCGCACTGAAATTTTAAGGTGGGATTCTGTTGGCAGGACTTAGGATCTGATGCCGGACTGACATCTTAACTCTGCATTGTCTACAGTCAGAGCTCCAACTGCGGTGGTCGTGGGTCACAGCCCCCGCGTGCCACTTCAGTCTAACTTAATAGTACCAACACCTAAGATTAAGGGTTGAAGTGACCAATTCTCTAAACAAGAATGACATAGGAGAATGAAGACCCGCAGTGGAAGATGAAATCACACTGGGAATAGAGGCAACATAGAACAAGCCTAAATAGACAGACAACATAAAACATTGACAAGGGCTAGTGCTTACAGACTCACAACAGGGGCAAGGGAAACAGGCAGTTAGGTACCAACACAAGAAGAAAGGCAGGGAGCACACAAGGCAGAAGTACCAACAAGAGAGGGACAAGACAGACAAAACCCATGGGGCCAGATTTACTAAGCTGCGAGTGTGGAAAAGTGGCGATGCTGCCCATAGCAACCAATCAGATTTGAAATATCATTTAACTATTGCATACTAGAGAATGTCAGCTAGAATCTGATTGGTTGATATTGGCTAACATCTCCACTTTTCCAAACCCGCAGCTTAGTAAATCTGGCCCATGGAGTCAGGGAAGAGCAAGGAACAGGACAATAGTAATGGAACTAGAAAGGGTTCATGGAACTAGAAAGGGTTCAGAGAAGGGCAACAAAATTGTTAAAGGGTATGGAGTCATTGAGCTATGAGGAAAGGCTAGCCAGTTTAGACATGTTTACTTTAGAAAAGAGGCGTCTAAGAGGAGATATGATCAATATATACAAATACATCATGGGTCAATACAGAGAACTTTCAAAGGAACTTTTTACCCCAAGGACTGTACACAGGACACGGGGGCACCCACTAAGGTTAGAGGAAAAGAAGTTTCACAACCAGCAAAGGAAAGGGTTCTTCACAGTAAGGGCAGTCAGGATGTGGAATTCACTGCCAGAAAAGGTTGTGATGGCAGATTCACTGGATATGTTTAAGAAAGGATTAGATACATTTTTAGCAGAAAGGGACATTCAGGGTTACCAGGACCGCTAATTTAAATAAATGACAGTAGTGGAGCAAGGTAGAAATGTATGTATTTATTTATCTTAGGATTGCAACAGTTTTGAGGTTGCTTTATATGGATTAACTTCCAATATAAAGATAGGGATCGCAGGAGATCCAAAATAGGTTGAACTTGATGGACTGTTGTCTTTTTTCAACCTCATCAACTATGTAACTATGTAACTAGAAAACCACAAAAGCAAAATAACAAGACAGGAGAGTGCAGGGGAGCCTAACTCTAAAACCAGCAGCGTGTGGCGGGGAGAGGGAACCTAGATATGCTACTCACATGCCCTCAAGCTACACATGTAAGCTGCTGATAGAGAGGCTTCCAGGAGCATAGGGCTAATGTTATTGCAGCTGCTGGCAGTCTCTCTTCCAGAAATTGCAGACAGTACAATTAAACAGCAACATGGAGCAAAAGAAAGGTAAGTTAAAGTCAAATAGGAGAAGGGGGAGTAAGTGGGCATTATTATGGAGTATAATTTGAACACAGTTAGAAGGAATAAAAAACTTAATCATAGGGTATATAGACTATATATCCTGTAATAAAGCTCTTTATTACTCCTTAATTGTGCTTAAATTAAAACTATCCCCCATAATAAGCTTATATATTTGCTGCAGTATATTTGCCACTCTGAGACAGCACCCCCTCGCAGCTGCCATCCCAGACACGCTTTAAAACACACTTCCAACCTCTATTGCAACCTCTATTTTGGAAGTGTGTTTTATAGCATGTCTGGGATGGCAGCTGTGAAGGGGTGCTGTCTCAGAGTGGCTGTTTTGGAGACTTGGGGACCTCCGTAAGAGGTGAGCTCTCAGCTTAGAAAGATATTTGATATGTGACCCATAACTGGGACTCTAAAGTTTAGAGTTAGGACCACCTAACAGAGAAGCCTTGTAAGTGGCGGGTGGCTTAAACACATGTCTGCAGATATTTGTGACTAATTCTCTGACTTTTATTTTAAAGATAGAAGATCATGATTAGCTACTGGGTAATGGCTTGAGTGCCAGTCCATGTTTTGTTTTTTGTGCAAATTCCCCATGCTTTGGGCACCTGCAGTATAAATTGCCTTACAAACTGATCTGATGGATCCTCTATCTTGGAAGTGTATTATATATGGTATATATGGTATAAACCTTTCTGAAAGTTATTTTATAAGCATAATCATATCATTTATTATTTACAAAAAATTGATTTATCTGCTTGATGGCTCTATTCTAGATTTATTAAAAGAAAATTAAACAATATCAAACATGGTTTAAGTATTACATTAAATGTTTATATTTTTAATGTATGAATAGATTTTAGCATTAGTTCAAGGTAAACCTAAGCTTTCATTGCCCTTGGGTTTTATATTCCTTTAGGGAAATGAGAGAACATGCAGTAAATGAAATCTACTGTCATCACATTCATCAACCATGTTTTACAAAGCATATATTTGCCCACTGATTACACCAATTTTACACCTTATATAATTTCATTTCAGTTGGCCATGCACTGTTGCAATTAATAAATAAATAAGGACTAGTATATGCATTGTGTTTATTGACATTGACATTTAAGTCACATAAAACCAAATATCATAAAGATGTTTACTTGTTTAAAAAAATGTGTGTTTGTATATATATATATATATATATATATATATATATATATATATTATATATATA
>WWET01001628.1:2628-13117 GCA_011038615.1 Limnodynastes dumerilii
GCAGGAATAAACAAGACCAAACAAAAGGAGCAAATATAGGTAAGAAGAAATAAACCAGTAAAGCGGGTATAGAATCCAGAGAATACAGGGCTGAGTCCAACACAGACTGAAAAGACAATCAACAATCCAGTAATGAGTGCTGGATCATGCAAGGTATAAATAGCCAGGTGTCAGGTGTAATCCATGATGGATGATGACCGGACAGCTGACCCAGTGGCTGAGCACAGTGGCATCTGTGGTAGGATTCTAGATTACAGTCCAGAACTGAGAAAAAGTGTGGCCTCTACTTGTAAGAGGCCAATATTGCAAGGAGCCTAACACCAGACTCATTAATGGAAGATCATTTTATAAAGGAAACTACTCACCAGATGATTCAGCCAACTAGAATGAAATACAAAGTTGTTATAGTGAAACACAAAATGGATGCCTTCTGCATTTACAAAAAATACATGAAATAACCAATCCACAGGTGAATGTAAGTTTGACTCACGATCCACACGCAAAAATATAATATTATTATTATTATCGTTTATTTAAAAGGTGCCACAAGGTGTCCGCAGCACCGTACAAAATACAACAAAAATACAGTACAGACATACAGAGCAAGGATGGACAGTATAGTACATAATAAAACACAACTTAAATATAAAAAGTCAAGCATTAAGTTACGCTCTAAGGGCCTGATCCAGACCTACGCCCGCCATCGCTAGGACGGCGAGCGTAAGATAGGCTGAAAAGCTGATCTGCGCATGTGCCGGGCAGATGTTGCCCGGCGTCGCTACGGTCGTGGATCGGGTGTCCATAGCAGCGCCGTAGGGACGCTGGAGGTCCCTATGTTCAGGTTAGTGTAGGTGGGCGGGGGGAGCTAGTTTAATGAGGGTGGGAGGGCAGGCTAGGCGGCCATACGCAGGGCCGGTGCTAGGGTGTTCGGTGCCTCCCTGCAAACTTTAAATTTGCGCCTACCTGTTTAACAATTTATCATTATAGTTACTAGAGTATAGTATATATGTAAACATCATAAAACACAATTTTGTAAACGCAATAAAAAAAGCAAATCATAGCCGCTACTATACAATACAGGCAGCATTCTAGTCTCCACTATACAAATCCCATTTCATCCTAAAAACTGCAACACAATACAGACTATATATCTTAGGGACACATACCTTACAGACATTGGGCCGGATCCAGAACTACGTCCGTCTTCCATAGACGCACGTAGTTCAATAAACAGTAGCTACTGCGCATGCGTAGTAGCTATTGTACGTAATCTGCGTATCGTATATGCATGTATATTTTAAGGGCATAATTTCTGGTACCCAGAAAGGCTATTTCAAACTTAAAGTCCTCAGTGGCTCTCCTGAGTTCTTGCTGAAAATTAATTTTAGCGTCTAAAGCCAAATTGGAGATTGCTGCTTGTAGTGTATCAATTAAGTACTTTTGGGGGTAGGTGTTCTCTTTTTGGGGCTTTCAGTTTCTTGAGTGCTTGTTACTTGTCTACTCTCTCTAAAAATAAGGGAGCAGTAGTCACCAACATGTAGGTCGCTCCTCAGAGACTGTAAGACACATAGACAAGGCTATAGGAGAAAGGAAAGGGTCACAGATGTGAATATTGAACCTCAGCATATATAGGAAAAAGGACCAATCCGGGCCGGAATGATGCCAATGATATTTCATAGATAAAAGGACTTAAAGGTCTTGTGTGGGTGGGTAGGCGCCCTCTAGTGATACAAATCAAAAGTAACACTGTAATTACGGAGATTGTGATAGTAGATCTTGATTTATGGTTGGTATAAAGCAAGTTAGGTCTAATCCAAAGCATTGCGAGTTCCAGTACCGAATACTGTCAGCTGAAGTAGGGACAGCCGAAATGTTTTTTTTCTATGAATAAGTGAGTATGTGATCGGCATTCATTTTCGGAAAGTGCTGCCACCGGGCACTTAGGGTTAGGCTGCAGGCAAGGGGACTTAGGGTTAGGCTGCGGGGGCAGAGACTTAGGGTTAGGGAGTGGTGTTGCTTACCTTTCAGAGCACCGTGTTTGATGCTTCAGTGATTGATTGCTATGCCTCTTCGAGGCACCGCAGTGTTACACACAGTTTGGCTTCAGTAAATATACAACCTGGTCCAGATAAATGCCCCACTGCACCAGCGTGATTCCAGCGTGTCCCGTTAGTGTGCCTGGGGATTGCAGATCTACTGGGGGAAAGAGGAAGGAAAACTGCGAGTGCAACTTCTAAGGTCTACCATATGGCAGTGCCTACGCACCCCAGAATTGCTGGGATTCCAGACAAGGGAGCATTTAACGGGCTATAGAAGGCTGGTAGCAGCAGGTATTGAAAGAAGAGACGATGGGAAAACAGTATAAATGGGCTGAAATTGGCAGGAGATTTATGAAACAAAATAAAAAAAAAAATGCATTTTTAAAGTGTTTGGTGTGCTTCTACAGATGAATGGCCATTTTATTTAATGAACGCTTGAACACTAAGCTTAGTGTGGCCGCAAGGGGGCACCAACCAAAATCTTGACTAGGGTATCAAATTGGAAAGGTTTGGCTGGAGAGAGCTGGTCATCAGTTGCAGATTATATTTTATTACATTAGCAATCTTGCAAGGACAAGAGAATCTAAGAAAAAATTGCTTGCAGCTTTCTAGCAACAGCCAGTCACTGGGGTAAATTAAGGATTTAACTCTTCACGTGACAGCACTGCAAGGAGCTGAGAATCACTGCATCGCTGCAGAAAAAGAAAAATAGTGGTGTGTACCTCACACAGACACATCACTTGTTTAGACCTTATGTATGATTATCTTGTACACTTGTGAAATGGATAAGATAAGGGAGGGTTCTGGCCAGTAAGTGTCCATAACTCCATACATGAGAGGGGAGTGACATAGGAGTGCACTACCCTCTCACATTCAGACTTTCAGACCTCCGTGCGTACGGAATACATGCAGCGGTCTGAATCAGGTCCATTTTTCTCCCATAGACATCTCAGCCCTAGTAAGAAGCCCTGTGAGAAAAAGCATTTCAAACTTAAACAAACTAAAACCCTATTAGCCATGTTTGCCGACTTTTGGCAGCTTCCCTCAGGGAGATCCCGGAGAGAAGCTAGCGCCGCATGCGGAGGCGGGGCTTAATGACGTGGTTTATGCAAATTGCGTCATTAGGCTCCGCCTCTTGTTCATACTGCCCCATTTTTACTTGAAATAGGGGTCGGGACAGGGCTTGATGCCGCAAATTGCGTCATCAAGTCCCTTCCTGTGCCTAGCAACACTAGTATACTAGTGTTGCTAGGCAGGGGGGCAGGACTTCAGGCCGTGGTTTCAGTGAAACCACGGGCCTCAAGTCACTTGCGGGAGATTTGCTGGCTCTCCCGGGATACCGGGAGTACTGCCCGAAAGTCGGCAACCCTGCTATTAGCTACCTATAGACTTGTATCACTTACCCTTGTAGCAGTGAGATAGAAAATAAGAGCTTCTACCTATAAACTTGTCCATGGATAGAAATGGAGGTTCCAACATACAACCCTGGCTGGAACTCATGTCATCTGCAGCAAATTAGTATCTGAACTACCAGAGTTCCAGGAAGTCATTTACGCTGGATAATGTGTACCCTGCCATGCTTGCACACACTAGCCAATCATTAGGCTGCAACTGATACCCAATGTCCTATGAGCAGACAGTAAACAATGTGATGAGAGCAGCAGTTCTGATAGGGTTGTGACGAGATCCCCTTCAGCTAAGGTACCTGGTACATACACTGCATGGGAGATCGCACACTCTCTGTGAGCCAGAAAAATCCCCTTCTCTCAAAGTACCTTTTGGTTAGAAGGTGATTAAGCCAGCTCACAGTGATGTGTCTAGATCCCGTTATCTGAAGCAACCAGTGCCCCGGAGTGCTGAGGTCATTTTTAGTGATGTGATTTAGCCAGTTTACACTGAAATGGCTATTTCCTTTTCTTTTACTTTTATATTGTACTACTATTATACAACAGAGTGCTAAGTTTAACTTGAGTTTTGGATTGGAGTAAAAAGGATTTAGCCAGCTTACATCAATATGTCTATTTTGTTGATTCTAAAATGACCTTTTCCACTTTTTTATTGTATCTGAAATTCTTTTTAGTTATGGGATTTAGCCAGCTCACACTGAAATGGCTATTTCCTTACTTCCAGAATGTCCTTTACCACTTGTATTACACAATTTTTGAACAGACTGCTAAGGCCATTTTGAAAGAGAGGATTTAGCCTACTCCCAGTGATTTATATTTAAATTGAGAACTCACTCACCGCAGAGGTCCCCAAGTCTCCCCTGTCCCCTGCTATCCCAGACATGCTTTAAAACAAACACACACAAAATGGTGATTGCTCAAATCAATTTATAAATTAATCCAGAGCAGGTGCTAGAAAGGTATGCAGAAATCTCAATTTAAAAATACACAATAAATGACCCAAAGTTGGGACTCATGACAGTTTTAGAGTTAAGACCACCAAAACAGAGAAGCCTTATGAGTGGCTGTTGGCTTATTATATATCTGCGATTTTATGTAACAAATCTCTCTGACTTATATTTTAAAGATAGAGGGGCTGATTCAGAGCTGCACTTACACCTTTTTATAGGTGAAGTGTAGACCTGAGCAATGTTGAACTGCAAGGAGAGATAAATTTAAATTGTGAAAATAGAACTAGAATTGAGAAGTAAAGTTTGTTAACTCATTTCTATTTTATAGTTTAAATATAAAGCTATGCAGTATGAGATCTATGTGCAAAAGTTAAATATTTTCCCTGCAAGTAAAAGAATTAAAAAGAATTAACAACCCTTAATTGGCAAAATGGTTTAGCCAAGCTGTATATTTGCATCTGTTTTGCCTTTACTTCCAACTCTGAATTAGAATGTCATGGCTAGTTGCTGGTTAATTGAAAGAGTGCTGGTGTGACCCTTTTTGTATCTTTGAGATACCTTTTTACCACCTGCTTTAAATCAATTTATATATTGATTTGACACCATTTTGTGTGTATCTATGTTTTTCAACCCTTCAGAATTTTCAGATTTTTTCTGCATACCTAAAACTACATCAGATTTTCACACACATCATTAAGAGAACCAAATCAAACAAATAAGTCAAAAATATTTTACTTGGTTGTTTATTTATTGAGAAAAAATATCCAATATCACATATTAGTGTGTGTCAAAAGTCTGTGTACCTTCAGGATTAGCAGATAATTTGAAGATGAAATTAGATGTTTTCAATCATGTGTGAGTAGACAACCTGTTTTATTTAAAGAACGGGATCAAAGTCTGATCGTCACAATACTGGAAGTGTATCGTGGCACGAACAAAGGAGATTTCTAAGGACCTCAGAAGAAGAGTGGTTGATACTCAACAGGCTGAAAAAGGTTACAAAACCATTTCTTAAGAGTTTGGGCTCTACCAATCCACAGTCAGACAGATTGTGTACAAATGGAGGAAATACAAGACCATTATTACCCTCCCCAGGACTTGTCGATGGACAAAGTTCATACCAATAGTAAGGCCTTTAGTAGTCCCCGCACTGATGGCTGTCATTGAGAAGAATTTCGAATGACAGCCAATTTAGATTTTTTTTTTTTTTTAAAGGTGAGTGTGCGATCGGCATGCTCACCCATTCATTTTAGGAAGCACCGCCACCAGATCAATGGAGAGGTGAATAACCTCTCCGGGCACTTTAAGGCTCGGGGAGGGTTAGGATTAGGCTCTGGGGAAGAGAGGGTTTTGGTTAAGGCCATGGAAGGAGGTGTTAGGGTTAGGCTGCGGGAAAGGGAGACTTAGGGTTAGGCTGTGGGGAAGGAGAGGGTAGGCTGCGGGAAAGGGGGGTTAGGGTAATAGAAGAGCAGGTTAGGGTAAGGAATAGGGAGAGGGTTGAGAGTAGAATCCTTGCTTACCTTACTTACCAGGGATCGATTGCTATGTCTTTTCGAGGCAGAAGCAATTATTTTCACAGCCAGTTTGAAACTGGCTGGAAGAGAATGGCATTATCGATATAGGGCCGTTCTTGACGGGGACCTACACCCAGTAAGGCGTATAAAAGTCTGCGAGTTTACAAAGGAACCCAATAAAACCTCTAAACAAGTAAAGGTCTATGTCACATTAACTAATGTAAATGTTCACGAGTCCACCATCAGGAGGACACTGAACAACAATGGTGTGCATGGCAGGATTAAAAGGAGAAAGTCGCTGCTCTCCAAAGAGAACAATGCTGCACATCTGCAGTGTGCTAAAGATCACCTGGACAAGCCAGAAGGCTTTTGGAACAATGTTTTCTGGAAAGATGAGACCAAAATAGAGTTTTTTTTGTTAAAATGAGAAATGTTATTATTGGAGAAAGGAAAACCATTCCAGCATAAAAACCTCATACCATATGTGAAATATGTTATTGGTAGCATCATGGCTTAGGACTATTGTGCTGCATCTGGGGCAGGACGGCTTGCCTTCATTCATGGATCAATGAATTCTGAATTATAACCGGAAATTCTTAAGGAAAATGTCAGGACATCTGTCCATGAGCTGAAACTCAAAAGAACGTGGGATATCTAGCAAGACAACAACCCTAAGTACACAAGTCATTCTACCAAAGAATGGTTCAAGAAGAATAAATGTAAAGTTTTCGAATGGCCAAGTCAAAGTCCTGACTTTAATCCAATAGAAATGCTATAGAAGAACATGAAGTATAGCAGCAAACCCACCAACACAACAGAGTTGAACTTGTTTTGCATGGAGAAATGGGCTAAAATTTCTCCATGCAATTTACAGGATTAATGCAGTTATTGCTGCACAAGGGGGTCATACCAGATACTGAAAGCAAAGGTTCACATACTTTTGCCGCTCGCTATGATATTGGATCATTTTGCAAAATAAATAATTGACCAAGTCTAATAATTCTCATTTGTTTAATTTGGTTCTCTTTATCTGACTTGCATGCAAATCTGATGTAATTTTAGGTCAAATTTATACAGAAATAAAATAAAAATGCTGAAGGATTCCTGCACTTTCAAGCACTACTGTGTGTGTGACATACATTAATCCCCCTACCTTTGTCTAAAATGTTACAGCCACACATTAACCCCACCCCCTTTGTTTACATGCTATAACCATCTCCCAGGCACCCTCAACGCTCCCTTACCAACACATCAGACCTTAATTGTACTTTTATTTTGCTACCAGAGAGATTTCCAGAAACCAGCCTGCAGTCCGTAGCTCCTCTCCACATCACACAGGAGACAGGGAATGTAACACTTCCAGCAGGGGACCCATTCACAACCATTTCTTTAGTGCTAGGGAATGAATGGTCACATGACAATAACAATGTCACAAGACCAACACGGAAGCGGCGCTTGCTGGAAAATGAAGGCGCTCGGATCACTTGTGTTTGGGGTATGGCTGCTCGGTGTGTATGGGTCCCCTTCCACGCAGAGAGGAACGGGACCTGTGCCCCTCGTTATATGGCATGGAATGGGTAAGAAGCGTTTCACTGTATGGCAAAATGTTATCTTTCATCATTGTAACTCAAAAAACTGGCAATGTTTCTACTAATCTCCGGCAGGTGACTCTTGCTGTAATCCGTTCAGTATGGGAGGCATAAAGAAAATGGTGGAACAACAAATTCCCGGCATTTATGTGCTGTCTCTGAAGATAGGCAAGACAGTGGTTGAGGTGGGTGAGCTGCTTAGTGCAACTAAGCTCAGTACTAGGCACGGACGTCTCTGAGCTGTTCCATATGAATTCCTTTACACTATTTATTTGAAAGGTTAATTATATTTGTCTAAACATAATGCCCATAGGAATTTGAGGGCTGAATAAGCATATGTCGCATGTAAATTCTCAAAACAATCTTAGTTTTTATGTATGTTTTGTTTCTATAGGACACAGAGAACAGCTTCTTTCTTAATGTGAATACCCAAGTGGATCTTGTTTGTGAGCAGCTAGCAAAAGACCCCAAACTTCAGCAGGGCTACAACAGCATGGGCTTTTCACAGGGTGGGCAGTTCCTGTAAGTATTGTCTAAAGATCTGAATGTATATATGGTACTTTCACTTCCATTTTTGTCTTCCTTTTTTCTGTTCCGTATCATTTGGAACATGTATAGTTTTGTTTTTTTTGTCACTCCTTATTCCTTTGCATGTTCCTGTTGTGTCTGCGTGGGTTTCCTCTCACAATGTCCAATGTTAGTAGGTGAATTAGCTACTAAATAAAATTAACAATAGTGTGTGTGTTATAATTTAGAGCGATTAGGGACTGATATGAATGGTCGTTTAATGATAAGTGCTAGATAATATGATGGCACTATAAAAACCTGTATAAATAATATAGAAATATACATTGCTTCTAATTGCAGGAGAGCTGTTGCTCAGAAATGTCCTACACCTCCAATGAAGAATCTCATTTCAATTGGAGGACAACATCAAGGTTGTATTTTCACTAATAACACATTAAAACTATCATTCTTAGTGATGGTTCAGGCTCTTAAAGTTTGAAAGAACATTTGTGTAAAGAGAGCCTGCAAGTAAAGGCTGTGCATGTGCTTATTTTTGCGGATTTTCTTGACAACTGCAAATATTGGGAAATAAAAGTATTGGAGAAAAAGATGGGAAGCAAGTTAAGAAAACAAGGATCTCAAAAAGGAAAATAGAAGGCATTCACCATTGTTTAATTTAAAACAAGGATCACACTATGGCGTTTGTTATCTTATTGTAGACTTGTGTCAAGCATTTTAACATAAGTCTTGAACTTTTCTAGGAATTGATATTAGGAAAAATTGGCTCGCTCAGTATAATGCACTTCAATATTCCCTGGCCTCTTGATAGTAGTTTAGGTGGTATTATTCTGCAGAAGACTAAATAGAAAATACACTCATTGACTTGATAATAAAAAAAATACAATGTGGATTAAGCAACCACACATGCTTTCTATGTATGCCATAGTGACTGTTGATCTCTGAGATAGAAATAACATGTTTTTTGGTACAGCAACCCTCAGAGTGTTAAGAATTTCAACACAAGCTGTATGCTTGAGACTACAACATAATTTCTCATTGAGGCTTTATGTTATGTTTTAGGTGTATATGGCTTCCCTCGGTGTCCAGGAGAAAGTTCATTCATTTGTGACTGGATTAGAGAAATCTTGAATACTGGCGCTTACACTAAAGTTGTGCAAGAACGGTAAGGTCAGAAGGATGACTGCTTGCTGTATTAAATGAAAATAGCAACAATTGAGTATTATAATGCAATCTAGAAATAACCCATAACTGCAATCAAATCTTTTAGTTATACAAATTAACATTTGTCATGTTAAGAGCCTTGAATTTGAGATTTTGTGTCATCTCCTTAGTTTGGTTCAGGCGGAATACTGGCATGACCCCCTCAACGAAGAACTATACAGAAATGGTAGCATCTTCCTGGCAGACATCAATCAGGAGCGGGTAAGTGTAATGTATTTTCCATACCCCTCAAAAAAATAAACAGCACATACACACTTATAGTAACTAAGGACGAGATCCTAAATCTTCTATCTATCTATATATTTATGCTGTCAATGGTGAAACATCACAGGAAAATCCGCACTCCACAAGTAGATAGGATAGATAGAATATATACAAAATTTATTAGTCAAGCATTAAGCATCAATACAAGCATAAAATGTATTAAAAAATACATAATACAACCAGGAACATGGGAAAATGTCTCTATATTTAGAAATTGGTATGATAAAGTTAATAAAAATGAGAATGATTTATCAATAAATATATACTGATAAGTCATTCTGGTCTTTGATCATCTTTATCATTCAAACAAAGGAGAGATGATCGGGCGCTGCTGTTTTCATTGGACCACTTCCTAACATTTAAGAGGTGCACAGAGGAAAAGCAATAGCAGAGTTACTAAAGGATCAAACAAGATCCCAAAAGGTCTTCTAAAACAGTACTCTGGGTCTCTTTGAATCTGTTCAATTTACAACAAACAATAAACCAATAAACATCTCTAAAATCACTAACTTTTATTGTTTTCTAATTAAAATATTAATTTACTTGTGGCAAAATATAAAAAAAAAACCGATACAAATTAACAATGGTTTTACCACAGATGAAACTAGTTAAAAAAGGAATGACACAGTCCTATTAAGTATCTCTATTATACCTACAGTAGTTCTGAAGAGTTCCCACATATATCTGCCAATAAATCTCGGTACCTAGGTTTATTGTCACACAATTATTATTAACGTTTATTTATAAGGCACCACATGGTATCCGCAGCGCCGTACAGAGGCAATAGCAAAGACAATAGTTACATATAGTATTTGCAACTAGAGGACTTGGCGCCCAACACCAGACATACCGAAAATGAGGGCGAAACAATCTCAGGAGATGTCTATTGTATGCAGATATCGGTATAGCAACCTATTGAGGTTACAGGAATAATAAAGTAGCTCAACACTTAAGCCTTGAATATATATATATAATATA
>WWET01001628.1:15021-41460 GCA_011038615.1 Limnodynastes dumerilii
GTGATCCTGCCAGAGGTTAGTATGTTCTTAGCAAACTTTTTTCAATATGTATGAACCACAAACTTTGGATTTTCACAACTATTTCCTTCCTCTAGTGGTTTGGTTTCTACAGACCTGGACAAAGCAAAGAAACTATCCCATTGCAAAAAACTTCTTTGTATACTGAGGTAAAGAAAGTCTTTATCAGTTTTGTACTACATTTGAAAAGTATTAGTTTACTCCTTTTGTAAAGTTGGCATGAGGCTGTAATGTTATGGGTTTATATAAGTGTTTACTGTAAATAGTGTCCCATATTCATAACGTATAACATACGTCCGGTGTTTAGCGATTTTTGATACTGTGCATGCGTAGTAATTTAACGTAGTCTATGTATCTTTTTCTTACGTAGATGGCATAAATGCGGTCTTTCAGACCGCACTTACGCAGGAAAAAGATACGTAGTTACGTTAAAAAATTACTTCGCATGAGCAGTAGTAAAAAAATCGCTAAACACCAGACATATATGTTATACGTCTGGTACTCTGAATATGGGCCAGTATCTTCCTCTTTTGTAATTTATCCTGAAACTCAGTTGTATTCCTATTTATAAATCACTAGACCTTTTTCATTTCTTTTGGAGCAAGAAAAATGGCTGTCATAATGTACACACCGCAAACCAAGAACAGAAAGGGTTTGTTTGTTGTTTTATGCATTCTCTGAATTCTTCTAGGGTAGAGATAACTTATCATGGGGTACAGGATCTTACTTAAACCATCAACTATTTGTATTATTGCTCTTATCTCATGCTGTAACATATTACATCAAATAGAACAAAAGGATGAATTGGTGAGGTTTAATAATCTCCCGAGACAATGAGAGCTGATAAGTGTGGGACTAGCACCAATAGATTGCATTCCAGAGATTATAAATAACTATGTAGGTTGCTATAAAGAAAAACCACTATGCTTACGAAGATACCTACTAAGGTTGTACCTCTATATTTGGGCAAAGGAAGGATTATAGTAAAAGGTGCCCTTGTCTGGATATAAAGGAAGTCTGATTCTTTATTATTGTCTAATTCCTTAAACCTTTTTAGGATCGCTTGGGTCTGCAAGCAATGGACAAGTCTGGAAAGCTGGTTTTCTTGGCTGCTGATGGTGATCATCTTCAGTTTTCAGAGCAGTGGTTCAATGAAAACATCATCCCCTTCCTAAAATAATATTGCTGGAATGGAGCCCAAATTAAGCCATCTATACAGTTTGCACTGATAACTTATGAGGTGTTCAACCTAGAGTAGAAGCTAACAGTCAATAAAATGCATTAAATCTGCTTCTACTATATGAAGGTGTTTTTTCTCCATACCACAAATAAGAATTTTTATTTTGTGTGGAGGCTGATTTAGAGTTTGGGAGTAAGAGGAAAATAGTTACAAGCATACAGCTCAGCTAAACCCTTTATCAAAGTAAGGGGTGCTAATTAATTTAAAATCTTTTGTATACAGGAAAATACTTTACTTTTACACATAGAAGTCAAATACGGCACAGCTTTAATCTATCAAGCAGAGTTGAGCTAAAAACTTCACCTTTTATGTTTTTATTTCTCATTTATTTCCCCCCCCCCCAGCAATTCGACATGTTTATTTGCTTAGTTCTACACTTGCACCTAAAATAAAGTTTAAGGGCAACTTTGAATCAGCCCCGTGTTCATTATAGTATTGGCTCCAAAGTAATTTAGTTCTGATTTTTAAAGACTTAGTACATTAAGCCATTAAAGTAAGGCCTGTATTTAGCCCTTATGTGCAATTCTAACTTCCACACCATTTCCATTTTACAACAAGGTAAAAAATGTTCAAGGTAAGAGTGAGCTCTAGGTAGTCTTGTGTGCGAGGGGAGGGACCTTATTTAGTTATCTTAACGCCTCTGGCAGCAGGATCCAGTCCATCAACCCTATGAAGAGGGACAAGGACCATCTTTTTGTAGTAGTGTGTACACTTCAGAACCTACTTTACATTACTGTTTTGTGTAACAAGCCACATATGCAAGTCTTTAGATTTCAGACTGAGTTTGTAATTAATGCTGTAATGTACTATAAAACACTTTAGTAAATATTATATAGCAATAAACTTTTCAACAAATCCAGACAGTTGTTTTTTTTATTTAACTTTTGAATTTTTAATAAAATGATTGATTTGTAAACTAGTTCCACAGTCAAGGCAGGTACTGCTCCTGTTCCCTAAATAGGAAAACAGAACCTGCTGACAACACATTAGAAATGTTCAGTACACATTGGCATTATTAGATTAGGGATCAGATCAGCAGTGGTAAGCCAGAGAGAGTAATTGAAAGATTAAGGAAACCATTGCATATTTATATATTTAAAAAAAAAAGGAAACCCTGGAAGTGCTGAAAGGAAAAAGCCAATATGCAGAGGGTGAGAGCTGTGCTATTCCCTGCGTGCTTGGAATTTTAGTGCTCCTTACCCTGTCATACTTTGGTCCTATTAACAGTTTACTAATCATCCAGCCACTACCCCAAACTGTGTATAGAGCCCCACCCAATTGGCATAAGAGTGGGACAACAGATTAGCATAAGCAGCTCTCGGTAGACTTCTGGCACTAATTAGGTGTGGTACAGTAGAATATTTATCAGCACAGAGCTGCAAGAATCAGATCTCTACTCTACAGCTAAAGGCATCCTCAAAAGCAGCAGCAAAGAGAATACAGAGGGCTGTAGAGGACATGGTGTCCAGCCCATGTCATGCTGGAAAATGATAACCTCTACCCGGCAATCTCAGTTATAGTGGTCACCAACTTCTGACCATTCCAAACAGTCTTAAACTGCTCAGGCACTGGAAACTCGCTCTGCAAAATAAACAAATGAAATTCTGATTTACAAAGTATATAATCCAGTTTCAGAGCAATATTTCACTGCAACTCAATACTTTCCTCCATGTAAACTATTCCAAGCAGGGAATAAATGGTTTACTGGAAATATGCACTAAATTTTATGAAAAACATATAAATTCATGAAAGTATTGAAAAAGTATCACTTACAAATTCTCCGCCATTGCCTGGAATCAAAATGTTCATCTCTGAGGATTTGGCACTGACTATTTCACAATTAATGCTCTCCTTGCTTAAGTAAACATGGCAGCCATCAGTCTTATTGATAGATATTGTTGGCACGTTACCCAACACCTAGAAGAAAAAACAACAAGGTGTGTAGGGGAAGAGAATGGGACATAAAAAAAAACCAGGACACAAACTTTTTTTCATACTTTACTAATAAAACTATGATTGTGGAAAATATTAAATACAGATTACCTAAAAATCACTATTTTTTTTCATTAGATTAAAGTAAAACAGTAAAGGGTGTGTTGTGTGTTTTACTTCAACTTTAAACTTCATGTCATCAATTCTTAGATTTAGTTCTATAGAACATTAGACTCACACCAACAGGTGACACCAAGAGACAGTCACTTAATTCTGTTCCACTTACACTAACACATTTAAATAATTTAACATAATTGAGACAAAGTAGCATATATCCTACCTGCACTTTAACATCACGTGAATTAATGATTTCCACAATGCCTACGGCATCTTCAAATACTAGGCCAAGCTTCTTGCAGTTATCTGCAGATATAAGATTGAAATAAGATAAGCTTGTCACCTGGACAATTTGAAGCCTTAATATCTTATAGTAGGATAATTTGACAACTTACCTACAGTAATCGAATTGATTTTGCCTTTGATCTGTAGGGTGCTGTTCACACACTTGTAGATATAAACCACTTGCTTGAGCTCAGTATCACTGATCTTCAAACTGGGTGCATTCTCCTGGTATTCCTGTGAAAGAAAACCAAGTGTTAAAACAAAAATTGGTGGACATTTTGTTATCATAAGGACAGAGAATATTTCCACTATACATTTACTGATAAAGGGTTAGAACCAGAACTACATACTCGAGTGATTTTACGCTAGCCGCTAGCATAAAAGCGCCCATTAGTACTTACTGCGCATGCGCACGGCAGATGTTACATCACGTAACTCAGAGCGTAAGGGCCAGTCACATATCATCATCGTAACTACGTATAAAGGGGCTTGCCAGCCATACGACACCCGTAACTACGCTTCCGAAGCAGGGTGAGGCATTTAAATTGTTTAAATTTAAATTGTAAAGTATAGGCGCGCTTAGGTGTGCAAGCACGTTCGGCCATTACGGCTGACAGGAGTTATGCTTTGAAAAGTTAAGGTAGGGTTTGGAAAGCGTAACACGGCTAAAGTACATCTGGCCCAAAGTTAACAAAAAACTTAATCTCCAACCTACAATCAAAAACATTACAGAATTGAATAAATCGGAGATTGGCTCACATTATTTGTTCAGTTTAAAACCCTAGTTAGGGTCAGACAAACTTGAAACAGTCCAACCCCACAAGACTAAACTTGGCAGTTGCTGTTATGTGGCCAAAGGTTCAATATTGGTATGAAGTGTAACTAAACCTTGATTTCCTTTTCATTATACACTCACCACCCTCCATTTTTTCCCTTCCAATTCCAGGACCGCTGGTTCCTTCTTGGGAGTTGGTTTAGTTGCAGGAGAACCAAGGTTTGTTGGTTTTGGGCTAGTGAATGGTTTAGGTCCACTACGTATTGGTCCACTCGGAGCTTTTAACGCAGGATTTTTATGAGTCTTCTGATCATCAGAGACATGCTTCAGTGCTAGATAAATTAATATTTAAAATGAGATATCTTTCATATTACTCAGCTACAACAAACGGTGTGCGTGTACATGCAATCTTCATGTAACCAGCACGGCTTATCACAAGAGAAAACTTTGTCCTTCACATCTTAGACAGCATTAAAAGAAAGTCAATAGCAGAAACATGCATTTTATTGCCATGTGAAAGATAACTTGTTTTTTTATATGCCAGTTAACTAATAAGTGAACTTTATTTAAAATAAAACTTGTCAACATTGTCATATACATATACTGAAATTAATAATTTCTTTAGAGCATCACACACAATAACTTCAATGGCATCAATGCTTTCAATTAATTCTTGTTTTTGTCCACAGCATCATAATGACATTTTGAGACTTTACATAATAATCTACAAAAATGTTAAAGATTTCTTATTAAGCCGACACTCCATTTCAACAAATTAAAAATTCCTTGTCACTTGCTTAAACTATTATACCTTTCTTCGCTTACCTTTGGTGATATTTTCTCCCTGATTAAGTTCTGCAAACAGCTTAGAGCGGCTGACTGAGTCGTCACCTGAAGTGGAAGAAAGTGTTGATGGTGGAGGAGGGGGAGGAGGTCCACAAGGTGGTGGTGGGGGTGGTGGTCCAGCTCTGGGGGCAGCAAGAACACAAGGTGCTGAAGAGGTAACTCCAGCTTTTGGACCCTAAATATGAAAATATGCACAAAACATTAATTCATAGGTAGGGCTTCTCAATTCCCCTATTCCTGAGCAAACTTTTCTATCCCATCCATCCATATACACACACTGACAAACAGACTTACTGTTTTTCTCCAACTCAGGCCTGTTGTATGATGCTCCTTTATATAGGCCTGTAGCTCCGTCCAGATGTTCAAGTATGCACGTACCCAATCTACATGTTTTTTATCACTAATGAAAATAAAATGGAAATGTCCACATCTGTTTGACAGAGGCACAACAATAAAAATCCAAAGACCAAATAAAATAAGGTAATCTGAGCTAGAAACGTACAGACACTCCATACAACGATGGAAAACTCAAAACCTGTCTAGTCTGAAGATCTGTACATTTGCCATACTATAGCAGGTGATTATAACATGAGTAGTGTGGCTGCACAGGCTAAATAATATTTACTTATCAAATCCTTTTACCACTACTAAAATAATAGTGTGTACTAATAAGAGAAATGTGACCACAAGCTTAACAAAATCTGTACAAAAGGGCCAGCATATGGGTTCAGTGAAAATAGAAGGCTTACATTAGAGGCACTGGCAGCAAAAAAATATACAACAATTGTGATCTTTTCACAGCAAATAAAAATTTAGATATAAATTATTGCGACCTCCACCGCTGGAACCTTCCCTCCTCAGGGAATCACCACTTCCCTATACACTTTTCTGAAGACTTAACATAAGAAACAGAGAAGCAGAGACATTATAAGGACTACGATAAAGTACTGTTAAAGAATCTTCTGTAAAGTACTTACTCCGTTATCCCACGCGGATTCCTTCCCCCCACCCCCCTTGTTTCGAATTGTGATCTTTTGTTAATGAATGCAAGTGAAAAGTGTCCTCAACTTACACATCCTTATAATCCTTCAGCACTCTGTTGGTATAAAACATTGCTGCATCAGTGAATTCCTTTACAAAGGGACCAGGTTTGGGCGACTACAAGGAAAATAAGATGTAAGTTTAGTGAATTATAAGCAAAATTTTTTGATTACTACAAAACAAAAACATACTGCTACTACTTTGGCCTTTGTCTTAACTCTTAATTGTACAGCGTCAGCCATAGAAGCATATGAGAACAAAAAAAAAAAAGTTTTGTAGTAACTTACCACTGCTACCCATCCAAGGGCAGGGACACTTTCACTTATTGCTGAAAGATGATTGAACAGTTTGCTACCTCGATTCTTCTCTCTAAACTCTTGGACAGCCTGAATCTGGGCAGACAGGGGAGCAAGGATAGCAGAGAGATCCTTCTGCACACACAAAAAAAGGAAGACAATTATAAAGAAATAAAAACATAGAAAAAGAAAAATAGTATACCACAGAACAAAACAGGAAATAAAAATACATGTAGATGTATCATATGTGAAACAGAAAAATATATGTAATGGTATAAAAAAAAAACTCTTGAATAAAGTGACAAACAAAAGACACCTCTTCTGGCTGCTGACACTGTGATGCTTTCAACAAGATCTCACGCTGTATGTTTATGGCAACAAGGAGCATTTCAGCCTGAAAAAAAAAAAAATCAAACATTTTATTAACATCTCCATATAAAACAACTTCCATATTACCCTCAAAGCTAAAATGCAATAAGACCCAGCATAGAAATACAATTTCTATAATGCACTTGTTATTCAGCAATAAAGAAAAATAAGCCAGCAACAGTCCAACTTTGATATAATGCTGAAAACATTTTACTCTTAGTACATACATGCAGAGCTTATTGCTCTGCTTTGATAACAAGAGAATGTTTTGCGCCATCCAATGTTATGCCCTTAGGCTATTTATCATGCAACAGTGATACATTTCCATTTTCAGCCCATATGTTTCCATTTTATCACAAAATGTTCAATTTTGTGCTATATCAACATATATATGTATAAACTTACCTGCTTCTCAAGATCACCACCAATTGCCTTACTGCTTTTCAGAAATTCTCCAACAGGACCACTAATGAGCGAGTCATAGGTCTGAACAAACTGTGCTGCAGCTATAACAAAATATAAAATGTTTCAACACATTCATTACACTGCTGTCATTTATAAACCACCAATAAAAAGAAATATTAATTATATTAATACAAAAGTATTCACTGTACCTGCAGATGAGTCACCACCTCCTGACCCTGCTGCAAGAACTTCAAGTTTTCCTACTGCCTTCTCCAGACGAACAACAAGACTCTGCAGCTCCGCCATGATTTTAAAACTTTAACAATAGTAAAGTATAGAAAGACTTAAGTAAATTACTCCACAATGATCAATTGCAAAATAAAAAATACAATACTACAGATGAATATTAAGGGTATATGTATTATTTTCTTCATTAAATTATAAATAAACCATTATACTAAGATGTCTACCCTCTTACAGTGAGTGCAAGAATGAGGAAGCGTTACCTCCCTGACCACTGTGATGTATTCCAGCTACTACTATAGACAGCCTATATCAATAGCACAGGAAGTAGCTGAACATGTCTCAGCAGATACTAAAACATTCCTTTCTACAAGAAGTACCCACTGCCTACGTTAACTAAAGTGCCACACTATGCGATATTATGCTAATAGTGACATAGCAGCTAATAGCAGACTGTAACTATTACAGTGCAAGGTACAAGTACTTGTGTTGTCCCTATGTAATGGCACAACATGAGTGTTCACTCGATCACTGGCCAGAACACAAATCTTAAGTCTAAATTGTCAATGCATAAGGTAGAACGGATATGAAAATATAGATGACTGGAGCAAAGACACAGTAGCTATCAATGACACTGCAAACAAACAAGTCACTTCCATGCACGACCTCCACATACAACCACCCACACACCTACCATATACCTACGTGCACTCACAACCCTTCCCCGTCCCGTACCGATTTTGCACCGGCCCCTCCCTGCTCACCTCCGCCGCAGCTCACTTTCTGCCCCACTTCCGGCAGTCAAAACCCAGCATGCGCCGCGGGAAATCACTTCCGCGAAATGGCCAAAGGGCGGGATTTACAACGGGAGGAGTGCAAAAACAAAAAATCAATATATTGCGTAAATAATGCTACATTGATCTCCTATTGGACGCGGTCTTGATAGATAGCTAGCTCTGAGGACATCGCTAATTTCTCATTCTGACAGTTACTTTGCACTGGTTATATAAATTATTGTGCTCATTTTAGAAAAGCATTTTAATTATAGTTAACGGTAATAACAAGTTTCCCCTCAGAAGTATTTACTGTTTCCCATATTAAATATGGCGGATGTGGGGGTTATCATGGAGGAAGCCGAAGATCGTGACGTTGGCATCAGGATGACAGCTTCCCAGCCAGTGCATGCAGTCTGTTACCAAAGATGGTCACAGAGCTTGCCGTGTGCTGGGTGTGACGGGTGGGGGCTGGAGCATAGAGAATGTGTAGCTGCAGATGTATTGCAGGTGCTCCGCAGATGTGCTGCTGCTCTCTCTATGTATTTCCTTACATGTTAATCATATAATGGTAAATAAATCAATAATCATTTTAAAATAACAACCAAAAGATTTCATTTGTAAGTCTTGTTATAGTTATATCAGGTTTTCAAGAATTCGAGATATCCATAACTGCTCACATGTTTTGAAGGTTTTAGAGCTTTATTTGGCATTAAGTCATGGTTGCCAACTTTTGAATATACATATCAGGGAGAGTGTTGCGATAGCAGGCCGCATTCACACTTAAGTAGCTTGTGCTTCTTGAGTGCATAGAATTGAGAAATTAGCTACTACGCATGCATAGTAGTTCATTTACGCAAGCTATGTTCCGTTTATGTAGAGTAGATTAGGCAGAACGAGGCGTGCTAATGCCGCCTCAGGGAGGTTTTATTTAGAAGTGGGAGGGGGGAAGGTTTTCTCCATGCATATTATCCTTAAGAAGGAAAATACGCATGGTTACTTAAGTAAGCCCTATAGCACTCTTAAGTATCATAAGGTTCCTAAAAACGGGGCGGGTTAGGGGCAGAACCTGTGAGTTAGGTCCAGTTCTGTTAGCACCTACCTTACTTTTCAGTGTGAAGACGGTCCAGCATTATCAAGGTATCGCCAAAGGGTTGTGTCCTGTGACTATACATAGGTGTGTGTGTGTGTTTGTGTATAGCAGTTGATTACCAAGAGACAGTGTATTTTTCATTTCTGTCTCCATTATTGAAGTCATCAGACTCAGAACAAAGAAAGAGAGCTGACTTACATACTTAAGTCAGATCTGTATAGGTAATGTGCATGTGCAGCAATGGAATGCAGTTACCCAATGCTGCGTTCTGTGCAGAAATCAGCCTCTGTGGGGGGAGCTGGGCCATCCACTATGCATATGAGATGTACATTATTGGTATGATTTGCCATTTAAATCGTACAGTAAGGGCTGGGTTTAACCTTTATATATGATCCTATATACCACATGCAGAATATTTAAGGTAGGGTCCTGGCACGTTTCCATTATCTGCTCCGGGAGTGCAGGGTGAGTTCCCTGCTGTCCTACGTGAGGTATGTAGATCAGCAATTCCGTATGTTAGCCTCCGTTGCAGGCCCATTGTCCTAAATAACTGATGATCTTTGCTTACATCGTGGCCTCCATGAAAATGGCCATCTCCTTAGGCCTCAGCTGAAATGGAAATAGCATCTGGGAGATCATCCACTCTTTAGTGTATTTCCCAACTATTTGGCAACTATTAATTAAGTAAGTATTGAATCATGATTCCTTGACAAACCATGGTATAATGAAAGAGATGCAAATTGTTGTAACCAATAAAAATAATCATTACCAAATACTTTAGCATAAAGCAACTGATGTTTTCTCTCAACTTTAAATCGGGAGGTGCATTTTTCATTTTGTCCCATGTAGAGCAACATGATTTTGTCAAGGTGAACATGTGCTCATTTTTTACTTCCAAAATTAGAAATTGATGCACCACTTTAATATAGGATACAACACTAATCTAGACTCAAAATGGTAATGGATACTAATACACAGTGTTGAAAATGGGTGGTCCACAACTGTCCTATTAAAACGTTTTATTGGAGTTCCTCCTCTAGGACTAATATTGAACCTCAAAAGAGTAAAGAGCTGTCAACACAATTTTTTAAATTATATGGAACTGACTGTTCTCTATCCTTAATGGAAACAACATGTTCCTATGACACTTAGGGACTCTAGAAGAAATGTCAAAGCAGTGGTTGCAAAAACGCCTCAATATGAAATAATATCATAAAGCAGGAAGCATTAGATGGTATGTGCCCTTTTCTCTGCCCATGACTGCTGTTTGTATATGCAAGCAGTATTGCATGTGATATGTGAGGTGAAATATGGAGTTATTGCTTTGATAATTGTGGGGGTATTGCTGTCTTGTATTTGAGTAGTGAGTGTATTGCTGTTATATGTGGTAATGTTATGATAAATGGCAGCCGTGTGGTTATTGCTATAATGTGTGGCGGCAGTATGTCCGTTAATGTATGGCAATGGTGTACAGCATTGTATCATACAGACAGCAGCCTTTATTTTCGTTCCTCACTTTTTGCTGCACACTATGACATGAAGGTTATCTGATGGGCCAGCATTATTCCTTAAATTACCCCATTATTACCCTTTTTTCTAATCTCCTAAGTGGTCATTTGCGTGTGTGGAGAATTTTGCAGCATATGGCTTGTTAAACGGGATAGCATACCCCACCCCTGCCAAGTGCCATGCTTATCAAGCATTACTTACTACTTAAAGTAATGTTTCTGATTTTTTATGGATCACATCTAAACTGCAATTGTATAGTTTAAGTTATTCTTTATAATTTTTGAACTAGAATAAACAAATAGTAAATATTACTTGTCAACAAGACATCTAACCAATTTTTCTCTAGTTCTTAAGCCATATCTAGAAATAAGGACAACAAAACACACAGGTCATGGATATAATATTTTTAGTGGATGTTTTGGATCCTCATATCGAAAATTTATGTCATAATATTATTGAGCACCATTTTATATGGCTCCTGATCTAATGCTGTCACCCAACTTCCGTAAACTGATGATTTTCTGACAGCTTAGTTCCGTACGAAAGGAGTTCTGTGCAGGGGAGGGAGGGCAGCGGTACTATTCATCCGCATGCCTAATCCCCACATGGATCTGTATTCGACAGATGAAGATCCGTGCTCAGATTTTATGGCAGGGTTCTGGACACGTGACAGTAAAGTTCACTATAGGTCTGGAACAGGATTTTTTATTACAAAAAAAAATCTTCACTGGAAAGAAAATTACATAACTTCAGCATCTACAGAAAAATGTGTAACGTTTTAGTCATTATTACAAAAATAAATGTTTAAATTAACAATTGCAATTGCCGCATTTTTGTAATTTAATTGTCAGTGCTATCAACATGAACATGTTGTGAGATACCACTGCCAATTTATGACTTAAATGTAACAGATGCCTTTTTGCAATTAAAATTGAATAATTAAAAAAACCCACAAGTTTGGATTGTTTTTCAGGCTCTGTACACCTCTTCTTTTGAGAAAGGGCGGAGTTACCCGAAATGCGTCAAATGATTGACCAAGAAGCGCCGACTTTGAATCTCTCTCCTCTGATGCGTGCTTTGCAAGTGCTCCCGGACATCTGAACAGTTCCCCGCCGAAGTGGACGTCCCGGTTGGGCTCTCCACGGACATCACATTATCATTGCCACATTGGGGTATACATCATTCAGTGGAAATTATTTGGCATACCGTCCTTGGACTTTTGGGACATTTTGGGATTTAGGAGTTCTGTGCAGGGGAGGGAGGGCAGCGGTACTATTCATTCGCATGCCTAATCCCCACATGGATCTGTATTTGACAGATGAAGATCCGTGCTCAAGTTTTATGGCAGGGTTCTGGACACGTGACAGTAAAGTTCACTACAGGTCTGGAACAGGATTTTTTATTACAAAAAAAAATATTAACTGGAAAGAAAATTACATAACTTCAGCATCTACAGAAAAATGTGTAACGTTTTAGTCATTACAAAAATAAATGTTTAAATTAACAATTGCCGCATTTTTGTAATTTAATTGTCAGTGCTATCAACATGAACATGTTGTGAGATACCGCTGCCAATTTATGACTTAAATGTAACAGATGCCTATTTGCAATTAAAATTGAATAATTTAAAAAAACCACAAGTTTGGATTGTTTTTCAGGCTCTGTACACCTCTTCTTTTGAGAAAGGGCGGAGTGACCCGAAACGCGTCAAATGATTGACCACGAAGCGCCGACTTTGAATCTCTCTCCTCTGATGTGTGCTTTGCAAGTGCTCCCGGACATCTGAACAGTTCCCCGCCGAAGTGGACGTCCCGGTTGGGCTCTCCACGGACATCACATTATCATTGCCACATTGGGGTATACATCATTCAGTGGAAATTATTTGGCATACCGTCCTTGGACTTTTGGGACATTTTGGGATTTATTAAATTGACCTGTATGCCACTACTATATTTATTATATTTATTGTTTTAATGATTAATAGGAACTATTTTCACTACACACAGCGCTTTATCTTTTATATTCTCTGCTTTTGACGATTTACCGCTATATATTTTAGGTGTGGACCCTATTTATATTTAGGAGCTGCTGCAGTGTGTTGTTTGGCGCTTTTAAAGTGGTATTTCCCCTTTTTTTATAGCTAAGACGATATGTCCCATGATATAATTGAATTCTGAAGTATAATCTAAAGGGTAAAGATGGATAAGGCTATTTAAAGTGAGAGGGGAAAGTCAGTTTTACAGACCTCTTTTATTAGTGCTGCTATCTCCTTCCAAAATGGTTGAATTACAGGTCACTCCCAGAATATGTGAAACATGTCCCCAACTTCTCCACAAAGATGCCAACAGAGCTTAGATTGACTAGGCCATATTTTGTGGAGACGGTCTGGTGTAAGGTATAGGCAATGCAATAACTTAAGTTACCTTTCTGAATGGTCGATGCATAGAGATATGTTCCCATTGAGAGGCCAATAATGTCATTTTGCAGTCTCGCTGCCAGGCTAGTTGAGTCTGTAGTTTAGGGGAGGGGGTAATTTTGTTATAACAAACATTTCTAATCTTTATTACAATGGAAATACTCAATGTTGCAAAAGGAAAAGCTTAGTGGGTCTGTTATACATTATTCCATGTTTATTACAATGCTTTCAGTAAAAATGTGATCTTAATGTAAAAAAAGCACCCTCCTGATGTTACGTTAAATTTACTAACAAAAATTTCATCATACGGAAGTAGGTTCCGTACTATGGAGTTTAAGTAGAAAGGGATGAGGGGAAGCATTTAAATTTGACAGTGTGTGTGTTATCACCCATTTACGAGTGGATCAACGGTCAGACGGACCGCTGATCCACAAGTGTGACTTAAGGCTGCCTTATGGCATCGTAAGTCACACTTATTACGTACGAGAGAGGGGAATGACAGAGGGAGCTCACCCCCCTCTTATGTGGAATTAAACACCTTTGCACATGCGGAAAACGTACAAGGGGGTGGATCTGGTCCTCAAAAATGAAATTTGTATAGTAATGCACAACACTTATTCAAAACCTTTCAAGCATGGCAACTGTTAAATACCCTTTGGTAAAGTTCCAATGTCTGTATAGTTTCAGTAAATCTAATGTTTATGCCCTTTGTACAAAAAAATAAGTGACATTCCATACGTTTTTTGAGGTCATTGCTTCTTTACAGGAATTTAGGATATAACATTATTGTATGATCATTTTAATATCTCCTAATTATAGATAACAGGTATTATTTATTCAGAATCACATATAATTGAAAAGAACACAATAAAAACCTATGCCATATGCAGATTATAACCACAGTAATATATGGCTATTAGAAAAATGGTTACATAAAAATAAGGCATTCATAAACACATTCAATATATTGCATAAAGCCACTTAAGGTTAATTAAATGTTATGAGTAGGGTACACCAGGGCGCAGAGTCTAACTTCTGAACAGTATTTACCACAGCCCCTAATGGGGATGGATTTGGCAGTGAACCAGAAGCAGCTCACGGCCCCCAGTTACCAAACTCTAACAAGGTAAGTAACTACCAACAACGAGAGATCAGAGAAGCACCACTCACACAGTACAAAGAACTGAGTACAGAGGAATGCTGAATACAGAGAGAGGCCTAATACCAGATATGGACAAAACCACCCTCAGATTGGAGTACTGGTAGAGTAGACACAGCTACCTGAAGGGTACAGTAAGTAAAACACAGGTAATAACCGGTACAGAACTGGTGAGTAATTGGTGTACACAAACAGAGATAGTGCAGAGAAAGTAGCACAGATACTATATGGTACAAGGTCAGAGTGCAGATGGTGTTAAACACAAACAGTAATAGTGCAGATGGTTTGGCACAGACATTAACCGGTACAAGACCGGAGTGCAAATAGGGGTTAAACACAAACAGGAGTAGTGCAGATGGTATAGAACAGCAAACTACAGATAGCTTGCTGGATATTTAAAGGGACGCACCACCAATGGCAGCAGCGGAGCAATCCCGCCTACACAGAGGAAAGGCTGACATCCACTAGGCAACGAACTGGACGCCAAGCCCAGAAGCCGAGGAGGACGCGCAAGGTATCGGAGTGGCATGTAAACAAAAGCCCTCTGGATAATTTACATACAAGGCATGCGATGGTATGTAACACTAGGGGCAAATGTGAGTCATTTGGAAATATAATAGCACTTGCTATTCTACAGCTGCCATTAACAATGTGATAAAGAATTCTTTGCAAGAAGGATGGTGAAGTATGACCAGCAACTTAGGTGAACAAAATATAAAATCATATTTTAGTTGTACAATAACTGACCTTTAGGAAATAAATAACAAACCATACCAGAGGCCCACCAAAATCCTTAAAGCAGGGCACATATTGGGCCTTATCAGCAGACAATATTTGCAATCACACAGTCAAAAGACTAGGGTCCAGATTTACTAAGCTGTGGGTTTTTAAAAGAGTGGAGAGTTTGCCCATAGCAACAAATCAGATTCTAGATCTTCTTTGACTATTGCATTCTAGAGTCAGCTAGAATCTGATTGGTTTCTATGGGCAAACTCTCCACTCCTTCAAAACTCACAGCTTAGTAAATCTGGACCTAGATATCTTACTTGATATCTTAACAGTGTATACTGTCCAAAGATCTCCTAATAGACACAGTCCAATCTTGCATATTAGGAGCTCTAAAGATCACAGACCGTTTCAAAAGATTTTTGAGCATCTTTGGACAGTACACACTGTTAAGATAATTGGTGAAACGGTCTTTTAATTGTGATTGGATAGATTGGCCCGGATTCACACTACCAGACGTATTGCTTATACAGATAGTTGCTATGTGCATGCTTAGTAACTATTTTACGTAATCTACATATTGTTTCGTTACGTAGATTGCGTATACGTAATCTATGTTACGAAACAATACATAGATTGCGTAAAATAGTTACTACGCATGTGCAGTAGCAACTTTCTGTTAAATGCCGACGTATAAGCAATACGTCCGGTAGCGTGAATCCAGGCTATTATCTGTGGAAAAAGCCCCAGTGTGTACCCACCCTTAAGTTAAGAATTTTAACAGAAACAAAGGAAAGAAAATGCCCCAGCTGCTAATCCTAAACATGCTTCCAAACAGAATACACAAAATGGTGGTTGCGCAGATCAATATATAGGTTAATGCAAACAGGTGCATGAAAGGCAGGGGTAATGCCAACAACACTGCCATCATCCAGTAATAAACTATACCATTCTATTTGTAAAACAAAATGCAGCAACATCTGTTACACATGCCTGCAAACATATGATAAGTCACCAGCCACTATCAAGGACCACCACTGCAGAAAGGCCTTGATAGTGGCCGATGGCTTATCATTTATTTGCTAATATGTGTAACAGACATTTTATTTTACAGCTAGAGGACCGGATTCTGAACTAAGAACGTCAGGTCATTTACGCATGCAAGGTACGTAAGTGGCCTGACTTCAGTGGAGGGCTATAGTAACCCTAGCGCATAAACAATCGGATGGAACTTTGGGCCTGATCCAGACCTGCGTTTTTACGACGGTCGTAAGCATAAAAACGACCATTTGTACTTACTGCCCATGCACGGGGCAGATATTACGCTATGAAATTCAGAGCGTATGAGCCTTGATTTTAACACCTTCATAAATACGGTCGAGGGGTGTGCCTGTCATACGAAATTTGTAAATACAGAGGGCAGGGTGAGGCATTTAAATCATACAGTATGGGCGTGCTAAGCGTTGTAACTACACATTGAGATTACGGACTCCCACGGTTACGATCAGAAAAGTTAGGGTAGGGTATGCTGGGCGTAAGAAGGCAAAACTAAGTACGACCTAGGGGAGTGCATCGAAGGTACGCTGGCGTAAATACGCTACGCACATGAGCGTATCATGATCGTAGGTCTGGATCAGGCCCTTTGTTCTGTCCGACCCCATTTTAGTGGAAATGGCCTGTTGTTCCCCTGCACCCGCTAAAGCAGGAGGGGGGGGAGCATGCAAACTGTACAGTGTGGGAAGGGGCTCCCACACTGCAGCGGATCAGCGGTCGTACAGATAGACTTAATGCAGGCTTATGGCAGCGTAAGCTGCCATAAAGCCCGCATGAGAGAGGGGAATGACGGGGTGTGCACTCCCCTCTCTCTAGCAACCTTACAGACCCCCACACGCACGTAACACGTGCAGGGGTCTGAATCCGGTCCAGAATAGTTTAGTTTGTTACTGGTTATTAATGGCAGTGTTGCTGGGGAATTTTCTTTAATTTGTTTCTGTTAAAGCAGATTACCCTATAAATTGATCTGGGCAATCACCATTTGTGTATTCAGTTAAGATTCAGTTAAGTTTTAACAAGCAGTTTGCAGCTAAGAGATGTAGAAACTGTTTTTTCTCCTTTAGTTTCAAACACTTGACTAGCTTCCTGTTAACTACATCCTTTATGAGTAACTAAATATGGCATTGGTTAATTATGTGATAAGCATGTAGCATCCGGGGTTGGGAAAGTAGATGAAAAACTTAAGTAAAAAAAATAGTCAACAAGGTAAGAGCTCTGTATGACAAAAGAATAAAGTGATCATCATTTAATGACACACATTTTACAGTAGTCTGTAAAATATGGACACAACTGCAGATATGCTTTTTAGCTGCCAGGCCATTTGAAAGTTGTCAATGTCCCATACAAAGATACATTATTATGACAATTAATACACCTAGCTTCTGATTGGCCCTGTATTGTCTCCTCCCAGCTTTGTTAGCTAATATGCAGATATTATGTTATTACTGTTACAGGTAACTACACACCAGGGTGCAGCATATAACTCAGGGTTGCCGACTCTTTAAAGCTTCCCTCTGGGAGAACCTAGAGGGAAGCCATAGATTTCTGCTAGGCGCAGGGCTTAATGACACAATTTATGCAAATGGAATCATTAAGCGCCACCCAATGTTAATCACCAGTTAATATCTAGTATTCCAGTGGGTGGATGGGGCTTGATTACATCATGAAGTCCCATCCATCCCTTGTAAGTATAGAGATTATAGCTGGTCGAGACTTGCGGGAGATCTGCCGGCTCTCCTGGGATACCGGAAGAACTACCCAAATTTCGTGAGTCTCCTGGATATTCCGGGAGAGATGGCAACTTTGATATAACTAGGAGTCAGACTCCTAGTGGGATGCAGTCCCTAGTCCCCAAAGAACAACAGGTATTTCTACTAACCACAGTATAGAGGTAAGACAGAAAGACAAACACTGAACACACAAACACCAATGAAAGATTAGAGACAATTATCACCATAATGCAAGTTAAGCAAATCATCTGCAGTATAACAGAAATCAGGCTTAAGACAGGACAAGATGGCCTAACAGAAAGCAAATAACACAGGACAGGAAGCCAGTGCAAGGAAACAAGAGCCCTCATCTACCCTCATATTGATAGTGATAGTGTGTAACAATTACTTATTGCTTGTGAGGATTGGAGTATTGAGTAGAAGTGTAAATGAGAGGTGTAAAAACAGAGCTAAAATTCAATAAGTCTTAACGATTAGGTAGGTCATATTTCAATGAATGGCAAATTGAATTTTATACTGAGTTTTCTCTAAAGATATCGGGCCGTATGCAGATCAAGATGTAACGTAGATTACGTTACAAAATTACTGCACTTGCGCAGTAGCACTTTTCTGAAAACTCCAGCCGCAACTTAACAATTACTTATTGCTTGTGAGGATTGGAGTATTGAGTAGAAGTGTAAATGAGAGGTGTAAAAACAGAGCTAAAATTCAATAAGTCTTCAAGATTAGGTAGGTCATATTTCAATGAATGGCAAATTTAATTTTATACTGAGTTTTCTCTAAAGATGTCGTATGCAGAGCAAGAAGTAACGTAGATTACGTTATAAAATTACTGCACATGCGCAGTAGCACTTTTCTGAAAACTTCGACCGCAAATGCAATGCGGCCGGAGCTCTGCATATGGTCTGAGATTTGCACTTAGTAAGGGGAATTGCACAACATGTTTTAAGGTACATCCTACCTATAGAGTCATTGGTCCTGAGAAGATCATTAATAGGAATGTTATCAATCCAAAATGAAGCCATTGGGCCAGATTTACTAAGCTGCGGGTTTGGAAAGTGGAGATGCTGCCTATAGCAACCAATCAGATTCTTTCTTTTTACATACTAGAGAATGTCAGCTAAAATCTGATTGGTTGCTATCGGCAATATCTCCACTTTTTCAAACACGCAGCTTAGTAAATCTGGCCCATTGAGTCACTCAAGTCAAAATCTTAGAATGATAATTGCTTTTGTTTTTTATGTTTTTTTTTAATTATCTGTCAGAGATCACCCAAAACTTTACATTTGCAACAACTTTAGGGGTGTTTAGGACATAATGGGTCTGATCCAGACTTAAGATCTTTTTACGTACACAAGCGTACCTTAGTTACGCACTAGTAAGGATAATATACCCCTCTGGCACTCCCCTCTCACGTACGTAGCTTAGCTGACTTACGTATTCAGAAACCTTTCTTTACATATCTCTTACGTAATGCCTTGTCGTGTGTAAGTGCCTAACCCAGCCCAGGCTGTACAATTTAAATGCCTCCCTCTCAGAGCCAGCCCTAGGCATAGGCGGTATAGACAATTCGCCTAGGGCGGTATTTGGGCAGGGGGGCGACATTGAAATTGAACTAGTGCCCACTGATCATGTTCAGGCGGTCAGACATTTGTTAAGAGTATACAGCGAGCAGATCCGATATGTGATGCAGGGAGCTCAGAGTCTAAGGGCCATATTTACTAAGCTGCGGGTTTGGAAAAGTGGAGATGTTGCCCATAGCAACCAATCAGAATTTAGCTGACATTCTCTAGTATGTAAAAAGAAAGTGAGAGCTAGAATCTGATTGGTTGCTATGGGCAACATCTCCACTTTTCCAAACCCGCAGCTTAGTAAATCTGGCCCTTGGTCTCTCCCCTGCCCATTCTGACAGAAGCAGCAGGCTAGATATTAAGATGCTGAGCTCCCTGCATCGCTCATTTTCTCTAATTACAGACCATAAAGCGAGTGATCTCCCAATCTCTGCGCTACAACCAGGAGGAGCAGCCGGAAGAGGAAAGTGAGAGTAAAAAAAAGAGCTGGAGCAGTGAGGACAGAAAAGATGATAAGCTCATCCTGGCCACTGAAGAGTGTTTGTCAGGGTTTAATGGGCTTCTGTCAGAATGGTCCCCTGCAAAAGAATGCCAGATAGCTATGAAAGGGCCCTTTCTCCCCCCCAGTCTCTGACAGCATGAACAATCTCTGCTGCCAGGCCTGTGTTGGAGTCTTCAATAGACAACATTTATTGCCCTAGTGTTTGTCTTGGGGGCAAGGGTTAATTGCTCGTTCAAGTGTACAGTGTTGGGAGGTGTAAACATGTCCCCTCTGCTGCACTATGTTTAGTTGCATTCATCTGCAGAGAGCTTTTAAAAGTTTATATTTATAGTGCGTGGATCTAAAGAATCGAAAAAACGAGATTTGACTCTAGCTGCACATCTGTCTGCCTGCTTATTTGTCCACCCTTCTGTCCATCATGTTACTGTACCAGAAAATCTGCATCATTTTGCAGTCCCTTTCTCCTCTTTGTGTCCATGGGCCTAATCCAGACCTATGGCAGCAAGCGATCGTACGATACGCTACGCTCGCGGGCGATTGCGGTCGTAAGTTTGGATCAGGCCCCATGTGTATACATGGCTGAAGTTACATGTCATTTTAATTTATCTTGTATGGTCCAGGAGTGAAGGTAGTAAATAGTGTGAAAGAGAAGAAGCAATGGGTCACAGGGAAGCTAAAATTGAATATTTAGATTGTAGAGTAGATAGAAACAAGAAGCAGATATCAAATACATGAAGAATAAGGGGTTTCCGAACGACACTGCAAACACTCATTTTAGATTTACACATAGGTGATAGCTAATAGTCAGCTGTATATTAGAATACAGTCCCATTCCGAAAATCCCACTGTAGCACGGCCGCTGGACCCGATGCTTCCTGAACGCTTCTTTCCTGAACAACCAGACAGGTTAGTGCAGGGGAGGGGGTGTATTTTAGAAGGATAGTTTTAGGTTTAGGCTGTGGGGAGGAGATGGATGGGAGAAGGGAAGACTTAGGGTTAGGCTGAGGGGAAGGCAGGGTTAGGGTAATGGAAGGGGAGGGTTAGGGTAAGAATTAGTATTAGGGTTGGGGAAATTGAGAGTGTCGCTTACCTGTCTGTGGCCGGGCAGGAAGTTTCGGACGAGCTCTGTCTTCGGGAATGGGGTCTCAAAAATGGCCCTTTTGAAAAAAAAAAGCGACCCACATCCAAGAATAAGTAAGGGAGAAAAGTGACCACTTTGTAAAGTTTATGTGGAAACACAGTAAGCCACATAGAGGTATGTTTAATGGAATTTCTATAAAGGAAAACTGGAAATGTTGCCCATGTCAACTAATCATATTATGGCTTTCATTTATTAAACAAATTCTAGAAAATGAATTTTATTTCTTTTGGTAGGTTTCTTAAAAAGTCTATTAGATTTACCCCAAAGTGAAATGAAAAAAAATAACATCTGCTTACACTAAAATACTATGAGTATGATATGAATCAAAATCTGCTTATTAGATATAATTGCATTGCCACAATATTTAGCAGGCTCTTTTTTTTTTTTTTAGCATGTAACGATGCATTACATTTATATAGTTGTACATAACAGATATTTATTGCTTTTTGGACAAACTATATGAAATGACTTGTAATTTATCTTTCTTAGTTTTGATATATTGTATATTATGTGTAATAAAGTGTATATATGAAAAAAAAATAAAAAAAATCTGCTAGGAGGCAGCAGCCAAAATCTTGCCTAGGGCACCAAATTGTCTAGGACAGGCCCTGCTCCCTCTGCCCACAATGGGCTGGATCCAGACTGAAGTAAGTGCATGAACTTACTCCTGGGCTAAACCATGTTGATTGCAGGGAAGTCATATTTCATCTGTTGCAAACAGTATTAGAGTTGAGAGGTGATGTTTCCTATATCCAAGTCTAAATAACAGTGTGTTAGTAAAGCTTGTCAGTATCTGTGTGCAGTAAGCAATTCAAAGATATATCCCTGCATTCAAAGAATACAATTAACTTGACTCCCCCCTGCGATCAACATGGTTTAGCCCAGGTGTAACTAAGTTCAAGCACTTACTTAAGTTTGGATCCAGCCCAATGTGTATATTTGGCTTGCATAGGGATGTCACACTCTATTGTACGGCATTACATCCAAGTTACATATGATTAGAGTTACGATGAGTAACGTCTGCCACGATGCATACCACGTGTAAATTGGCTGTCATTATTAAGTCTGGATCAGGCCCAATGACATTAGGCCAGGTCCTAAAATCTGATCCATATGCAATCAGATCTGCACGCAGTGGATGTGCAGGGGACGTAATTACAGGATGACAATATCCATGTGACTAATGCTATTCCTCTAACCAATGGATCTTACAACCAGGGTTCATCTTTTCTGATTCCTGCAAATATAAAATATCAGCAATGCAGAGAGAGGACACGCTTATACAAGACATTGTAATACCAAGGCACAGAACTCATTGTCAGAACTGTCATTCCTCTTAAGTCTGGATAGGTCACTATGTGCTCCGGCTGGGTAGGATCGATGTCTGTACCTGTGAGCAATGTAAGTCAGCCACAATCCAAACACTCAGAAGATAGTGGAAAATCAAATCTTAGGATCCGGTCCATTTTTTATCTTGTTATGCAAGTGTCATGAAGAGAGCTCCCTTCTCTGCTAATCCATATGCAGTGTGTGGGTGACTCCCACTGATTTTGTCACTGTCCTTTTCAACAGACTGCCCACATCAAAACGCAACTGTGTTTTGCAGCTCTTTCACCCACTATAGAGATCTGCTGCACATAGAATCTGAACATATAATGGCTGGCATTCCAGAACCAGCATGTTACCTTACCGTTTGACAAACCTGGGGGGTCAGGTCACCATGGCGACCAGAAATTTGTACCTGGTGTCCAGGATCATATGAAGACATTTCAGCCATGAAGATAAAAGAAAGGGCAGGTGATCAACAGGGTGACTAGCAGTCAGTCCTCTGCTATTTCTAACCTATACACCTGCTCGCTAATGAGACCTAAGGCATCGCTCTCTCAGACGTCAGTGCCATGGAGAAGTCAGTAGACATCAATAAATATATATTTTACAATAGTATAGCATCCTGCTAAAAAATATATCTACTGCAATATAAATAGCTGTATTATTATAGTATATATTTCACAGTTACTGCAGATGTGTCTGATCTTTTTTTTGTTCTCCTGCTTCACATCTTAAAGCTGCTCTATTGGATACCATTGTGGCTATTGTGGAAATTATTACAGTACACCGAATTAAACACAATCATCAGGAGAGGACATGTGATATGTGACATAGGGCTGGATTCAGACTTAAGTTCTTGAAATTACCGTATTTCCCCATGCATAAGACGCACCTTTTTTTAGACAAAAAATGGGTCTAAAAATCGGGTGCGTCTTATACAGGGGATGCAACATTGAACTCTTTGATGTCCCTCCAGCGGTGTCAGGCTCTCTCCGCAGCAGCTGTGCCTCTGGCTGTCTCCCTCACGTTGCGCGCTGCACAAAGACGTTGCGTGACCAACGTCATTGTACAGCGTGCACCGTGAGGGAGAGAGCCTGACACCGCCGGAGAGACAGCTAAGGTAAGCTCAATGTTGCATCCCCTGTATAAGATGCACCTGATTTTTTTAGTAAGTTAAGCTAAAAATTATATTTAAAAAAAATCCATTAAAAATATATTTTTTTAAATTTAGGCTCCAAAAACGGGGTGCGTCTTATTCAAGGGAGAGTGTTATACATGGGGAAATACGGTAGTTATTCCTGAGCTAAACCATGTTGATTGCAGGGGGTGTTAAGTTAATTGTATTCTTTGCATGCAGTGATATAGCTTTGAATTGCTTACTGCACACAGATACTGACCAGCTTTACTATCACACTGTTATTTAGACTTAGGATAGGAAGCATCATCTCTCAACTCTAATACTGTTTGTAACAGATGAAATATGACTCTCCTGCAATCAACATGGTTTAGCCCAGGAGTAACTCATTTCAAGAACTTACTTAAGTCTGGATCCAGCCCATAGTAACTTATCCTGCTGGAAATAGTCATTAGTAGATCTATAAACTGGGACTGCTAAAGGTTGTATATGATGGGCATTACCCTTGTAAGCACAAGTGTGTGTACTGATGTGAGAGAGGTTTTGTTCAAGAAGGGTAACTGCAATATGTTAGTGACCAAAAAAAATACTCCTTATTCATGCTTTAGTCTTATGTGCTCAAGCACAATTTAAAATTGTGCTGGTTGTTTAAGCCTATTGTACTCTAGTATGGAATCTCCTTTCTGTAATGAGGCAGACAAGCAGCAGGGGGTACAGTCTGTAGAATACATTGCTGAACCTAGGATTATATTTTTCATTAACTAGAAATGTTAAGAAACTTCTCCATGGCAATCATAAAACCTTGCCACATACCATTTATTAGATGTCCAAACACAAATTACAGGTCAGTACACTTGAAAGATCATGGACCAGGGACTGAATCCAGACCCCCCCCCCACACAACAGCTGAATTTCACACGCTAGATGCGGAAGTCAGCTGTCTTACTGGCAATGTACATGCCAGATATTCCTGAAGATCCATTCAAGCATGACAAAGCATCCCCTCTGCCCGCGTTAAACTCTGTAAGGTGAGCGGAGGGGGGGGGGGGGCGGGGTGGGGGGGGGGGGGGGGCGTGGTGGCATTTAAATTATAGTTGGGTGGCTATAAGGGCTTACGTGTGGATCGGCAGTCATATCCTCTCATCCATGCAGAATCCAGACCTCTGCGCATAAAGGTCAGGAATCGGTCCCAGCTGCACGCAAAATGCATGTATACATGCACACTGGCCGCACTTCCAGTATGGCTGTGGATTCAGGCTGGAAAGGTTTCTGTGAACTAGCAGATGTGAGTGGGAAGGGGGAGTATGTAAACTGTGCAGCGAGTGTAACCACACTCCTTGCCGTCCACATTAGAATCGGATCCCCAGTCAGAGGATGGATCTGGTCACATGCTTATATTTGGATCATAATGCCAAATCTATCAATCTTTATTGTTTTAAAACACCTCCCCCTCCCCAACCACCAATAAAACAGAACGCAAAGTCTTATGTGTAAAATAAATTATGTCCATATGTTTTATAGAGTACTACAAAATGCTGCTTCATAAATATGGCATATTATATTTATGGGACAACAGATTTTGTTGTCTACAAAACACATCTATTTATATAACAAACATATACAGAAATTTTTACATTATAAATACAAACAGCCATATTTCATACAACCACATACATAAATTAATAAATCTCAGTGTTTGGCAAGCAACAGGTAGCAGTCACATAGTGCACAACCTGCTGAGATGTTACAACAATGGGGTCACATGAACAACATATGATATTAATAACTCAATGTCTCTGTACACCACAAGTTTCAGATGAAGTCCTTATGTACACATTTGTTTCTGCATATTTATCATTAAATACCTTTACCCTATGTTAGTGGAAATTTCAGTAGGATTTCAATGTTCATTTTGTGCAAAGCACAGATAGCACCAGGGGGCTGTACACATCCCCAGAAAGAAACCATTGTTTTAAGAGCACAGTGTGGAAGTCATTCATGGGCTGGTACCTAGCCCCTTTTTCAGGGTAAACTAAATGTCATTAAAGCCCTTGTGCGGGAACAAGATGTTCAGCCTTCGTCATACATGGCTTGCAAGCTCTATAGAATCCGAATCGGAGTCCCGGTCGCTGTCCCTGAGAAACAAAGACATTGTGTCAGTAATGGCAACAAGCACATATCAAGTCGGTAACATGCTACATACATGGAAAATTGAACAGTGATGAGAGAAAGATATATATCTTAAAACCTTATTCTCACCTTAGGATCTGCAGCGCTTTCTTATTTTCTCTTCTCTTCTCTTCATTTATTGGATACAATTTAAATAGGAAAAGTCCCACAAGTATTAAAACACTGGGAGCTGCACACACCAACAACTTTAAAGTGACATCCACTTCTTCTGGCTGGTTGCATCCTCGGGTCCGATAGCCTGCAAAACTGAGGTTCAAGATTGATATGAGTGAATGGGTCTTGGATCCATTGGCGTAGCTATAATGGCTGCAATGCTCAGGGGGCCCCGTGGCACATACTCTGCACCAAAATATATATAAAAACATAAACATATAAACGTTTTTTTTATGTGCAGGGGAGGGTGCTGCAAGGGGGGTCCATGGGTCTGCGTGTTGATAGGAGGTTGAGGCCTTAGGGGATGTGGGAGTCCCATGTAAAAATCCTGAACAAGGGCCCTCTCACTTCTAAAAACACTGCTGGCCATGAGTATATCTTGTACACATGGT